>OU744324.1:20436611-20864111 GCA_916610235.2 Lasioglossum morio | reverse complement strand
TTGTACGTTTAGCCGTTCTCAAGTGATGCCGTTACAAACATACAGACATACAGACATACAGACATACAGACAGACACGATTTTATTATATATATAGAGATATATTACAGTAAATTGTGTAATTTTCCTTCGAAGAACATCAATTAAAATAGTATAGTAATGTTTCTGTTATTAAATGAATCGTTCAAATTTATTTTCCGAATAATCGATTCCACAACTTCTACATAGGGATTGGCTTTCGGCATGGGAGTGTTCAGTTACTGCACGCTGTATATTTATTTGCCCGATCTATGTAAAAAAAAAACTCATCCATTACATCGCAAACAAAAAATTCGAGCACTTTTAGTTTTGGAAATCACGGGCCCGTGGAAAACAGGTTGAAAACTTTTAGGGTAGATACCAAACCACCGAATCAACGGTGGTTTAAAAAGTTGACCATTTCGAAAGTTATGAATAATTTTTTCGGCTTGTCTACCCTCCTGACACATCACAAGTTTAACCGAAGAAGAAATTCAAGTGGACCACCCTGTACGTCACGCAGACGTTCCAACCGTTTTAGTGTATAGTTCCCAATACTTAACTTTAAAATATGGAGTTGTCATGAATAAAATCCATCTATCTCGCGATGAAACTTAAACGTCAATTTTCTGAGGAAACTTCAAGATGCTTTAAGAGACGTGGTTTCCTTAAAACTTCTAGCCAACTGAATATAATACGGTACAGTTAACAAAATTCGGCTTTGAATTTCAAAGTGATGAACTATATTGTAGCATATCTTGTGTATCTCCCACTCTACCTTACCCCTTCTTCCTCCACGATCCGAAAACCAGCAGAGATCACTAAAATTGGGGACGTACTAGCAAAAGAAGCATCTTTGCTGACTATTTCTACTAATATCCTGGTCCCCTACTCCGACTTTTCCAATAGTTTTAGAAAGCAAGTTAAAGAGCTAACAAAAAATTATATTCATAAAGAGGCACGGTAGAAGGGCACAAAATTTTTCGAATCCTTTTATCACTCTGGATCTAAACCTTGGTTTAACCACCTCAGGCTCCCCAGAGAATTTATTTGCTGGGTTAACCCTTTGCACCCGGAGCCACTTTAACTCGAAAATTAAACGTTTCTTCTGACCTACAATATTTCCATTCTCTATGATTTTTTAAATTTGATAAATATCAAATTGATATAATACCTCATACAATACTCAAATGTGTAGTAATAGGTTAGATAAACCCGAATTTTAACCCTTTGCACCCGGAGCCATTTTAACTCGAAAATTAAACGTTTCTTCTGACCTACAATATTTCCATTCTCTATGATTTTTTAAATTTGATAAATATGAAATTGATATAATACCTCATACAATACTTAAATGTGTAGTAATTGGTTAGATACCGACATATCTGATAGTGTAAACAATTATTTAAATAATAGTACAGCAATTTTTAGTGGCGCCTCAAAGGCTAAGGGTTAATAGACTTCGATCTGGAGACTACCAACTTGAGGGCCTCCCTTTTTAGGATTAAACTTGCTGATGACACAAGCTGTCCATGTGGTTGTCTGATAGAGGATCCTAATCATACATTATGGCAATGTCCGATCTATGATAATAATAGAAGTAATTTGATTCGCAAACTTTGCAACAAGGGATACTTTCCACCCTATACAATAAATTCCTTTTTGTGCGGATCCTCTCTTTGCCCCCTATTTTATATACATACATTCCTGAAGTCCCACTGCTTATTTTCTGTAGTGTTAATATTGTACTCAAAAATGTTCATTACATTGTTCAATTCTAAGCCATGTGTATGCTGCTAATAATCCCATGTAGGGTTTCATAGCTTAATAAAAAAAAAAATTAATTTTCATGTCTCCATAAAATACCGAAATTAAATTCTTGGCAGCTTAATATTTAGAGAGGTGTTCCCTGTTCTTAAGAATTCTTCTTTTTACAGCTGCGATAATTGAATTTTCAGTTGTTTTAGGATTTCCACGTAAATATCTCGTCGCAAAATGACTTCGAGCTGGCGAGCATCGCAGTGAAAGGGCTAACAGCGAAAGAATGGGGATGCAAAGCAACGATCTATTGTCACCTTGGAATTATTGATTAGCAGGGAGAGTTACACGCGAATATAAAGTACATCTGTGGCGGAGTCCACGCGCGTTGCTAGTAGACAAGCAGACATGCAGTCTAAACTGAAGTAGTAATATAGGCCGTGCAATATATCCGTGTCAAGTTGACCAATGCCCTGTCCAACCCACCATACATCAACTGCTGTATTGTGGCCACTTCGGATTATCCCGGCTTCGAAACGGGTACGATTTCAAATTTCCACACCGAGTTTTGCCACGTATCAGCGCTTCAAACGTTCTGGTACGCGCGAATCCCTCTGCACCTTTCATTCGGACATGCCAGATTTGTCCAGCAATCCAGAGGGTTGAGCACTTTTTTTTTTGTTCTCTCCGCGTGGATCAAATTTCAGCTTCTATGAATAAAATGGAACATCTGAAAGCGGTTCATCTGGCCGACGTAGCATTTCCGAATGTTCGTAATGATCCGTCCAGTGCGACATACCTCGTGCATTACTTCGAAAAAGTCACAGGTGAGAAAAACGAAAAAGTTGTTAACACGGAAGCCTGTTTTTCGACGATCTTTGCCTTGAAAAAAAACGAAGAAGGAGCCAAAATTACTGGTAAGCGATGACATTTCGTAAAACTACGACAGCCACACTTTTTACGACAGTACACTTGAACATGTATGAATTTTTTGCGAATATAGAAGAATTACCAGTGAAATATTTGCGATAGTTATTAACCCTTAGCACTCGAGTAGTGCCTCTGAGGCGCCACTAAACATTGCTGTACTATTATTGAAATAATTGTTTACACTATCAGATATGTCGGTATCTAACCAATTACTACACATTTAAGTATTGTATGAGATATTATATCAATTTGATATTTATCAAATTGAAAATATCATAGAGAATGGAAATATTGTAGGTCAAAAGAAACGTTTAATTTTCGAGTTAAAATAGCTCCGAGTGCAAAGGGTTAAAATTTTGGTTTATCTAACCCATTACTACACATTTAAGTATTGTATGAGGTATTATATCAATTTCATATTTACCAAATTGAAAAAATCATAGAGAATGGAAATATTGTAGGTCAGAAGAAACGTTTAATTTTCGAGTTATAATAACTCTGAGTGCAAAGGGTTAAAATTCGGGTTTATCTAACCAATTACTACACATTTAAGTATTGTATGAGGTATTATATTAATTTCATATTTACCAAATTGAAAAAATCATAGAGAATGGAAATATTGTAGGTCAGAAGAAACGTTTAATTTTCGAGTTAAAATAGCTCCGAGTGCAAAGGGTTAATGTGACGCCTCGAAGGCTGTTGGTTAATACACATTAGGATCTCCTCAAGATTAAATAGGACCTAAAAGCAGTGATTGGCTTCCTCTTCTGAAAAGCTCCATAACTTCTAGCTCGACACCAGATCGGCCATTAAGACGACCGCTCGTCAGACTGATCCACCGAGACTTTCAATCAACCTTTTCACCGGTGCCGGCAATAATTCAGTCCGATCACGTGCAACGAGTTCATTTACTTTTATGAAAGAAACGCTACGGAACCGACAAGACGCGGCAGCAGCGACGAGAAAAGGCCCCCACCGACTCATCCGCAGGTTCCCGGTGCTTATTGCCACTCCACCCCCCATCCCTAAGAGCTGAATCCGCCAAGGGAAACAATTAAGGGGCCGCACGATCGTGATACACGTTCTCGTTACCGGTGGAACTCTCTATCGAGGTGTTCGGAAACTGCCATGTGAAACTTTCGTCAATTAACCGGGCGAATCGGGCCACAAAAGGAACAATTGCCAGCTTTCGCGTGACCAATTAGAAAGCCCAATATCACCAAGTGCCGAGCCGGGTTTGTGGCCCGCGATCGATTAATATGGAGCCGTTAACTTTCAATGGGTTATATCAAACTCGATGGCATTGGTACATTTCACGGGGCTGAAAGAAAGAGAATTATCGGTTGGAAAAGTTCCGTCGAGTTCGCGATCTCTGTTTGACTTTAGCGCAAGCCCGATGAAAGAGCTTCGAACTCGTTCACGGACTTGTGCATCGAAGAAAGACCTATCGACCACTTCCGTTTTCATTGCTCGTAAATATTTTGTTGCTCTCCGGACAATGATCGACTGGGCGAATCTCAAGTTTTTAACGGCAGTGAAACCGAACCGCCTGGAAATCTTCTTGAAAACCTGCTGCTTCAGCTCTTTTGTTTCCACAAAGCTCTCATTTTCATGCGTCGAGAACGAGAAAAGTTGCAATTTATTTGCATTGCTTCTGTACAGTTGTAAAAATAGCTGGAAAATCAATTTTATTTTGTTTTACTTAGCTACGTGTATGAGAACCATGATGCACGATCACAAGGGGAAGAACAGAATGAAGCAATTTCAAAGTGCTTTGGAGGGTGCGTCCTACTTTAGCGTTGCACTCTTGCACGGAGCTTTGCTGGGTAGTTAATCTACGAAACAAGTTTTCGAAAGTCGTAGATTAACCGCAAGAACCGTTGAAATTTGTAGGATTTTTAAGAGGTGGAAGAAATGCGAGAAGCTTCTTGGAATTCTGCTGTTGAGAAATACGTTTTCACGGTGTGCAATAAAATGTTCTGTAATATGATAACAATATACATTAATGTAATACTAGCAAGTTGTTTCTTGAATATTTCAAACGTTAAAAGTAGGAGAGATCTAATTAAAATTTGTACAATAATTTGCTTTATTACAGAAAATTCTAAATTTCTTTGTTCTGTATTTTTCTCTTTTGTTCTCTTTTTGCTTTTTAACACGGAAATATATATTCTCATATTAATTTTTACAGACGCAATTATATTCTTGAAGATGGTCTCAACCTAGACCGAAACGTCGAATTATTAATTTGTAAAACTGCTTAGGAAAATAGTAACATAGGATCGAACCTGTGCGCCGAAATTACAATTTCTATTTAAAATTGGCGATCGAGATAAAACAAAACATTTAGAAGATTTTAAGCATTGAAAATTTTTAGTATTTAAAACTTTTAGCATCTCTACTCGAATAATTTCTCGGTATCGAGACATCGATTCGTTGCGATCTCGAAGAATTCATGGAAACATATGGAAGGGACATCTATTCGAGCAACGATCGGCACTAAATTTAAATTCCACCCGTTACATGCCGACGATATGATCCTGCAGGCGTAGAAGACGTCGATTGAAATGCTGATCGACCGAAATGTCGCGGCCCGACAAGATTTAAGGACCTCTTCACGTTTACGTGGTGGACTCGGGCCGAGGACGAGCCAACTTTCGAAACTCTCGAATTTTATTTACTCACAGCAAATTCCCTGGATCGAATAACAATTACAATGAGCTGGTGTACCCTAGATCAACTCTGTCAACGTTTTGTAGAACACTTTTTCGAAGGCACATTAGTGGATTTCCTTTTCTAGAAATATCTTATCCTGCAGGGGTTGTCTTTTTTAACCCTTAGAGACGCCACTAAAAATTGCTGTAGCATTATTCAAACTATCATTTAGATCATTAAATATATCGGTATCGAATCAATTAATAAACAATTATGATTATTACTTCTTTAACTATTGTGAAAAAAATACTACATATTCCAGACAAAGATTAAAAGGAACAATATCATCGTTTGTTTAATTTTCTATATTTCCAGCTTCACTCGCCGGAGAAGATTGTCAGAGCAGTTTCTAATGCAATCTCGGTTTCACAGAATCCGTGGCCTGGAGCGAATCTGGCCGACAGTTGAAATGCCATAATTATCATTATAAGTTAAACTCGCTTTGAATTTTAAGTTGCTTTAGAACGATTATGAAATTGATTTAGAGAAGAGAAGCAAAATCACGACGGATAGGTATGGCCTCGCCTCATAATCATTTTACATGCCGTTTAACGTTAAAAGTTCCGTTAACTTATATTACAGCGAGCGATCTTTTTAACTGCAACCGAACTCAGAGGCAGTTTTAGAGCGCATTTTACGAAGCTCTATTGGTTCGATGATTAACACGAAAATTTTCACTGAAACAACGACACTGTGAAAGATTATGACTACGAATTTCTTAATCCATCAAAAATGATTCGTCTTGTTCATCCGATTAAAACGAGACCAAACACGATGCAATTCCGATCACAATTACCGAATTGACATTTACTGAATTTGTACATCTCTACCATAAATGTGAATGTCTGAAGCTTCGACTAATTATGCTCGTAAATATATCGTGTTTGGAGTTGTTTCAATAAAAAAAAACGAGACGAATAACGATGATAACAATTTCAGTGATGAACAAACGAAAAATAAAAAGTTTTTCATTGAAAATTCTTTATCCGTATTGTATGACTGACTGTATGGAGACTGAATCGAGGGTTGGTTGAATAACGTAGATAGGAATTTCGTGATGAATTTACGAGACGAATACGATAATAATAATTTGAGTGATGAACAAACGAAAAATATAAAGTTTTTCATTGAAAATTCTTTATCCGTATTGTATGACTGACTGTATAGAGACTGAATCGAGGGATGGTTGAATAACGTCGATAGGAATTTCGTGATGAATTTACGAGACGAATACAATGATAATAATTTGAGTGATGAACAAACGAAAAATAAAAAGTTTTTCATTGAAAATTCTTTATCCGTATTGTATGACTGACTGTATGGAGACTGAATCGAGGGTTGGTTGAATAACGTAGATAGGAATTTCGTGATGAATTTACGAGACGAATACGATAATAATAATTTGAGTGATGAACAAACGAAAAATATAAAGTTTTTCATTGAAAATTCTTTATCCGTATTGTATGACTGACTGTATAGAGACTGAATCGAGGGATGGTTGAATAACGTCGATAGGAATTTCGTGATGAATTTACGAGACGAATACGATGATAATAATTTGAGTGATGAACAAACGAAAAATATAAAGTTTTTCATTGAAAATTCTTTATCCGTATTGTATGACTGACTGTATAGAGACTGAATCGAGGGATGGTTGAATAACGTCGATAGGAATTTCGCAAAGGATCTGTTGACCGAGTTTTGCGCGGTAATTGTCACTACTCTATGAATTCCCTTTGCTAATCCATCAGAAAGGAGCCGATCGACGCGCGGACACATTTACTGAATTACGGCGTCGTGACAGAATGATTCATGAGCGACAATTCTGATCCTGGCCAGCCGACTTGTTAGTTCGTTTGCAAAACTGGCCCGGGTACAATTAGCCCTATCCGCTCGCATGATCCGCCATGATGACGCACAATTACTTATTGTTGCTAGCCCGTATCCCGGGCATAGTATTTGCGGTCTTGTTGCCGAACAAATAATACGTGGCTACGTATATGTGTTAGAAATCAGTCCGCCTACGTTAACTAACGAACTCGCGCTTCGTCGGACCATTCACGATGTCCACGGAATCCTAAATTTTCCAACAATGGCGCGGCTGTGCGTGTGGAAACATATATGTATATGTATATATATATATATATATATATATATATATATATATCCCGCCCGGTAATCTGATTGTTCCCTCGAATGGTGAAATTTAAAGTTAAAGTTAACATTTACGTATTCCCGAAGGTAATTAGCGGACCCCGGATCTTCACGCTAATTTCCATTTTCATGGATTACTTTCGCAAAAACCGGAATACGGAAGAACTTCATTTCGCTGAGTGAAACATTTCTTTCGGCGAAACTGGACCAACTACATTTTCTTGACAGTCTTTTCGAAAGTTGTACTTTTCAAAGTAATTCTTTAGGAGCTGTCGACTATTATTTCGCTAGTCTCTGGATAGTTTTTGATTCTTTGACGCTCAAAGGGTTGCTTGCAAACCCACGCCTAAACAATTAATTTCTTTTCGCCCTTAATAATTTGGTTGGTTTCCATGTAAACTTCAATCCATCAATGGATTCGCGTACTACGTAATCATGGTGTGGGGGGACGTTGCAGAAAATCGAAACTCGGCCGATGAAATATGTCATCCTGGACTTCGGAGCGGCGCGCGATAAAAAAAAAACTTATCAGGAGTTCCGCGAGTTCCCGCCGCAAATCGATCAGATCGATTCTAATCGACACGGCGCGGCGCGGAGACACGGCCGTTGAATCGTGGCGCACCAATAGCATGATTCATGAACGGTAATTTCACAGTCACGTAGACGAGGCGACGTCGCGGGCCGTCGTAATTCAAAATTACACTAGCTTCAGAGGGGCAACGAACGAAAACCGGATCACGAAACACCCTCCGGGAATACCCTTCGGAAAATCTTGATCTAAGAGACCGGAGGATTTTTCTTAGATCAAGATTTTACTGTAATTCGTGAAAATTACTAGTAAAAAGATTAGTAAAAACACAGACAAAATCTTGACAGTATTGAATAAAAAAACATTTTTGGAGTACTGTCATTTGAGGAGCATTCTAGATCAATCACTAATTTTATTAGTAAAATCTTGATCTAAGAGACCGGAGGATTTTTCTTAGATCAAGATTTTACTGTAATTCGTGAAAATTACTAGTAAAAAGATTAGTAAAAACACAGACAAAATCTTGACAGTATTG
Source organism: Lasioglossum morio (assembly GCA_916610235.2). Taxonomy (NCBI): domain Eukaryota; kingdom Metazoa; phylum Arthropoda; class Insecta; order Hymenoptera; family Halictidae; genus Lasioglossum; species Lasioglossum morio. The sequence continues at coordinate 20,855,473 of OU744324.1, read as the reverse complement.
AATGAAAAAACATTTGTACAGTACTGTCAACTGAGGAGCATTCTAGCTCGATCACTAACTTCGTTGGTAATATCTTGATCTAAGAGACCGGAGGATTTTTCTTAGATCAAGATTTTACAGTAATTCGTGGAAATTACTAGTAAAATGACTATAAAACACACAGACGAAATCTTGAAAGTATTGAATAAAAAACATTTATGGAGTATTGTCAACTGAGGAGCATTCTAGCTCGATCACTAACTTCGTTGGTAATATCTTGATCTAAGAGACCGGAGGATTTTTCTTCAATCAAGATTTTACTGTAATTCGTGGAAATTACTACTAAAAGATTTAGTAAAACAAAAAATTAATCTTGAAAGTATTGAATAAAAAAACATTTTTGGAGTACTGTCATTTGAGGAGCATTCTAGATCAATCACTAATTTTATTGGTAAAATCTTGATCTAAGAGACCGGAGGATTTTTCTTAGATCAAGATTTCACAGTAATTCGTGCAGATTACTAGTAAAAAACAGACGAAATCTTGAAAGTATTGAATACAAAAACATTTGTAGAGGTACCATCAACTGAGGAGCTAGCTCGATCACTAACTTTCTTGGGAATGGAAGACGTGGGACAATTTTATCTGGAATGTTGAACGCTGACACCGATTTGAGATCACGACGAACAATGTCGAGGTAGCAGGAAGGAGGGCAGAGCACCGAGAAAGAATGTCGGTCCGAGGCGCACCACGATAGATGACAAAATGATTAATGATACCGGGCTAATAAATATAATATTAAATTCCAGGGTTGGGGAGATTATACGTCAACTCTTGCGGCGCACTGAGCTCGACACAGTAGATCGCGAGGAGTTCACCGGGTGAAATAATTAATTCCTCAATTTTTTCCCCGCCAGACCCGACGCTCATAATGCGCACTCGGGCTTTATTTCGTTAAAAGTTTTCCGGGGAGCCTGAAATTTCTGAGCCGGATTAATTTTTAACGATTCATTGCTGGGCGAAAACAGTTTGTTGGATGAGAAGATTAATAAGTTGAAGCAAATTGTACAGCAAGTGACTGAACACAGTGAACTGATTAAGCGAAATGGTCGCGCAAATAACATTTCTAATCAAAGAGGATTGCAGGTTTAATCCATTATCCATGTGTAGAGTGTCTCGGCCGATTTTCACGTCTTCGGTTTCTCGCTATTAGAAGTTTGATTATTAAATTTGAATAGTATCGTTTAATAATATCAATTGATGCTGCTCGACGTTGGATAGAAAACAGTTACTCACGTGCAGAACACAAAACTAATGCGACTTTACTGTGACGTCGTACTGTACGCCATTGAAAAGCGTTGAACAGGGCCAGCCTGAAAACAGAACGCGGGCTGCTGAGATATCCGAGACATCGTTCCTCCGTGAAACGATATTTCCTGACAATGAGTCCGGGCCACAGCGGTATCTACCGGCACGATGCAATTAGCAAAGTGCCAGGAACATTACTCATTACACATTGTGTGCGTAACCGACACCCGAGCTACCGGAATACGCATAACTAATGATTGGAAGTCTGACACGCGCGATGGTTTTCGTCGGCTGCCATTTTCGTTCGGTTATTTCCCTAACGAATTTCCATGCTCAGAAAAGCAACAAAGTGCTCATATTCTTATTTTGCCTTCGAGGAAATAAAAAGTTGCAAGTTTGAACTCGCAGTTTATTTCTGCTCGTCTTCGAAAGAACGATTATCGGAGATTCGAAACTCGTTAGCAAAGTATAGTCATAATCTCCACCCCGATACTCATATTTCTATATTATCTAATAATTAATACACTTCTATTATAATTAGCACTAAGTACGGCAATAACCTACGAACCATCCTGGAGTAGATTATGCGATAAATATTTTTTATTATCGCTAATAACATCAAAATACCTACTGCAACGAGCACAAGTCCCCGAGCACGAAAGCTGAAATAAATAATTACGTCTTCGAGAAGTTGTGTAGAGGTTTAGCACGTGGAACCGAATCTTGAAATATGCATATCTTTACTGGAACTCGTGCGTCAAGAAAGCATACATTTTTCAAAACTTCCGATAGAATAGTTTCGCTTCTCGATGCAGAACTCGTTCGAGATGAGGAACTCTACGAGGTCCATCCAGTGGATATTGCAGAATTCGTGTCGGACAGTGTGATTGAAGAATCCTCTTCCTTAGATTTCATAAGTTTCGATTTGGATGAAGAAACTTTACTTTATACTTCGTAGTTCAGTAGTCTTATTTCAGCGAATGTGTCAAAGTTATCCGCTACCGGTATCTGCAGGTTCTTTACCGAAAAACCAGGCTCCTCGTATGAAGTTTCGTAAGCTGTTATTTATAAAAAAATAGCAGACTGAATGTTTTCAAAAGTTCACGTCTCATCCATTACGGCAAAATAAATTCGACCCCGTTTATTCTTTAATAATTAATAAATTAGGCCTGATTCCTATGTAACATATAGATATTTTTTATTATTCAAACATCGAATGATTTCATCTGATTATTTTCACCACGCGTCGACAAGCCGAACACATCACCGCCTGGCTGCATCTCGTTCCTCGTGCTTTCCGATCTTCAAGAAATTCCCAAGTATCCATAAGGAATTCTGGCCTTGCAAAATATTGCCGCTACTTTGGGACTTCTCACGTGCAGATGCAGTACCATAAATTCCATTTTATTTTCGTCCGGTTATGGCTCTCATTTCTCCTTTTATTAAATCCTTTTTCCATTCCGGCCATTTCCTTAAAGATCGTTTTCTCGTCGGGCTCGTGCAACACCTGGGAAACAATTCCTCTCTTTGGTGGTTTTTAGATCCTCCTTCGCATAAGTCCTAAATTACGTTTCTTCTCCCCATTTCGCGCGCGGCCTTGCTTTCACCGAGTCAATTTCTACACAAGATTTCGATTTCGAGCTTTGGTTTCTCTTTTACCCAGATTCGTCCCGTACTTCTCCCCTCGATTTTTCTTCCGCCCTTACTGACACGATCTTTGCTTATTTTACTCCGTTAAGTAACTCCATTTTTTTTACTCGTATCAATTTATTCCAAGAGCAGTACCGTAGTTATGGACAAAAATGTGTTTTAGTTTAACACGCGGAACTTATTTCTTTTTATTTATTTTATGTGCTGTTTTAAAGTCTTAAAAATTATCTAGAATGTATCGTAATAAATCTGTATATATAAAAAGAAAGTCCTGACTCACTGGCTGATTGACTGACTGACTCATCAACTTTCTTTTCTGATTTATACAAGGAATAAGAAAGGATATTTCGAAATTCAACCCCTAAGGGGGCGAAAAGGGTCTTAATGCTCTTTGATATAATTAATCAAAAACCTATTTCGGCATTTTAAAAAATTCAACCCTTAAGGGGGTGAAAAAATGATTGTAACGTTTGTATGAGGAATATATTATTCGTGGTCTAACTTACATCATACTTGGTCTTAATGCTCATTGATACAATCGTAGGGGTGAATGGAGGGTTAAAAGGTTTTATGGAGAAACAATATCAATTTTCGAGGGTAAAAGCTAGTATATATATATTTCATTTTTTTAATTTTATTGTCTGGAAATAATATTTGAAATTGTTTACTGGTTACTTACTTACTAAACTGTAGTGTTTATCTAACAGTGTACGAGGAGACGCGAAGATCAGCGTGGTGCGAACGAATCAGCTATCTTCTCTGCCGAGGAAAATCGTTCGAGTCCCGCGAGGAACAGTAAAGTGGTCGGATTCTTGGGAACATGTGATCCGAAGAGAGGGCGCGAAAGTTGTCGGCAGAAGACCAAACGAGAAAAGAAAGAGGGAATAAAAAGCAGAAGAGAAGGTTCGCAGACAACGGGTGCACAGACTTGTTTGGAAGTTTATCATTACTTTGCACCCGCGCATCGGAACCGAGTTCAGCACCTCGGGTCCGATACTCGCCGACTAATATCATTTTAAAACCAAAGTTTCAGCGAAAACTTTTATTTATTATTTCCTTGTAGCCGGAGAGTGGAGCGCTGCAGGATAGATAAGAATGTTCGGGAAATCTTCAATCGAACTTCTTTTATCCAGCGCCGCGTTTACTTACCCCGGCGTTGTTCCGAAGTTATCGAGCGAGTATCGGAGAACAACGGAATGGAGATCGGATACTAGAGAACGGATGTGACCCCTCGCAACGCTGCTAGATGATTCAGTCATTTCGACGAAGAATGCGAATTACATTTCGTCCCGAGATCCGTTCGAAAATTGATAGCCACTTTCATTTATGGAGGACAGAACACAGTTTTAACCCTCGTACGCTCCTCAAGAATAGCTGCATAAAAGAGACTAGGATAACGATTCACCCATTTTTATTTTACACGTTTAAACCAACACGTTATGTTTCATTTATAGTTTCATCCTCGTACGTTCCTCAGGGTGAAAATTCACCCGTTCAATATATTCACATACTGTACAATTATTCATCCTTTTATGTCCACGTTGTCAGATGTATTTCTTTAAAACGTGACGCTATAAATGAAACATGATGTGTTGATTCAACGTGTAAAATAAAAATGGGTGGATCGTTATCCTAGTCTCTTTTATGCAGCTATTTTTCAGAAGCGTATGAGGGTTTAAAGAAATACGTTTCACGACGTAGATATAAAAGGATGAATAACTTTACAGTAGGGTAAACTGTACAATGATTGGCACCCTACGCCAAAATCGTAGTAAAAATTTTATTTTGAAATGTTTAAACGAGCTTGACTTGCTCTTATTATAAGCAATAGCTTATAATAATATAATAAATCTCTAATAAGAGATTTTTCAACAAAATCCAATAGCTTTACGAGACATAAATCTTTATTATAAAATATATTCAGTGAATAACAATCGTAAGACAAATATAATAGTCATTGGCACAGTAAGAGGTAAACGTTAAACAGGCAATCTGTTTTAAAATTAAATATATACGCACTTATTACATCTGTAGTACAGTCCGAAATTAAGATATAAAGGGATATAGTATACTTACTAGTATCGAAAATTTTAATAAAACACTATTTACACTGCACTGTGCTCATCCGTCGGTCTTACTGAATATCTTACGTTGCTTTGATATATAAATAAGCAGCAATATAAAATGATTTTCTATACAAGGAATTCTTAACACATTACCGACCGGTAATTATTGCATAAATTTTGAAAAATCATGGTACATGGTTAAACACTTTTTAATGGAATCTTCAATAGCAACAGCAATCTTTATTGTGAGCTAACAAGTCACCCTTAATAACGTTATCTAAGAGTTTCATTTACGATTGCAATGCGAATGAAAATATCTACGCTTTCTTTTGGTACAGCACAATTATTGAAAATCCTATTAACCCTCATCCACACGACGTGGTACCCGGGTACCTATTTCAAATTCATTTAGAATAGTACAAAAAATTACCCGTGTGGATGAGGGTTAATAGGCTTCCGGTCGGTAAAGTGTTAATATTTACCGTTTAAATCAAAAGTGCCAATAACTACTGCAGTGCCAGCAATAGTACAGTTTACCCTACATGAAAATATCGAATGAGTGAATTTTCACCCTGAGCAACGTACGAGGGTTAACTTTCGTTCCTTAGAGGTAAGATTTAAGCTGTTAGGTCTACTATGTCTATACGGCAAAGAACAGGCGTGGTTGGAGATCATGCAATACCCCCACCATCAAGTAATGCGAATAGCGGTTCGATGGTGGGGGTAACATAACATATTAGGTGGAGAGAAAGGTCTTCGAAGACCTGGGCGGTGGGGGTTTAGTGAGTATGGCGATAGAATAGTTTCAGCTAATGATAATCCCCCCAATAACATCCGAGGGGGGAGCCGAGCCTCACACTACCCTCCCCGAACAACATCGTAGGGGAGGGTGTCCGTAAGAGGATTCCCCCACCGCCCTTAAACAAAAAAAAAAGGTCTACTATGTCTACCTGCTTCTTAGGATTTGAAAATCTTAACAGTGTCGCATAGCGTTCACCGTTTCGATGAATTGTATTTGGCTCCCGTGCCACCGGTAGCACACGAGCAACGCTCCGAGCGGGGGGGGGGGGCAGATTCGAAGTGGAACTAGGATTTCTATCGGAGATACGGTACGTCAGGTTCAAACGACAGATTTCACCGTGGCCCCGGATGATCGGTTCATTTCCGATCGTTGTCCACAATCAACAATACACCCTTGGACATTCCGGATTCCAGATCTGTCGGCACGGTCGGTTCCGTAAGCGTTTATACATCCGCGGTACTTCCACACATACGAACGCACACGATCGCGCAAGAATATATCAGCGGGTGAGTCTGTTTGCATGCGGTCGCGTGTATGCACGCGGCTGTCCGTGTGGTCGGTCCATGTGTCGGTACATCGCAGCTAGGAACCAGGACTCCCCTTTCGTTGCAATAGAGCTTGTTATCTGGCGTACCCGGCCACGGTTGATGTACCGTTTATTGCTGGCGTAGCAACTGCGACAACACTCGACTCATTGTGACCGGTCGTGGCTTTTTGGAACGGACGCGCGTACAGGAAAAAGTAGCAAGTGTCCCGACCGTTGTTGTATCGGAGCCCTTTTATCCCGGCCCGGCGAGATATACTTCGTTCCGCGGGATAATTTGCCGCGCCGATTCCTGCCTCCCCCCCCCCACGCTCTCGAGGAAGCGACTCGAATTGTTCCCGTTCTTTTGATTCGTTTCGCGATCCTTGTTTTTTCCCTATGCCATTGTCGTGTTATCGAACGACGGTATTCGAATGGCTAACTTGCCAGCCATTTAAAGTTCAAGATTGGCCATACAAGGGTTTCAAAGAAGGGGATGAAATTTCCTATTCCTCAGAACAGACATTGGTACTAGAGATCCCTATTTCACGTGTATCTAAATACACGTGTACACGCGTGTTTCACTCCAGTACGCGTCATTTTAAGTACACGGATGCGCGTGTACTATTTCACATGTACATGAATGCACGTGTACTATTTCACATGTACATGAATGCACGTGTACTATTTCACATGTACATGAATACACGCGTATTTCACGTATATTTAAATACACGTGTGTTAACGTGTTCTAATTTGTTTTAATTTTTAGGATACAGTTATTAATTTTCGAAAGCAAAATAGGGGTATACATAAATTAATATGAATGTTCGAAAATTTATACGAATTAAAATGAAGATCCATTAATACACGTGTATTCAAATATACATACGTGAAATAGTACACGGATACACGTGTACTATTTCACATGTACATAAATATACGTGTACTATTTCACGTATATTTAAATACACGTGTGTTAACGTGTTCTAATTTATTTTTAATTTTTAGAATACAGTTACTAATTCTCGAAAGCAAAATATGGGTATATTAAATTAATATGAATGTGTATCCAAATATACATACGTGAAATAGTACACGTGTACCCGTGTACTTAAAAGGACACGTAGTAAGGTACGTGTATTTAAATACACGTGCGTTATTAATACACGTACAAAACCACGATCTCTAATTGGTACCTTTCCTCGAAACAGAGCTGCATACCTAAATGATACGACGATAAAGCAAGTTCTGAAATAACAAGAAGACACTCGAGGCCAGAAGGGGTCAGAACCTGATACTCGGAGTGTCTGGTAGCCTTTCCTAACGGATCGAGTTCTGTTACTATTTCCGTGAGAGTAAGATCGCGTGGTTGTTCGGCAAACGTGCGCCATTTACGTGTCCCTTCTGATTTATCAATTTTGTAATGGCGGCCGTCGTCCTTCCGGTCAGACGAATCTTCTTTTATCATGCTCGTGGAACGGCTGAACGGTTTTCATGTTGGTCTTGGGGATCAAGTTGAAAAATGACCGGTGGCCTCGGGGGCCGTCAAGTGCCATTACACCGGACGTGGATAGGTTACATTTTTAATTTCCTCGTTCGGCCGTTTTGACGGAACATCGATAATGGTTATCGGGCCGGAGCCGATACATCGTCGCCCGGGTTTCAGGCGAATTCACTTATACGCTCGATGGGTATGTCTATATAAGCGGAACGTGACACACGATCGAGATTAATGAACGGACGTGCGAGAGAGTCTTGAGGGGATTCGTTCGGCCGCGTGGCTATCGCGAATTTATCGCTACGAAAATAAAGCGACCAGGAAAATGAAATCGATATCGGTCCTGACACCATTCCGGACTCCGGGACTCGTCTGGCAGGAACGCTGATGCGTCTGTTTCGCCGGTTCGCGGGCGACAAAAACGAACGGCCGAGAGTCGAAACGAACGAGACACACGCGCGGACGTATATCGTGGGTCACGTGAACGGAACCGGTTCGATAATACCGGGGAGTATCGACGCGAAGACAAATTTATGGCAAGTCTGGAACATCTGACTCGACGCTGCTGTCACTCTCCTGGTTTGCAGGTTCTCTGGAGCTAAAACAAATTCCTGGAGACAGTGATCTAGAGAAGGCCGGCCCTGAGTGTGACTCAGTGCTGGATTAAGCCAGCGCGGGGCCCGTAGAAAATGTTTTCAGGGGGCCCTAGGTTTTGCATGATTATTTAACACTAGAACTACCAGATAATTCAAAATGACTAATGCGAATTTATTTCGGTTAGAAATATTAAAAGTATAAATATGTTTTTTTGAGAAATTTTTTTTAATAAACTTCTCTATTGAAGTACATATTTAAATATCCCGTGTACGAAATCTAAATAAATGTCATATCGTCATTATTAGAAGGCAATGTATGCCAACTGCGTTTAGTGCTCGGTAGTTCTAGTGTTAATAAAATACGATGAATGACCTTTTTTTTAGCAAAACTATCTTAGGTAAATTTTCTGCTGCAAGCGCGGAGCCCGTAGTATTTGCTACTCCTGCAACGGGGCTTAATGCGGCAGTGAATGTGACTCAATTTCATTATAAATAACAGCTCGACGAGGTGGACGCGTCTCAGGATGGTCTGAAGTTAGCCGAATTACGGGATCGTCGAAGATCGTTAATAGTCGATTAGGATTCTGCGGGAAGAGGAATTGTCTCGTCGTTTCCCCTCGAGGGGCTCGCGTTTAGAGCCGAAATGAAGACTAAACCGAAAGTCACTTAACGAGAGGATCCCGTAGCGGAGGTAGGAGCGGCGGGCTGGCCACGAAATAGGGGAAAAAAGGGGCGAACAGGGAAGACAAATTGCGGCGGAGGGAAGCCGTAGTTTCTGGCGCGGGGTCCAGCACCGGCGTGGCCGTAAGCGTGGGCACGGAAACCGTCGGATGATTCCGGGGACGGGAATTAAAAGGAAATTCGGCCGCAACGGGGAAAATTTTCCCCGCAAAACGACCTCGTTGCTCTCGTCGAATTGGACTCTAATTAGAAGGAATCGAACACGCCGGCTAGAGAATACGATAGGCGAGAGAGGATAACACGGCGTCGTTCACTTTATCGTCGCCCCGGCGGTTTATTTCGTTTCATGGAAATTGTAACGAGCGACTCTAACGATCCTCTTCTTCGGCTGAATTATCGCTACGCGAACTCGACGTGTGTGTGTGACGATGTAAACGTTTTCTACCGTTGTTACTCCGGAACTTGTGCTTGATTCTACTTCAACTGTACGCGACGTCAGTTTCTAATTTCCAAAGCCGATGATCAAATGCTACATTTTTGGTGAAATATATTCAATAGCGTTTATGAGATGGTTTGGAAATGTTCAAATCAAAATCATGACATTTAAGAAGCGATATAAAAGATAATCATCTCCAGTTTTAACGATCGTAAATTTTGTATATGCACTATATGATATCGGCGCTACAGGTTCGATCAAAGATACAGAAATTAGCAATTTTTGCAGTATTATAATTTCAACGTTTCGGTTCGGTTTTGAACCATCATCAAGAAAAGTCCGCGTCTGTGAAAATTAATTTAATAGAATTTGTTATTCATTAAACTGACTATTTAATAGTTATGAGAATTAGGTAGTTATACATACTTGCTAATTAAAAGATGAAAGATGGGAAAAAATAAGAAACACAAAATATAACGAATGGTATGGGAGAATAAAGGGTGAGGGGTTGCCGGGTTCTTTAAGGAAGGAGTGGGAGGTCCCAAACTTGTAAATTTGTATATAAACATGTAAACATAAATGTAAATGTAAATGTAAATGTAAGTGTAAATAGCGACTACTGTAAATAGGTTTTTTCTCTCTCTCTATATATATATTTTAGATATAAGATTAGGCATAATGTAGTCTGTAAATTATGTTAAGGATAGATTAAGAAGTGGGAATGTGAAGATAAAGGCGGAGTAAGGTTTAAAGATGATTGTAACCCTAAGGGGAAGTAATAAAGTTACATACATGCTTGCTAATTGGGAGAAAACAGAATGAAAATCAAAGTAAATGAAATGGTGCTTGTCAATAAGAAGGTTTGGACTGTACTAAACTGTAACTGTTGTGGCAAAGTCAAGACGGAAAACATAAGAATATCGTAGATCTAACTAGCCAATCAGATGTCAAGGATCAAGAACCTCAGAATCAATGTTAGGCGCGATATAAAAGATGTTAAGAGAAGATACTTTGGTTCGTAACTCGATCGCGGTTTTAATTCTATTATACCGTGATCTTTCTCATTAAAACAAGCCCCTTCTGAAATGTGCATGTAGCAATTTTCTTCCGGCTTCGAGCTCTGTGTCAGACTTTACTTTTATCAGTGAAACGTTCTCACTTTCTGATTAATAGAATCACGCAACGGTGGGCCAAGGCTTTCTCTCTTGCCAAGTTACACATTCATAATTACACTTACCACCTAAAAATACCTCTGTTCTGCCCGCTTCAAGACAGAGGAGCCTTTCCAGTGGTTCTTTAAACAGAGACCCCTTTTTCCCCGAGATTTTAAGCGCGTTTACCTTCCGCTTGCGCCGCGTATTGTGCTCAATTTTCGTGGGTCTCTCTTATGATTACATTCCGCAATACAAGACCGCCGGGAGCCTGCGAGAAAAAAACCGGATAAAGCTAGCCCGGGACGCTTTCATTTGTACCTCCACCACGTACCCGCTCGTTTTAATTCCATCCGGCGTTTAACGGGACACAAGATTACCGCGGGTGCTTGAAGAAGGACCGCGAACGTGTTACGCCCAGCTCCCGGAAATCCATGTGTCACGTGTCCCTCCCAAACTCGACCGTAGCTAGTTTCGTCCAAGGAAATTTACTCCCGTAACAAAATCCACTTTTGCTTCTTCGGACGATCCAGAGGCGTTAATAAAGAGCTCCACTAGCGGAACAAAAAACAGTGGCTCTGTACCGTGGTGCCTATGGTGCTCCATATTTGGTCAGTTGTCTCTAGTTTCGTTTCAACACGCCCGGTAGAAATATTTTAGCATTTGTTATCTGACATCTTGTTAGCCGCGCGGAGAAAGTTTAGTCCGACAGGCGGGGAGAATGAATGGGAATAGAAACGGTCGGTTGGTCAACACTTTCCAAGCCGGTCGTGAAAAAAGGATTGACAAGAGAAGGCATGCCATCGTTCTCGTCGCGAAACACTGAGATGTATTTGTTCACCTAATGGACCCCCGCGGAGGTAACCGCTATATCAAACGAATATTCCCGGAAAAATCTGCGTTCGACAGGATGACCACCTTTTGTGTCAAATGGGATTTCGAACCTTGGATCACGTTCCGAAGAATTTCTGGGGCACTGAAACCCGGATACAAATTTCGACGGTGCGTACCAACGACGGACGTTCGATACAAAACGGTACGGAGATGGACGTGTGTCTCTTTGATGTCCTATTCTACTGCGAGCCAAAGAGATTTTCACGGATTTTTAAACGTTAAGGTAAGATGAAATGAGCCTGGATAGCATGTTTTGCTGCCTTTAATTTTATACGTTTAGATAAACGATAATAATTGTTTTCTTTTTTAGATTATATATATATAAATAAAAATTAAATGCTGTTCGTTGGTAAGCGCGTCACATGAGAACGGCTGCATCGATTTGGCTAACTTTTTTTTTAAATGTTCGTAATAATCCGAATAAGTAATGAAAGTGCTTTTTTCTATGGGATTTTTGTATGAAATCAAGACCATAACTCACGATTCAAACGATGGATGACGATTACAAACAAATTTAATGAAATTTGAACAGGAAAATGTCTATTAGCTATGTCGGGTTAGCTAGTTTTTAATATTAATGTTGCGAATATTAATATTACAAAGTAACCAGGCACGTATTTCATGTCCATACGTTCCATTCAAAGAAATGTTGTGCGTAATGGGGGAAAGGGTCAGAGGGAGCAGCAAGAGAGAGAAAAAAGCGGTTTCGACTAAAGATTTTTTTTCACGGGATTAACTAAATGGCAAAAAGAAATTTTCTCTGATGTCTTAGGTTTATAAGCTGAACCAAGTAAAAGAAATTGGTTGTGCCGCAAAGCGGCCGCTCAAAGGAGTTTAATGTTGAATGAATAACACGGGAACATGTGGAGGATCCGAAGCAAAAGAAATGAAGTCTCGTAATTAATTAAATTTCCCGAGGACGGAACAATTTCTCTCGGAGCTCGGGCTTAAGCGTGAAGAATTCGCTGAAGACTTGTTTCGCATCAGGAACTTGTAGCTTACGAGGGAACCTACTTCAATCAGGCGACCGGATTTTCATGATTTTTCTGGTTGCGTTCAACCTTTGAAGAGCAATAAGTACAGCTACTCAGAAATATTTTTAAACGAAACTCAACTATTGAGAAAAATGGTTCAATAAATATAAATATTTTCGTCATAATGGATAATAAAAATATTGAAATTAATCAAAATATTTCGATGACTCCGGCTATAATCCGTGAGAAGTTTGATTCAATAGAAACTCTAGCTTGCTTATTACTTAATTAACAAATCAGATCAAGTCTGTGTCTTCTTCAACCTGTCTCAGTGAATTATTAGCATACGAGAAGAATGAATTCCACTTATTTTATAGAAACGGTCCACTGTGCGTCGTCGGTGGGTTTCGGCTAGGAGCTATATTTTCCCTGGGAAGAAAAGCGTTATGAAAAGTGGTTTCAATTTTGGCCACAAAAGATCGCTTTCCAGACGACTCTGCATTGCGAGCTTCCCAGTTTCCCGTCAGAAAAGAATCCTCATGAATGTCTGCGCGTGCAGAACGTTCAAAACAAACGAGTGACGAACGATTAAGTCGGGAAGACGCGGGAGCCGAGGGTGTCCGAAGGTGAATAGAGGACAAGAAAGGGTGCAAAGCTAAGGGAGAGGGGCTCTATTAAAGGGCTGCTTTTTCATTCGCGTCGTGGCGCGTCGGCGTCGCGTCGCCTTGTCTCCACAGGACAAGGGAAGAGGCTGGAGGGAGGGACAGGAAAGGCCGAAGAACGGCGTCACGAGGAACTTTTTAGGGTTGAAAGGATTATATGACGAACCGTGGCAAAGAATTAAGCCCGATGAATCGGTCGGCGATAATCACCCTAGTAATTTTCCGAATATTCCCTCTCTCTCTCTCTCGCTCGCTCTTTATCCCAGACTTTCCTTTGTATCTGTTTCTCTTTTTCCCCCCTCCCTCTCTCTCTCTCTCTCTCTCTCTCTCTCTCTCTCTTCACTTTAGCTTCTTGCTCTCTGTTCCTCCGCTTCTTTGTGCCTAGAATTCTACATATTTATCCAACGACGTGACAGGGGTCTGAAAGGTAACGTCTGAGATCCTCCATTATTTCGAAGGTTCCTGGGATGGCGGCGTTTAATCGAGTCTTGAAAGACGTCACTCAACAATGCGGAAATTTCAATATACAGTGTAGAGTGTGGAGAGCCTTTACGGAGAATTCGTAACGACGAGGACTCGTTTAAGCAATCTACAAGCTGGCGAGTCGTCTCCGAGACATTCAAGATGTAACACCTCTTGACCGTTTTATGTTAGCTTGCCCGGAAGACTTCCATCTCAAAACGGAAAAAGTCGAATTTCCTGCTTGGCTATCATTGAAATAATTTATTTGTGAAATGATCGTTCGAAACTCAACTAGGGGCCATGGTTCAACTCGTCAGAATACACAATCGTCAACGACCAATATGCAAATGCCGCTTGGTGTATACAGATTTTTGCAATTCAGACGTTTAACAACGGAAATGCTAATTTAGAATTTACATATTATTAATTTACATTCATAAACCAGCCGGGTTTTTCTGTGAACGTCTACGCGATAGCTGAAAATAACATAATTAGCATGACACGATGTAATCGTGGTCGCGTTTATTCAAAAGTGTATCGGCTTATCGAACACGCTCGACACAAGAGCGCAGCGAGTTTTGCAAAATCGAAAAATCACCTGTTCCATAAAAAAAATGATTGAATATAAACCGGCTCGCACACATACAGTTCCCTAACGAGGAAATTTATAACGAGCAGCGCTTAAATCGATTTTATATAAACAGAAGAAGCGCGCGCAGAAACAAAGCGTCTGCCCCCGCTCGCAAGCGGAGTCGGAGTTCGTTGTTTCGACGCGGCGAAAAATAACGAGGCAACCTTACGGAAATAACCCGAAAAATCCCGCGTGCCTCGTTGTTCGACGTTGGGCACATTGTCGGAATCGTCTTTCTCGAATATATCTTCAGAAATTATTTATCGCGTCCCCACAGAAACAATCGAAGTTGGATTTCTCGAGTTCCCAATCGGAGGATCGACGCGCGGTTTAATAACGTCGAATCGGTTACTATCGGAATCGAAACGGCGGGGATAGGGTGCTAGTAATCCGAAGAAATTCTCGAGAAAAGTTTTAATTAACCGGCCGCGCCCGTTCGATCCACTTTCGAAGGTACATCTGAATTTTCCAGCTCGCGGAACCGGCGAAGATAACTTCAAGATTCATAAATATAGACGATACTCTATCGTATTATTGCTTCGCCGTGAACGCAGCCGGAATTCGTGAAAAGATCGACGCGTCGCTCCACTTTCCGAGGAAATATTTTCTAATCCACTCTAAATTGCGAAATAATCATTTTATAAGAAGAAGTAAACTAATAATAAAAAGTAGATGCTTTTCAAGTAAAAAAAAAAAACGTTTAACGTCGAAACGAAATATAAGCAAGGACAGAGATTTTTTTTAAATTTCTTCTCGGCGCCACGGTTCGATCATTATGTTACATTTTGATAATGCGAAGATCATTGACAAGGAATCTAATTTACAATGTAGATTACTATTAGAAACTATTCATATGATTAAACAACAAAGCATTAATCTTAGATATGAAACACCGAAGATTCATGACTATTACGCGGCATTACTGAACCAGTAATGTTTTTTTATGATGATATTTCCAATATAATTTAGATTTTGCTTATTTCGTTAGTGATTACTGTAATTTTACTGTAATTACTGTAATTTTTATACAAATGCTTATTTCTCAGCGATATACATCGGTGGTTCACCAAATGTGACCGGTGTTGATGATAAATATCCTGTTGCATATTATAGTTAGCGGGTTATTTCTAACTTATGTGATGTCACCCATAAAAGAAAAGGAACGTTTCGTCCTAGACCCGCTAGAGGATTGTTCAGTAAGACTATCTAGCTGGTCCTGCCTTAGACGTTGGGATGTTAGAAATAACCCGCTAACTATATGCAACAGGATATTTATCATCAAAACCGGTCACATTTGGTGAACCACCGATGTATATCGCTGAGGAATAAGCATTTGTATAAAAATTACAGTAACGTAACATAATGATCGAACCGTGGCACCGAGAAGAAATTAGGAAATCTTAGCTATTATAACATTTACGATCGAGAATTAAATATCTATATAAGCAAGGACTTATGAAATGGTCAAACACAATTTTCCCGGAGAGCGCATCTTCTATGGCGCGACAGATAAGATGTTTGTACCTTCCGGTAGATGTAACTGTGCCCTCCACCCCTTCCCTTTCGCGCGCCCGTTTCTATACTTAGGGGCTTGAAAAGCACAAACCTCATATCGTGCGTCGGCAAATATTCATAACTTAAATATCGTTCCTCGTAGGAGGCCCAGGATGAGAATTCGAGATATAACACCGGCGTGGTATTACGTTCCACGTGGAAAATCCTCCCTCTCTTGACACGTGTCAAAGACTATCTTTCACTCTAACTCTTTCGGAGTCTTCTGCCAGCCCTCATTTCCAGCTCTCTCTCTCTCTCTCTCTCTCTCTCTCCTCTTTTCACCCTTTTCTCCCCTCGATTTTTTTCCGGGGCATTTTTAATCTTTCCTCCCTGCACTAATTCTTATGCAAAGTTTAACCTCACTTTCAAATAATGTTTAACACTTCATTCGTATTGCACGGATGAGGTCCAAGTGCAGTAATACTTCTGAACAGCCCCTGCGCTCGGGTCAGAATTGCTTGAAATTCAACATGCGTGCCGACACATTGTTCGCGCGAGTACATCTCCGTCGAAACAACGTCAGCATTTTATCCAGGGGGTGAGATGGGGGTGTCGACTCGAAACTCGTCGTCCGTCGAGTATATCAGAGGTGTTTTCGCACGAACGAGAGAGCCACCTCGTGAAATGACTTCGCCCGGTGAACTTCACAGGATTGTCGGCCAGGAAAATGGTACGTTTCGAGTTCCTCAGGATCCTGGTTCCTGTCGAGTGCTCGAAATTACCGAGATAAGTGCTCGTGTCGGAATCAACATCGAAATATTTCTTTGAGCAACAAACCGCGAGCTGGAACCTGCTCGCGTCCTAATGCACCCGAACGCCAGCAAAATTATTTCGCCGAATCTTTCGCCAACGCTTGCTCGCCGAATGCTTTTCCTTCGTGACAGTCTTTTCACTCGCCATGGAAATGTTTCCCATGGAATGGAGATGAAGGCAAAAATTTCTGGTTGCGCAAGGAAAAGAGTCAAATATTGGAGAACATATTAAGAAAGAAGTTACTTCAAACGACCTGCGGAACCCCTGTCAAGGTCTCCGACATTTTCAGGACACCCCCTATAGCATATATTCATGTTTTCAGCGCACTGGTTCGATCAAATACTACTACTTAAGCAATTTTGCAAATTAACACAAAAACATATATGTATTCATGTTTTCAGCGCACTGATTCGATCAAATACTACTACTTAAGCAATTTTGCAAATTAACACAAAAATTTTCAACGTTTCGGTCATATATTCAGACCATTTTCAAGAAAAAAGATTTTTTGTATAATCGCGTCTGTAAAAATTATTAACTTAGTATAAATTATGTTCAACATGATAACTAATAATTCAAAATGTTTCAAGTACAAAAGATCACATAGGTACTTGCTAAGTGAATTAACTATTTTGAAACTTTTAAAATTTTAAGACACATGTTGATTCCATGCTTGCAATGTACAGAATAATTTTGCAAATTAACACAAAAATTTCCAACGTTTCGGTCATATATTTAGACCATTTTCAAGAAAAAAGATTTTCCGTATAATCGCGTCTGTAATTAATAATTTTTACAGACGCGATTATACGGAAAATCTTTTTTCTTGAAAATGGTCTAAATATATGACCGAAACGTTGAAAATTTTTGTGTTAATTTGCAAAATTGCTTAAATAGTAGTATTTGATCGAACCAGTGCGCTGAAAACATGAATATATGTTATTAACAATTTGTCGATCGAGATCATGGAAACAGTAACACAAAAACGTTGAAAATTTTTGTGTTAATTTACAAAATTGCTTAAATAGTAGTATTTGATCGAACCAGTGCGCTGAAAACATGAATATATGTTATTAACAATTTGTCGATCGAGATCATGGAAACAGTTACCCTCTATAACAGTCAGAAATGGGGCACATGGGAAGGGGAAAACATTCCAGCAAAGGGTAGCGTTGTTTACGCGTTATTCTTCACAAATAGCGCAATCTCTTCTGCTACTGTTCAGCGGGACACTTTCAGTTCTACAAGTGCGAGACACGTAACGCGGATAACGCGCTTATTGTCAATTTACCAAATAGCTCCGAGCAAATAACAATACTACGAGTGTAGCGGAACAAGCGCTCGCAACGTTCTCAAAAGTGGACGGAGCACTTACAGTTTATCCAAAATGGAATTACATTCTTGATCGCGCGGAGCATTCGACGTTATCTTTATCTTCGTTCCACGTGGGACGACGCTACGTTGCTCGACGAAGTCGAAAACGCCCGTCGAGACTATTTCCCCGGTCTCGTAGGCTTCAGGTTCTCGCGACGATGGCTCTCGCAGACGCTGGACGTCAGCGAGTAATCAAAATTTTCGCAGACAATCCAAGTTCCGAGGAATTACTGGAACCACGACTAGGCGCGCCCCGGAAAAGGCAAAAACTGGGTATGCGCGAAGTATTGAGAAACTTCCGGCGAACTTTCGCTGGAACGAACTAAGTTTCAAGACCCTGAAACGAGTTTACTTCACCGAGATCAGCCTGGATTAGGTACCGCGTCGCGACTTATGGCTGTTGGGAGAGGCCGTCCCACTGTGTGTGAACGATTTTTCAAATTATTTTGTCGGGCTTGTATCGCGGGCCCACTGACCTACTATTAATTCTCGTGTCTTCGTTAACACCCGAACTACGGCAAGCCAATTAACCCCCAGGTCAGATTATCTCCTTCGCAGCTGCAATCGTTAGAACTTCTTCGTTTACAATAACGTCCTGTTAGTGCTTGTACATAGTAGTTTACACATTATGTACCGTCCTTTTTCTTCTGATCATGGTGTGCCGGCTATTTCTTAAGCTCGCCAGCAGATAGGCAATTAGGATAGAGAGGAAAACTACCCCCTACGCTCTCCAGAAGATCCCTATGCCATCCTTCTTTCTTTTTTTATTTATTTAAGGGCGATGGGGAAATACATTTACGTACACCCCCAAAGATGGAAATTGGGGGTAGTGTGGGAATCGCCACGGGTTAACAACCCCTAACCATACCTACTAAAACCCCATCGCCAGAAGGACTTTCGTCCAGTGTTAGTCGGTGTAGGGACCTACTTTTCGTATTACTTCCTACATCGGTTTTGACTGATCGCACTGGTCTTTGGTGGCGCTAAGGCCTTATTCAATTCCGGTAACCTTAAGATCTAATATCTTTCTATTATATAAAATAGTTTTGTAATTTCTGTCACGATAAAACATCGGGTTGCCCCTGTAGGGGAACCGAAAATTGAGCGACGACATGACAGGGTGTATTTTTTAGAGAGAGAGAGAGAGAGAGAGAGAGAGAGAGATAATTACGTATAATAATATATTAATTATAATATTATATATGTATTTGCTATATATTTAAAATAAACAATCTGGAATCGGTCATTTTGATCGTTGGTGGTAATTACTATTATATGTAGATCATTTTGGAAAGGGGGTGTAGAAGTAACACTATATAATTTACAGGGTCTAATACTTTCGGCCAATAGTGTATATCAACGTAGTTTCACCTTAACAATACAATTTCCCCGTACTATCTCGCATTCAACATCCACCGTCACGCTGTTATATATGTGTAGGATTCAAGACGTCAAAAGAATAATATGACCGGAAACATGAAATACTTTAATATTTAATTTGAAATACAATGAACACGATTAACTAAATTTTCCCGTTTGAATCTCCATCTGAGATTACACACGTCTTTCTATTCTTGCGCGTCGTACAAGAATAATTGAATAACGCATGTTATAAAATGTGAAGAACGCAAATCAATCAATAAATTATCACGAGTCATCTAGCAGGCCCAGAACAAAATGCTTCTTTTTCCTCCTTCCTTATACCATTTTAGCCGCCGGCAAATTGTGAGCCTGACAACGCAACGCAACAACCACATCAGGAGCTAACAACAAGAGGACGGATCAAGAGGGTGGTATGCTACTGCACATCACCTAGAATACGTAATCCCTCTTCTAGTGTAGCCACCCGTCTATCTGCCGCAGACACCAGGTACCCAGAAGGCACGAGACTTGCGGATCTACGACGACGTCAACAGATCGACGGACTCACGGAGGATCAGAGCGCCGAATCCACGTCGTCTTCAAACGACCATAGTGGAATAGCAGCAGCTCGATGCAACGCGACGCGCGCAAACGACGATGACGACGCAGCATCAATCGAGTGGGCAAATGATCCACAAGCATCCCATCGATCTTCCTGGATTCTGACGTGATCAGCGTATAAACGAACTTGTTCACTGTGCTAATGCGCTGACTACCTCCTACACTCGCCAAGAGATGGACAATTAGAACAACACCCTTCTCGAAAACTAAAATCGAGCGGCGGTAATATGTATACGAAAAAGTTGTTAAGAACGTAGAAATCTATAACATATTTAAATTTCATCAAAATCTGAAAGGAGGCACAACTTCTAAATAATTACCGCCAGAAGTCTTTCGTTATGCATAATTATTGTTAAATGGCCAAAAAAGAGAAACTCCTGAAACACGTATCCCCTATTTTGGATCAAGATTCACACACCCAAATTTATATTAAAATTAACTAACAATAAGTACGAGAAACTGCAAAGAAATATCAAATTTTTAATATGTTGTTTAAACAGAAAACGTTTGTTAAAATTTTCTTGCACGACTACATTTTCTATATTTTCTAAAAACCACACAATTTAAAATAAAATTGACTTTTTCCGTCACTGGTTTCCGAGATATCTCAAAAAATATGGTTTTAACCCCCAACTTTGAGGGCTGTTTTCACCCCTTCAGAGTGGATGGTTGCTGACAAAAAAAAACATACACACATAAAAAACATAAGTTTCATCAAAATCGGTTTGTATCAACTGAATATGTTCTAGTCTAGGATCCACCGGCCATTTTTACAATTGATTACTATCAAGTTAATATTCCGTGAGTAGCTTCATTTTGATGAGACGCCCAACTTTTTCTCTTGTGGTAGCTTGATTGTGCTAGATAACAGGGGTAGCAGGGATAAAATATGTCGATTTGACGATTGTCCAAAATTTATTACTAACTGGGTTTCTTTTGTTAAATCTCAAGATAATTATCTAAATTATTCGAAAAAATATTTGTCCTAGAAAAAGTATGGTTTGATCAACGAGTCCCTTCCTTCCAACATGTATCGATAACGAGGTCATCAAAAATGATTACTAACCAGCTGATTTTTTTACTGTTGCTTAGTTAATATTTATATAATTTAACAGCCACACTGTCCTACAAATTGCGTGGTACGTTACCCCTGTTAGCTACCACAATCGAGCTACTACAAGAGAAAAAGTTGGGCGTCTCATCAAAATGAAGTTACTCACGGAAAATTAGCTTGATAGTAATCAATTGTAAAAATGGTCGGTGGATCCTGGACTATTCCCTCGTAAGTTCTAGGAGAACATCGTTTGCAGCGTGTCGAATGAGAAGGATAGCGATTGAAAAGAAAGTGCGACTGATTTTAGAGGGATTCGTGATTCCTCGTCGTTCTATCCATTTAAATTCGTTCGATGTCAAATATTTAGAAACGATGGAGAGTGTTCGTACCAGCAATCTCCTCGGCAGGTGCTTCATAACATATTTTATTGGAGACAGTTCGTTTCAATTACGTCGACGCGAACCATGCAAAAGTATTGAAAGTGATTCGCTGGATGCGAGAGAACGAGCCAGACTAATAAAAGTCTCGAATACGGTTGATACACTTTATCATACGAACTCTTTCTCACTTTTATTCGAGTCCGTTGCTTCGATCAGAGCTCGCGCCATATTACACGCGACGATTGGAGCAAGTCCGTGCAGCATGAATAAAAGATTTTACTTTAATTCGATCGCAACGCATTAATCACTTTTTCGAATTCCGTTGCGTATTCGTTTGAAACGATGCGTCGAAAGCGGCGTGTTTTTATTTATTTATTTCCCTGGTCAGGCGTTAATTATTTCTCTGTACGTTCGCGAATGACAAAATTTTACGGTATCGCAAATACGAGATGAAAACGATATTTTTATTGAAACTGTCCGGCATTAATTCCGGTAGCCCTGTGGTTAGGGGTGTCCTGTCCGTCGCAGCGGAAGGGCTAAAACGGAGTCGTCAAACGAAATCGTTGTAGAGGTAACGATATATCTGTGAGCATCGGATGAACAAGAAACGATAATGGACTCCACACTCGCAGCGATTAAAGCAGCGGGAGTAGACCGGTGAAAGACGCATCATTGTCGCTTCTTGCACGCGCGCCGCAGCGAAATCACCGTGTGCCAGCCTCGGTTGTTGTAGTAGTGAAGTAGCGAAATTCGTAATTGCGCTTCAACCGCAGCAAACGTATTTACGTTACAAAAATTTGTCGGTAACCGCGGAACAAGCTAGGAGAGGGAGAGAGAGAGGGGAGAGAGAGAGAGAGCAAGCGGGTTGGAGAAGCGGGCGAATATTACAAACTGTCATGAACCGGCGCAAAACTTGCCGTGGCTGTTGATAAAGTGGACGAAGTTATTCATCCTCCCTGGGACGAGATTATTTCTCGGGATCGGTTGGGTGCCTTGAGCTGCCGGCATACAATTCGTTGCCGAGGCTCGCGGTTATGCTCGAAGCAGCATCTACTAAAATAGGAAGACCGGGTTGAAGAAGTGGGGCGAGCGCGCGAAACGTACGTCCTTTTCCGGATCTATTACCAGTGTGGAGGAAGTTGTGAAAATAAGCGACTGCTTGGATATGTTACTCAACACTCTTTATTAGTACTTGTGTCGGTATCGGTGGAGAGCTGAGTGTCTCTTGCGACTCGAGAAAACTGACTGATCTTCCGTCGTCAATCTCTAGAAAACTCCCCGGGAAAAAGCAGGAAAATGGAAGAGTGGAGGGAGACCGAATAGTGGGAGAAAGGTACGGAGAGGAAAGTCAGGTGAGGACCCGCGGAAAGGAGCGATTGCGGACGGGTCCTGTAAAAACTGAAGGACACGACAGTAAAAAGCAATCGGGAAAGGGTGTCATAAAAAAAGGAAAGTTCGCTAGGGCCTACTCGTAAAGCGGGCCCAAACAGAACTTGGAAAGGACACAGGAAAGGAATAGGCCTTATGAGCTAAGAACAGGTGTGGTTTGGGGACGCATAAAACATCGGCACCATGAAATGCGAATAGCGATACGGTGCCGATGTTATATGCGTCAAATAAGGTTGAGGAGAAGATCAAAAGGACCTGGGCAGTGGGGGTTTAGTGGGTATGGCGGTAGACTTAGTATTAGCTAATGATAATCCCCCCAATACCATCCGAGGGGGGAGCCGAGTCCCACACTACCCTCCCCGAACAACATCGTAGGGGAGGGTGTCAGCAATAGGTTTCCCCCACCGCCCTTAAGCAAAAAAAAAAAGGAAAGGAATAGGCCTGCGTGGATCTGGTCGCCAGATGTGTACCTGGGCAGTCCGACCCACGCAGACGGGAAACATTAAGTAAGGATTAAGTTGCCGGGATAAGGAGTTTCCTAAAATTGACAGAAGCGTATGGCGGCACCAAGGCCGCCACACCAGGTTTTAATTACGCCGTACCATCGGAATTGTCGGACAACTTCCCACGCTTGCGCTCCGCCTCGGATACTTTTACCCAATATCGACAGACATTCAAGTATATATCCTTCTTTGCTTAAACCGTTCCACGGGGCTACCTTCGCGTTGTCGGCGAGATATCCTCTCAGCTATAAGTCCGATCCTTCCACTCGGCGGGCTAATGGAAACTTCATCTTAAGGGAACGATGTAGCCGGAAGTTCAGCTTCGGGAACAGGATTCAGTCGGCTGTCGGTCTCAATTAAAATTTCGTCGACGGAACCCGGCTAGACAGACTGCTGTCGGTAATGAGGACTATTATATCTCGAATATTACTTTCGACGTGGATCGAACCTCCTGTCGATGATTAAGAATTTCAATACATCCAAATTTATCCAATACGTCAAAAATTATTATTTCATCAGGATTGCAAAGACTCATTGCGGAATGAGGAATAGGACTTGAACATTGTAAATATGTATAATCTCTGTTCCGGATAACTGTTACGAAGAAACGAAATTTTAGAACGAAGGATCTGCAGGACTGTTTTAATTGGAATCTTTATATAACAGTCTTAGGAAGTTGATCATTGTGATGCGTGACGACTAGACTGCAGATGCATTTATAGCGAGATTCGGTAGATCCAATTGAAAATTGTTGAAAAATTAATCAAATCGTTAAAGGAAGAAATAACATTCAATTTGCTTCTTATGTTTTACAACAGAGTTGGGCAATAATCGATTAAAATTTTCTTTTAAAAAAAAGAGATCGTCGAAAAATCGGTGATTGATTCGATCAAGTGATGAAATTAATCGTCAATTATTGATTAAACGAAGATATCGTCGAAAAATCGACGACTGATTAAATCGATTAATGAAGTTATTAATTGTTGAAGTTAATCACCATACGGTCTATTCATAAATTGTAATATGGATGGAGAGGGAGCAGATAGCGGATGGAGAATTGACAAGTTGATCATTAATCAGATTGACGATTAATAATCGTTAATCTCAATAAACGATTGATAAGTATTTAATCGTAAATTGCGATTAACGATTCAAGTAGAAAAGTCGTCAATCGGCGATTAATTTTTTGCCCAACTCTGTTTTACAATCGATGCAGACGACTTTGATTTTGCATGAAGATATCCGCAGTCTCATGATGATTGTAGAGATTTCATGAAGGAGAGTCAGCCAGGACCAGAAAGCAGCGTCGTTGAACGATCAATGGAGGGATGAAAAAACATATTGTTGGTGATCCCTTTCCGTGAAGGGTCTATGGAAGGGAAGACGAGGTTTAGATACGATTTACAGCGATCGATCGAATCAGCCGCGAGCTTGCAAGCCTGTGGCCGAGCCTCGCGTTCTCCTAACCTCAGACGATTCAGCCAGCCGATTGTCTTTCGGTTGAATGCCGTGGCGGCCCCCCCATCTTCTGGTAGACCGGATGTATGAACCAAGGATCGTTTCGCTATTCGATTTCAACTCTTTGTTCGATTCAGAACAGTCGGACGGTGACGTCGTCGTCGAACGCCACGTCGCGCGGTGTCTACGATCGAGAACCCTCGGACAATGGCCTGGCTGACGCGAGCGTCCTGCCCATTGTGGACGCTAACGTTGCCAATATTATTATCGGGACTCGACTTTAGATCGAATCGCGAATCGATACGGCGAGGAGGTTAATAACACTGTCCAACAAATTTCAACTTTTTTCATGTTTCCATATAACTGTTAGGTTGATCTTAAAGAGTTTTTTGCGCTGATTCCGAATCTGGTCTTAATTTTTGTACATCAAAATATTTGTTCAAATTCGAAAAATATGTCTTTTTTTAAAACTCATGTTTCTCAAAAACTGTGCGTGTAGGAGAAAAATTAAGACCAGATTCGAAATCAGCGCGAAAAACTCTATAAGATCCACCCAACAGTTATATGGAAACATTTTTGTTGTTGGACAGTGTAATTAGATTTCTTTCGCTAGAAGACGACCATGTTTAGTTCGAAATAAGAACATCTCCTAGCCAGCAGCTCTCTTTATAAAACCTCGACTCTTCAGAAAGTATTGTGAACTATTTTGTCGATGCAATAAATAGATTTAGATGATATTCGAAACCCCTTTATCGAGAATCGAGTTGCAATCCTGGAAAAACGAGTCTTAATTCATTTTGGTCCTCGGAAAATACTTGCGGTCGTGTTCTGATAATGGCTAGTCGGAGGCACAACATCTTGATCCTCGTGCTTGGTGCTCGCAAGTTGAACCAGCAAACTTGAAAGTCCACTGGTAAAACACTTGCCGCGAAGACGAGGCTTTCAGCATCGAAGACGTTAAAGCTCCCTCCCCGTCTGAGTCCACGGGGCCTCACAGAGCATCTTCTTTCGCGATAAGAGCTTTCCCTGATGTTACTCTCTGTCGGGTGTCCTCCTTCGACATCCTCCCCTGTCTCCCTCTCACTCTCTCTCTCTCTCTTTCTCTCTTTATCTGGTTCATCACGTGACGCATCGTGGTAGACAGGAATAGGTGGCGGGAAGAGCGAATGGAGTCCGCCTTCACGAGGGCAGCCTAATTACCCTTAATGAATGTGCCGCTTTAATTGAAAATGCTTCCTACGTAAGCGCGACTTTTAGTTTCGGATCGAAGGTCTTCCTGACTTGCAAAAACCCGGACGAGCACGCGGAAATGGGGCAAAAGGGGAATGAAGAATTAGGTACGTGCTGCTCGTCGAGGATCGAATAGCAACCTCGCTCCTTTCCTCGACTTTTCCCCGCAGTTTTTGCTTTTTAACAGCGCCATACCCGACGACCTCGGCGCCCCGACGCATACGTGCAAATCCTTACTGTAAACGAGGACAGAAACTGTACTCGAACTTGTCTACGAATTCACTCTAGTACATGTTATTATTTCTCAGAGAAATAAAAGGAACCTGTTGTGCTCATTAAATCGTAACACTCTGTCAGATATAGAAGTTGCCACGTGTCTTTTCGAAATTTATATATATTTATTCCCGTATTCCTCTTTTTGCAACGTGCACATGATATTTCAACTACACCTTCTTCTTTCATTATTCTGTTCTGTTGTAATACCGTGGATAATTTGCTGTTATTACCAAGGCATTTAATTGATATTAAACAATCTCAATACGACAGTACCTCGCAGATTGTGAAACGAATAACATCGATTGTGTTTCTCCTCTGCTGATAAATTATACTTTACAGAACCCTACAGTAATCACGAGTAACATCGATTGCATTTCTGCTTTGTGTTCTATCAAACCCAGTCAAATTGATCACTTTTATTGCAAAGAAATATTACCCTTTTCACTTAAATTGGCGATTTTCGGTTGTTACGCAACTGCAACAAAAAAAAAATGATCGCGAACACACGTAGTTCACTTTGCATTATTCAACTGTTCCCTCCAACATTTTTTTTTTGTAACTTCAACCAAAAAAAAAAAAAAATGTTACGGCTTGTTACAGTTGCGTGAATCATTCTATACAAATCGGATCTGGTGGTGCAATACAGTCGGAAAAGGAGTGAATATGGATAGGAAAATAAATCGAAAACGTGGAATAAAATTCTATTCGAGGTCTCTTGTTTCATAAAATACAACTTCGAAGTTCATCAAGTAGTACGGCTCTATTGTATAGGCGTTGGCTGACGTGTCTGATCATAACCTGCCGATTCTACTTCTCGTAAATAAGAATGCCACTGAGAACCTGTCGAGTTGTCAAAGTCTCCTCAAGTCTTCCTCAAAACTAGCTGCATAATAGGTACTAGAATAACAATAAACCCACATATATTTTACATGTTAAATCAACAAATTATGTTGCATTTATAGCGTCACATTTTAAAGAAATAGATCTCACAGCGTAGACATAAAAGGATGAAAAATTGTACAGTATGTGAAAATATTGTTTGGGTGAACCTGTCAAGTTGTCAAAGTGAATTTTCCTTTCTGTAGAAAATGTCCATTAAAGAATTTATCCTCTCATTAATCTTTATACGTTCGTCAAAACTAGCTGCATAAAAGGGACTAGGATAACAATTCACCTACATTTATTTTACATGTTAAATCAACAAATTATGTTGCATTTATAGCGTCACATTTTAAAGAAATACATCTCACGACGTAGATATAAAAGGATGAATAATTGTACAGTATGTGAAAATATTGTTTGGGTGAACCTGTCAAGTTGTCAAAGTGAATTTTCCTTTCTGTAGAAAATGTATTAAAGAATTTATCCTCTCATTAATCTTTATACGTTCCTCAAAACTAGCTGCATAAAAGGGACTAGGATAACAATTCACCCACTTTTATTTTATATGTTAAATCAACAAATTATGTTGCATTTATAGCGTCACATTTTAAAGAAATACATCTCACGACGTAGATATAAAAGGATGAATAATTGTACAGTATGTGAAAATATTGTTTGGGTGAACCTGTCAAGTTGTCAAAGTGAATTTTCCTTTCTGTAGAAAATGTCCATTAAAGAATTTATCCTCTCATTAATCTTTATACGTTCCTCAAAACTAGCTGCATAAAAGGGACTAGGATAACAATTCACCCACTTTTATTTTATATGTTAAATCAACAAATTATGTTGCATTTATAGCGTCACATTTTGAAAAATATATCTCACGACGTAGACATAAAAGGATGAATAATTGTACAGTATGTGAAAATATTGATTGGGTGCATTTCCACCCTGAGGAACGTATAAGGGTTAAGAGCGTTTGAATATTATTTCGGGCTACCTGTATGGAAATAATGATTGCACCAAAGGCCTGACGCTATTCCTTGGAATGTTCCCATCGAAGGTACTTGCCCGTTGCGAATTTCCACCGAGCTTTTTTCCCTTATTATTAAATCAACGATGGTTCGAAGTATCTGAATTTCCTTATCCGGCAACGACGGGTGTCGTTAGTCGTTGCTTCACCCCCTCGGAACTCCAGCAACTTTCCTGCTGTTTTCGAAAGTGGGGAAGACGCGTAAAGAGCAATAAGGGGGATTCGAACGACTGGGAGGAAGCAAATGAAAGAACGAGGGAGGGGTAGAATGCTAAGAAACTGAACGCCGCGGCGGCAGAGAAGAGCCAGTTAGTTCGAGGAAGTTTTCGCCACTTACTTTAATACGAGCCACGGGTACGCGATTCCTACGGTCGCGAAACTCAGAGATAAACAAATACACTGTCAATGAGACCTCGAGACTCCATCTCGTCAAGTTTACGACACCTTTCGCGCACCCAATTTCGGGAATCCTTAGTAAAACGAACCGATGTAAACAACGCTGTTAAAGCGTCGACAACTTTACGGTTGGCAATTTAACCTGTTGTCTCGACATCCACGGTAAATGCGTTGCTGCGGCTAGTAGGGACGGATTAAACGCATATTTTTCCCGATACCAGGTCGCCTGAAACGTTCCCGCACGCGGTTTCGACGCGCAGAATTCTGGCGTTTATAACAATTTGTTCAATCGATCGAAAAGTATCCAAAGAATTTAGAAATTGCGCGCGAGGTGTCGCCGTAACTGGGTTGTGCTGCCGAATAGGGGCGGATCTCACGGGGAAAAATAAATTGAAAATGTGGAATACAATTTTTTTCATTTCAGAGTTCGTTCTCGACGAAATCGACTATAGAAATCTGCTCGTCCCTACCGAAAAGAGTAGATCGGATACTGCTTTTTTTATTGCGGTACATCATGACGAAACGAACATTTCTAATAAATATATTATGAAATTGATGATTTCGGCGCAAGGTTCGATCATTTATAGAGAACAACAAGTGTGCAATTATTTAGACATGTTTCTCGATGTTTCGATCCCTGTGCGGATCTTTCTCAAAGAGACGTTCTTTTTTGCGTTTACTGTGACAAAAAGTAACAAAACATTTAAAGTAGTTAGTTATCTGCCACCATGAGGTAGAGTTCGGATAGTTGTAACTCACCAATATTTGTTTAAATATTTTGTTATTTATTTTGTCACAGCAAACGCAAAAAAATGTCTCTTTGAGAAAGATCCACACAGGGATCGAAACATCGAGAAACATGTTTAAATAATTGCACACTTGTTCTTCTCTATAAATGATCGAACCTTACGCCGAAATCATCAATTTCATAATATATTCAAATTTCGTATATGCACTTTATGATATCGGCGCTACAGGTTCGATCAATGATACAAAAATTAGCAATTTTGCAGTGTTATAATTTAAATTATTTAATTATTAAATTATTATTGAAATTATAACACTGAAAAATTGTTAATTTTTGTATTTGTGATCGAACCTGCAGCGCCGATATCATAAAGTGCATATACGAAATTTGAATATATTATGAAATTGATGATTTCGGCGCAAGGTTCGATCATTTATAGAGAAGAACAAGTGTGCAATTATTTAAACATGTTTCTCGATGTTTCGATCCCTGTGTGGATCTTTCTCAGAAAGACATTTTTTTGCGTTTGCTGTGACAAGAAATAACAACATATTTAAGCAAATATTGGTGAGTTACAACTATCCGAACTCTACCTCATGGTGGCAGATATCTAACTAGTTTAAATGTTTTGTTACTTTAGAACGTTTGTTACGTTAAATTAGCAATTTTGCAGTGTTATAATTTCAATTATTTAAATTATTAAATTATTATTGAAATTATAACACTGCAAAATTGCTAATGTTTGTATCATTGATCGAACCTGTAGCGCCGATATCACAAAGTGAATAAACGAAATTTACGATCGTTAAAAATGGAGAATATATTCAAATTTCAATCGAAAAGAAATTCACCTTTTTCTAATAAATACATGGACCGAGGCATTTTGACTCGGTGAAAAGCGAGAGGAACGATTTACACGGTGAAATTTCATTGATCGATTTCGCGTATCGAGTTACACGGCCGAGATAGGCGTCGCGCCGCAACTAATTACAACGAAAATTGAGAACACCGTCGTCGTACGTGTCGGGAACGACGTAAAATTTGATGATCGCCGTAGCACGATCCAGCGCCTCGTTATTCCAGCTTTTAGTGAAATTACGTTCTCGGGTTGTTAATCGTGTCTGACGTTCTCAAAGTTTCTCCGCGTCGAACATTCGTCGCGGCACGCCGCTCGAATTTTTCAACGTATAATTTTTTTAATCCACTCACAAGCGCGCGACGAAACGCCGCGCCGTTCTCCATTCTACCGCTGTAATTTCTACGCGATTCTAATTTCGGACAATTTATCGCAAACAATCTCTCACTTGGAATAATTACGATCTGCGCGACGATTAATCATTCTGTTGCGGCCGCCCCTGATCGTTAACGTCCATGGAAATTACGTGCGCGTGTACGTAAAAGAAATTTCAAGGATCTACGCTTCCGGGACACCTCGTATAATAAAATAAATGGTTCGAAATAAATGAAACGCGAATCCAATCATGGAATGGTTCTACGATAGCACTATCAGGAAACAAGTGCGTCGGTTTCTGCGAAAGTCACGTGGAAAATTTATGTGGAAACGGAATCAACGAAAAACTTATTCGGAGCGTAAAATTCAAGATCCATGAGGCAAGGGGGCTGCCATTGATCCCGAGTGTTCCTCGGAATCCGACAATTCGACCGGAGTCTTTTCTTAATGCAATCTGCTGAATGGCAAAAAGAAAGACGTTCACCAAGAAAGGGAACCGTCCGAGCATATAACGAAAGCAAAGAAAACGTGGAATAGATATATACCACTTCGTGAAAAGAAAACCGTGTCCGAATTTAAAGATTCAATGTGGTTACCTTGATTCGAGAGCTATTAGAAACAATGAAACTTCTATCTTCCGCTCGTGAAGATCTATCGGAGCCGTTTAGTCAAAGTAACAAATTAGGAAAGAAGTTGCAGCTTGTCGAACGGTGTAATTGATAGCCGCATCTGCCACGACAAACATGCAAAATCTCGAAAAATTCTCCTAGGATTTAAAGGATCAGCGTCAGGGGCCACTCGGTCATTTATCATCCGTATCTTCGGGCGAGTTTCATCAAGTATCAACGGAAACCGAACGTCCCGATGGGTAAAAAAGGAAGACTCATTCTTAGGAACGCGGGAACCGCGTGTACGAGAAGAAAAGATCACGGGGCGACACGAGGATAAAGTAGTCGAAAGAGTTCTGGGTGCCCTGTGCGCGACAGAATGGATATCGACTTGTTCCTCTGTCTCGAAACTTCACCGCGGAACCCGTCGGTGTTCCACAATGCTCGTGGTAGATATTGGTTCTCAATTTGCATTCTCCCAATAGCCATGATCTATGTATCATTCCGAGCTACAAACCGGCGATCCGAGCGAACTGGCTTTCCTAGATCCTTCTTTTTTTTTTATTTTGAGCATTTTGAAACCCTACTGGGTTTATTTTGCTTTACATGAAGAATATAAGTAAATACAGTAATGTGGAATACAGGAATAATACAATAAGAATTTTCTAATGATACAAGTGAGTATAACAACTTGTATTGTATGTCCTTTAGCGCTAAATACGTTGGTTACAATTTTCGAAAAACGAGTGGATGCTAATACAAGCTTTGATATTTGGTTTTGCTACAATTCTGTCTATATTAAGGGGCAGTTGGAAGCCCATACTGAGTAGGGAATTTGTTAGTTTCCGTCTGTGTGAGTTATACAATTCGCATTTCCATAGCATGTGATCAAGGGTTTCACAACCCTGATTGCATTTACATTGGCCAACATTGATAATACCTACCCGCTCTAGTGAAGCAGCTAGGTTATAGTGATCGGAACGCATTCTGTTCACTGTGACAATGAAACTTCTCTCTAGTTTTAAATGGCCGAATCAGGGTACTGAGCTTTCTTTAAAGAAGTTTTGAAAGTATTTTTTTCCCGTAAAGAGACCTTGATTTTTTATAACTCCAAAAGTACGATCTTTAGCTTGTTTGATTAAACTTTTCGAACAAATCAGTATAGGGGATCGCAGGATTTACAGTATTCATTGACGTCACCGATTTGACTGTCCTGTCCGCATTTCCTAGATCCTTCTGGCCACTCCTCTCTCGTGTCCTCGGCAGGCCACGTTCAAGAGAATTTCCTTCTCGTACACACAGCTTATCTTTCGAATTTCTTTCCTGGCAACGGGTTGGTTCGTTCACCTACTAACAAATTAAATACCATTTTGCTGTATAAACCTAAATCCTGGGCTGCCACGTGCGCTACCCTCGGTCCGAGCTCGTAACAGCCCGATAAAAAAAGGAATCTGGGGAAAAACAAGTTCCCGAGCAGGCGAAACGTGCCACCAGTGACACGCCGGATCGATAAATATTTGATGGCGTCTGAAAGCAGGTTAATCTCGTACAACTCTGTGTTGGCCGAGACTTGGAGGCCAACCGTGTGTCTGCAGCCTCGCAGGTGTGTTTTAAGCTGAATCCTCTTTCCTGGCGTACTCGGCCTCACCCTATCTCGGTTTTTTTGCAGTTTCCTCGCGTATAAGCGCAGAACAATGAATAAATAAGCGGGTAAATGGAAGAGCGGATTCGACGCCGAGTCCTGGAACGTCGTCGTCGGTAGACTGGGAATTTCGGGGAACACGGGAACCGGAGAATAGACGGCCAGACAGCCCCGATTAATATTGGAAACGATCGTTTCTGAAGGAACGCGAGGCTAATCGGTCCAAATTGATGGAAAAGTATATCCAGTGACGAAAAGAAGCTGGCTCTTGAATCAGTCCATGAGCACATTGGCTTTCATACATTTTGCTGTTTCTTATCAAGTTTTTAGGTAGAAACACCCTTCCAGGATAGTTTTATAAGAGAAGTTTTTCCTATCCTGGTAAAAAAGTAATTTGAAAAATCAGACTCTGCGGGTCAGGGAACCCCTACGCTGGTGTTTTTAGCATTTTATTGTTGGGATAAAATTCTATCCTTATAAAACTAGTAGATGATGGTTTACCTTAAAGAGGCTAAATTTTGATTGTTCAGTTAGAACCAGAGCTTCGGAGTCGGTAGACAAAATTCGTAACTCCGACTCCGACTCCAATCCCTCTTTTTTTTTATCTCCGACTCCGAATCCGACTCCGGCGCCGGTTTTTTCTCCGACTCCGACCCCGACTCCGACTCCGACTCCGACTCTCCAACTTGAAAAAATATGTACTCAAAATAATCGAGCTATATTATAAAAAAATTGATTAAAAATGTCATTTTGTTCTTATAGAATTCCTATAGAATTATTTAAAAGAAACTTTGCATTAATGTTTTATCATTTGTCTTGTTTTGTTATGACTCATTTACTTTAAATAAAAAATGCTAGAATGACAAAATGACAACATAATTTGTTTTAATTATTTGCCTTGACTACTACCATAACTAACTGTTTCTTCTCTACATAGCACCGAGATATATGTATACATATACAATACGTCTGTACTGTAGATCGAATATTAGCAATTGTATACATAAATCCATTAATGAATTATAAACAAAAGAGTCAGAGTTGGAGTCGGAGTCGACATATTTTTTCCGACTCTGACTCCGACTCCGGGAGTCGATATATAGCTTTTTCTAACTCCGACTCCGACTCCAGTCATCAGCAATTACTCCCAAACTCCGACTCCGACTCCGAAGCCCTGGTTAGAACGGCATTTCCAAGCGAATAATGTCTCGGAGAAATACTTTTGAAATAAAATAGTTACAAAAGTATCGTATAAATATCAACGACGTAAAACTAATAAGGCGGTGTGTTTTCTCTACGTGTTCCGAACAACTATCCCAGGTGAAATGAGATCGCTCGCAAGGAAACTTTCGAGCGCAAAGAAAAAAAAAGGGGAAAATAAGAAAATTCGTTTTTGCCTCGTTTCTCCAAAAGTCCAGTATTCCAGATCAACAGAGTTCAGTCACTTTGTTCTGAGGAGAGTTAATAATGAACTGGTACCGGCGTTCGTCTCTTTGCCGTTCGTTCTCACGCTTTCCGGAACTTTGGAGAATTCCAAAACTTCTGTCCGGTGGAATGACGCTCTGATGTCGTTCGAGACGGACGGAAAAACTTCTTGTTCGGTTGCTTTACGGTGCTGTATTTTTCTTTGACGAGCGCTAGGTTTGCGTGAAATTAGTGTGAGCTGCTAATTGAAATTGAATTTATGATATTGATCCGAGCGACTCTTCGGATTAAACAAATTCCGGAGAAACGTTGACACGGTCTCCTTTTTCTCTGGGATTCAGTTAATTAGGGAGAAGAGACTTCAAAATATAGAAACAATTTCTTTTAAATTAATAATTCTCTTCCCGTTCGGATTTATTTCTGCACTCGCTTTTTATTCAACCGAGTTGGCCAGAAAAAAAAAACGTGAAGTGAAATGACTGCAGCAATAATAAATTACGGTTTGTATGTATGCAATCCACAGATCTGTCGGTGGTTCGTTCACGCATATCTATCAAATTTTTTACCATAAGACTGATATATCGGCTGGCAAAGCACCGAATACCGTGTGTAAGTTAGTACGTATCAGATAACCGCTGCAAATGTGTATCCTGAATGAAAAACGGTATCAGGATTTTGTAAAGTTTTATAAACGACGGTTTTATAAACGATGCATGGCACCGTATACGATTTAACAGTGATTTTATCTCGTCTGCGTTAACGGCGTTGTCGAGATCGAAGTCGAATAAGTGCAATTACTTCACCGTGTTAATTGTAATAGTATTCCCTGCACGATCTGCTAAACATTGATGAAATATTTTACGAAAATTACCTTGCAATTCGGATAGACAATTTTTATTTCGCACGAAGATCCCGCTGTTTGCCGACGAGTGCGCGATCGGATTAATAGATTATCGATTCCCGGTGAAAAGGGGCCAAGTTCACGGGTGTGAAATCTTCGATGATGGCTGAATGGCCGAACATTGCAAATGCTTGCACTTCGGACCGCTAGCAACGGTGGTGCACGAGTAAATTTCAACTTGGGTACCGAAAATTCACTGGACCGTTTCCAGCGGCGTGGTGCGGGCCTCTCTCGACCACTGGTTAAACACAATCTAATTTAATCCTTTTAAACCGTCTAATCTCGGGGAAACCATTCAAATAAATACACAATTGCTCGAGTTACACGGCGCACGGTTCGCTTTGTACGACATTCTTTCGCGTCGTTTTCTACTGCTTTCCTTTCCCTCGATCGAGTCCAATGTATACATTTCAGTAACTAACGATACCGTTCCGTATACCTTTCCCTTCGTGTCCTTCGGTCTATATTTTTCTACTGCAAATGGATTTCCTTCCGATTGTCTAATTTCTATTTACACAGGCTATCTAAAAATTGTACATCCTCGAAGTTATCGAAAATTACCTTGGGAATCAACCGTTCCAAGGAAATACTCTTCGCGTGAGAATTTTCTTTAAAAAAAATGAGCAATAGAAAACTGACAGCCATTGAAACTCTTAAAAAGAGACGTAACATATTTTAGTTTATAGACTGTGTGATCGCACAGTTCTTAACTTATTCAATTATATGTGAAATCCCTATTTCTCGAGAGTGAATGTCTTCCATTACCGAAGAAAGATTTTTATATTTTTCTTCCGATTGTCTAAATTCTATTTACACAGTCTGTCTAAAAATTGTACATCCTCGAAATTATCGAAAATTACCTTGGGAATCACCCGTTTCAAGGAAATACTCTTCGCGTGAGAATTTTCTTTAAAAAAATGAGCAATAGAAATATGACAGCCATTGAAACTCTTAAAAAGAGACGTAACATATTTTAGTTTATAGACTGTGTGATCGTACAATTCTTAACTTATTCAATTATATGTGAAATCCCTGTTTCTCGAGGGTGAATGTCTTCCATTACCGAAGAAAGATTTTTATATTTTTCTCATTAAAGCTGGCGAACTCGTTCCCGGAAAATGGAAGCGGTAAAAAACCCTCTGCAGAAAGCAGTTCCGTAATTGGAACGGACAATCACGGAGACGATAGAAATTTTTAGACAATTTTTCAGAATTTTATTGTCCCCGGTTTGTCCGTGGATATTCGCAAGCGTTATTAGAAATAATAATGGAGAAATGAGATTGCGTTTATTGCGAAAAAATAAAGAAGGGTAATCGGAATTATCCAGCATAGATGGATGGGATATTGAGGGGTCGATATTTTGACGGACAGTTCTGGAGCGAACTAGATTAGAGAGTATATTAATCAAACACAATATGAGGAAGTGGAGTGGGCCATCAATTATTCTAGACAAATTGCGCTATTTCTACGGTCTCTTAGACCTGGGTGGCTAAATTGAATGCGTAAGTTCAGAATCCTTTTGCTCGATGCTAAGAAAGGAATTACTAAAACCTTTCCAGATGATCGACCCTACCGCAAAGTCACTCCTATGGTCCTTGCTTCGACATAGAGGATCCTATATTTTTCGGACGGCGCACTATGGGCAAAACCGATGAATTCTGTGTCAAAATCAAAGAACTTTCGATAGAAATAAGATAGAGCGCTGAAATATTTTATTATTATTATTATTTATTATAGACGGACTGAAGCCCTTTTACATAAGTGTTTACAATATCAAAGAAACGAAAAAAGAAAAGAGGAAGATACAATACTGCTCGTGTAATAACAAAGAAGGGACATGCACAAAAGAAAAATTTAATAATGGTACAATCGATATGGTATTATCCAATAATCCTGCGTAGTTGCATTTGAAAATTTTGTAAAGAATCACTGAAAAAATCAATACGATTATATATAGTGCATGATTTTGAGATAATACGATTCATTGGATTAATTAATCCATAAGTAGATTTCGCTTTAGGTGTTTGAAATTTTTTAAATAAAAAGCTGAAACTTTGCAGAATATGAAATAATTACGGAGATTGTGGTACGAACGTTTTTTAACCTTGAAAAAACTCGTTGAACTTGCACGATTTCAAGAAAATTGTGGTTTTTCCAATACCACGCGCAGAAAATATTTCTTTTAGAACATTTCAAATATCGTCTGAAAATTTGTCTACGACCTTCGAATCTTCCAAAAAATCAAATTATTATAATATCCATAATTATCCCATATTCTGCAAAGTTTCAGCTTTAATTTAAAAACAATTTCATCGGTCTAACTCATTTCTATCGATAGTTCTTTGATTTTTACACAGAATTCACCGGTTTGGCCCATAGTGCGGCGCCGTTTGTTGTCCGATTCAGAACGTATTCAAAATTATTCAATTTTCTTGATTCTGTCGGCACGGAGCACCGCTTTCACCGTGCCCATATAAACTCGACCAAATTAGAAGTTCGCGGCGAGCGGCGGCGTGCACGTAAAAGAGAGTACCGCTAACAAGAATGAACGCCCAAAGTGTTTGCCTTTCCCTCTTCTGCGTTTGTTTCCGTCTCGCAGTCGGTTCGCCGGCGGTTGCGAGGCAGACGCCGTAAAAAAAAAAAGAGGAAGGACTCGGGTAGAAAGAAAAACGGTCGCAACTTTTCTGGCTGGCCAGTTTGTGGGCCACTTTCAGGACGAAGACCGTGGCGGCTTGTCTCGTTAACAAGCTGCTGTTAGAGTTCCGGAAAGTTTCGCAGTTTTTCGCGTGTCCGTCATCTCCGCCGGTATGTACGTGACTTAATCCACCTCTTAGCACACCGGCCCGTTAATACGTCCGTGGAAATCGCTCGATCAAATTTCCTCTGCGACGACCAGCCGACCGTTCCAACTCTGCCGCGAAACGATTTCCCACTCCGCCAGAATAGAACACGATACCGCAACCGTTTGCTTAACCAGCGCGCTAAACGACCGTGAAACCTTTTTAACTCGGTTTCCAAATGGTTCCCAAACGTTCCTCTCTATTTCTCGTCGTCGATATCTGATCGACGCACCAACGTCGATCATTTCGGCTCGTAGGTACAAACTAGTTACATTGTTTACGTTCTATTTGATTGGCTAGTTAGATCTACGATATTCTTATGTTTTCCGTCTTGACTTTGCCACAACAGTTACAGTTTAGTACAGTTCAAACCTTCTTATTGACATGTACCATTTCATTTACTTTGATTTTTTCTCGCGCTGCTAGTGTGCGTGCACACGCCACTAACTACTATACGTATACGAGAATTGCAAGGGTCCGGGATTAAACTTCTGAGTTCGTAATAATGCAAAGACAGGGTTTCTTAGTAGTCAAAATCGTTAGATGAAAGATCAATCTAGGGTGCTATCTGGTTGAAAAGTCCTACTTTTACGTTTACTCTCGATATTTATGAAAATGTAATGTCCGTATCGGCGTACATAGCCTCTCTGATCAGCATGCTTCCATATATCTCAAAACCATTGCTCGTAAACGTAAAAGTAGGACTTTTATAACTATTAAATAGTCAGTTTAATGAATAACAAATTCTATTACATTAATTTTCACAGACGCGGACTTTTCTTGATGATGGTTCAAAACCGAACCGAAACGTTGAAATTATAATACTGTAAAATTGCTAATTTCTGTATCTTTGATCGAACCTGTAGCGCCGATATCATATAGTGCATATACAAAATTTACGATCATTAAAACTGGAGATTACTAAGAGAGTATTCTCGCTTCGAGTGGGAAATTCGCAAATCCTACTACCGAGCATTTTATTCGTTGCGATATATACCAAAATGTTCGCTATCATTCTAAAGATCGTTGGTTGTCCCCAATCGGTGGACCGGGGTTCGAATCCCGCCGGGGTAAGAAATTATTTTTCTCCGTTCATTCTCAATTAAAATTTTCGCGCTCGACTTTCGACTTAAAACTGGAGATCATTGTTTACGTTAAAATTTGATAAAATACGTTCTTGCTCGAGTTTTTCTGAAATTGTAGTACCCTTATGTTTGGCGAACGTAGTTTTCACATAAAAGATTAATTACTACAGGTCACGAATTGTTCCATCGGTAAATTTTTACTAGCAGCCGTTGAATATTCATCCGCTGATTATTCGTAAACGAATCATAACTGGTCAGTGGAAAATAAACAATGTAATCCGTACGTTACGTTGTATCGTCGGCGAACATGTTCCTTTCAGTTGCGGAATTTTAGATCCCTTTAGATTCTCCGCTTTTGGACAGTCTCCAACAAATAATTTGGCTCGCGCGAATCCCGGCGACCGTGTCTCGGGTGTAACAAACAGAAAACGTGAAGCAACTATCAGATTTTACGTAGGTTTATCTTCGGTGACAAACACCCCCTATCATCTCTTATTGTTACGGATGTCAGCATAGTCACCGTTATTATTGCTATTACCTAAAGCCTTCGGGCAATAATCGGTAGACTACGGAGGAAGTTTGTCGTGAAACTCCAATTCCGGCACGAACTAGTCACTATGATAGCAGATATCGCTGTTGGCATGATTAATATATATATATATCTGCGCGTATCTCAGACGGAAGCTTCGCGCAAAGACAGTGTACACAATTCCTGAATCGTAATACCAATGTTCTGATCTATTAGGAATAGCGAAGCTGCGAGGTTGTTTTTATTGATAGAGCAGAGTGTTATATCGATCTATGGTTTATGGTTTATTCTTCTCTTTATATACATAAAGATGGCGTTGTAGAGCCTGAGCTCTATTTGCCCAATGCAAACCGGTCCTTTTACTTATAATGATGTTAACAAAAAATATATATTGATATGATTATGATTAATGATTTGAAAAATTTATACTATTTCCTTCTTCTAATTTGTACTGTTTAAATCTGTAAAGTTTTGTTTAAATTGGTCTATCTATTTGTATTAAGAATCTAACCTCCTCTTCCAGTTCTATATGTCCTTTTTAGCGAAGATTCTCAATAATTTTCCTCTTTTTCCTGCGTATACAGGACAGCTCCATATTAAATGATCAATATCTTCGCTTTCATGTCCACATTCACATGTTGTATAATTTATAGAATTTTTTCTAGCAAGAGAACTTGCTAGGTTGTAGTGGTTTGATCTTATCCTGCCAAGCGTGTTTATGGATCTTCTTCCTATATTCTATATCGATCTATGAATCGATAGATAGATATTTCAGGTTGGTAGCGACGCAGTGTGTTATGCATGCGACGATTGGTACGCTTGTAAGCGTCGCCCCTTGCGGAGAGTTTTTGGAATTGATGCATGTACGTTCAGAGAGTGTTTGTAATATATACCATTTTTCAGTATTATTATTTAATAAATATTAAGTCGTATTTCATCGGGAGCTTAGCCTTTATTATATTCCATCCCTCGAGTCACCACAGAAGCTTCAATGGCAAAGCCAAGTCGTTGATTCTTACAGAGCGACATTGAAACATGAACGCCAAAGTGTATTATACAAGGTGTTCGTCTTCAGGAGGGAGAAAATGTAAGGGGTAGTTCTCCTTGCCAATGTAAAACGAAAATGATGAATAAAATAATTGCCTCCACCTGAAACACTCAACTAAAATATTTCGATATCTACAACAATTTTTAATACCAGCCTCACATAATAAACGATACCGATTATTCTCCTAGAATATTGAAACGAAATGTTCAATTTAAAATCGTGAACGGTGAATTATCACTCCCGGTGGTCTGATTGTTATAATTCCCCAAATTGCGCTGAATTAGAGCGTAGAACAATTAATGCTGTTCATAATTTGTCACCCCATTCGGAGGTAGCAATATCTCTCGGACACGGTGCACGCTGAATTCAGGGGTGTATCAATCTAAAGATGATAAACGAGC
Organism: Lasioglossum morio; assembly: GCA_916610235.2. Taxonomy (NCBI): domain Eukaryota; kingdom Metazoa; phylum Arthropoda; class Insecta; order Hymenoptera; family Halictidae; genus Lasioglossum; species Lasioglossum morio. Next base: position 20,814,434 of record OU744324.1, on the reverse strand, counting down.
AAGATGCTACTCGTCCCGATGTTCACAATATTACAGGTATCACATCTGCTCCGCGTTGTCATCTGCGTCAAGCTAATGTGTAGATGATTATAGTGATTCACGCAGCCGTGACCGACGACTGTTGGCTAGACGCAAATTACAACGTGCAGCACATGCCGAAAGTAATAAAGGACAGTCTACAAATATTGCAACCAGGAATGCATTTACTACTTAATTATATTCACTGTATAGACATCTGATCCGCCAATTAAACGTAGCTCGCCGATTGGGCCAAAGAGAATTAAAAGAGAATTAAATTGCATTGTATACGTAGAAGATGTACGGAAGAGTTGTGCGCATTAGATACAGTCAGTGCATCATAATCTCTCAGGTTTTGTTCATATAAGCTAAATAATCCAATGTCATTCTGTAATCACGATTACTCCGCAATATTAACTACAATGAACCTAGAACCATTATATACTCAATGAATATTATCCGACCAGAGTTTTATTTTTCATTTAATTAATAATCATATTGATTGTTCTGGGAAGAGCTGGTTTTCAAACACTTCAAGCGAAATCTACTTATGGATTAATTAATCCAATGAATCGCATTATTGCAACAATCATGCACTATTTATAATCGTATCGATTTTTTCATTGAATCTTTACAAAATTTTCAAATGCAACTACGCAGGATTATATGATAATACGTATCGATTGTACCAGTATTGTATTGTTTCCTTTATTATATTGTTTGTTTTTTCTTTTTGTGCATGTCCCTTATTACTTATTAGACGAATAGTCTTGTATCTTTCTCTTTTTTTGTAAACTCTTATGTAAAAGGGCTTCAGTCCGTCTATAATAAATAATAATAATAATAATAATTGATGGCATACACTCTAAATCATTTTATAATGATGCATCAATAAAGAATATTTTTTGAAGAGAATGTTTAGTGCTAAGGTTTAATAATACTGAATTAATAAACTACAGAAATTTCGTTGACTGTACTCAGAAGTACCGTGTCATTGCTCAGGTCGAAGCAGTTTCTAATGCTCCGATAATTTAACAAATCGAAGTTGCCTCCGTAAACAGCGAGTCGTCCGATGATCAAGCACGCGCATTAGAAACGCGACACCCGCTCACGTGCGCATCGGTGGCACAGGTAATTAATCTAAAGGTCATCAAACGAACTGGTAGCGAGCCGCCGCGTCGGCGGACGTGACAAATTGCCTGGACGAGAGCGGCGGCTACGGTGCAATCGGTTCGATGTTGCCGCACCGTAAGGGCCACGGGTCTTCGCGTCCATTCTGCAAGCGGAAGTTCCGCGCACTGCGGTGAACGTCGATTCACGAAACGAAACAAACAAGTCCGCGAACGACCGACTGACAACCTTTGTCACGGATATGTCCGCGGTTTTGTTACCGTTAATTCAACTGCGAATCGCGCGCGCAAACTCGGTTACCGGCCGGATGATGATGAAATTCGAACACCAGATCGGACAATGAAATCCGTTCATCCAGTTGACCAGAAAATTTCACGCCGCTCATAAATGCCCGGGTTTCGCCCGGCCGCGAGTTAGACTTGACTTTTTCACTGATGGCTAACGCGACGCACGTCCCGAATAACTATGATCAATTTTTTTTGAAGTGAAACTTCTTTGCTGAGGGTAACAATTTTCTGACGGGACGGATATGTGACTTGTTGATGCAACGGAAGTGGAAAGTCGGCCGCGAAAATTTAAACTGAGAATGAACGGAGAAAAATAATTTCTTACCCCGGCGGGATTCGAACCCCGGTCCACAGATTGGGGACAACCAATGATCTTTAGAATGATAGCGAACATTATGATATATATCGCAACGAATAAACAGCTCGGTAGTATGATCAAACTAAAAGGTTAGAAATACATGGTTATGTTACGACTACAGACATATAGAGATAGACTGCGCAGTCTTACGGCCGAGTTGAAGACCACACTGTCGGAATGGGGTACAAAGAGTGAGAGAGAAAGCATTAGCCGGGATCTATAGCGCTCTCTCTCTCTCTCTCTCTCTCTTTCAGACTCTTTGTAATCCACGCCGTATAAAACGTACAGAATAAAAAACTATACGCGTGAAAAACCACGCGCGGCAGAAGTGAAACTTCTTGCAGTCTCGTAATGTTTAGAAGTAAATTAAGATTGGAAATGGTAAATAATCATAATGAAGCGACAACAAGACCAGGAACAACTAATTCAAGAAAAATAATGAAGCGACAACAAGATCAGTAACCACTAATACAAAAAATAATGCAGCGACAACAAGATCAGGAACCACTAATACAAAAAAAAATAATGAAGCGACAAGATCAGTAACAATACATACAAAAAAAATAAACGCGTGGAAAACCACGCGCGGCAGAAGTGAAACTTCTTGCAGTCTCGTAATGTTTAGAAGTAAATTAAGATTGGAAATGGTAAATAATCATAATGAAGCGACAACAAGACCAGGAACAACTAATTCAAGAAAAATAATGAAGCGACAACAAGATCAGTAACCACTAATACAAAAAATAATGCAGCGACAACAAGATCAGGAACCACTAATACAAAAAAAAATAATGAAGCGACAAGATCAGTAACAATACATACAAAAAAAATAAACGCGTGGAAAACCACGCGCGGTAGAAGTGAAAAACTTCTTGCAGTCTAGTAATGTTTAGAAGCAAATTAAGATTGGAAATGTTAAATAAAAAAAATAAGATCAGTAACAACTAATAAAAAACCAAAAAAAAACATAAAATCATAGAAAAATTTTCACTTCAAACATAATGAACGATCAAAATTGGCGACGCAAAGAAGGAGAGCGTATGGGAAATGCTATAACTATGTCTCTTTCTTTCTCATACGCTCTCCTTCTTTGCGTCGCCAATTTTGATCGTTCATTATGTTTTTTCATTTTCCTCAATCAATGTCCTCGTTTGAATTAAACAAATCGACAAGATCTTTCCACGAAAAGGAACGCGAAAAACATTTCCTTCTGACACCGACGATCCTTTCTTATCTGAATAGAAATCGTTGAGTAAAACAAATCTGGTCTGTGAATCTCCCGGCCACAAACTCGAGGACTTTCACAGCTGAATGGAACCATAAGGACATATTTTTCCGTTTCCTTAAACGACGCGTATCCTGAGACTGCAGCCACAGAGAATACTCATCGTTCCCACGTCCTCCTTCGAGTTTATTATACTTCTGCGAGCGATCACGATTTACCGAGATCGCGAACGAAGGATCGACGACTGTTCATGTCCGATCTCGTCGCGTATCCGGCCAGGTGATCGAGAACAACCACAGTCATAAAACTCGCGCAGACTGTAAAAACTTCGATTGGCAGTACCCCGCTTGGCACTTTCCTGCGAGCGGGAATTCGGGAAATTTATTTTTGAACGGACCGGGGACCGAATCAGTTCGAAAGTTCTGTTTGCGAAGTAACTCCTCCATCAAAATGTTTTGTCGCGCCAAAGGCTACTTATCGATCGCACTTCAACCGGCGTTTCTACATGTTTCATAGAATCTTTCACCGACACACGCTCGCAGACAGTCCCTAACTCTTCTCCCGTGAACTCTCACTTCCATCAATACGGACATCCATGAATATTTTAGTTTTACTCGAGGGAAGTAAAGTTGGAACCTTGCATTGTTACACATTTTATTCCCATGAAATATTGAACCTGGCCAGAATTCGAATTCGTCTTCGTTTATGAACTGCTGGGTTTATGCATTTGTGATAAGAATGAGTGGGTCGAATAAAACACAGTGATCAAATATAATAAATTTAATGATATCGGCGCCAGGTTCGATCATTTATAGAAAAAACAACTTAATTTTGTTATATATATTTTTCAGACGCAAAAATGTCTCTTTGAAAAAGATCCACATCGGGATCGAAACGTTAGAAACATGATTTAATATTTGCACATTTGTTGTTTATTATATGTTAATTTCGATCGAGAAGAATTTAACCTATAACAGTGATTAAAATTATTCGGACGAGAAATAAATGTCTGTGTGGCTTCTGTGTCCTGTAACTTTCATTGTCCATAAGATACATGTAGGAAGTCGAGCCTGGAGATTCGAACGACGACGGTTGAACCATGTAAAAACACGTATTTCCGATTTAACTGGTCAGCGGTTGACCACCGACAGTTAGAATCCGAAAAGGCAAATACGCGACGGGTCAACGACGAGCGCAATAATTTATATATTTTGCGGGGTAGATCAGTCGTGGCCAGTCTTCGGAGAAATTTAAGAGTAATTAGTCTTTTAAGAAGAGAACACGAGTACACGAGACGCGAAGTGAGACTGAACAGCGCAAGTTGACGATTTAAATTTATAGTTTAAATATTTAATAAAGAATTCTATTTACCTTCCTGACTTTACATACAGTGACTCCCACTAATATTCGTACACTCTTAAAAAGACGACAACTTTTTAAATATTGTACTATACGATTTGAACTTTTTTGGGAAGCTAGAGCGATTTGTTTGCTACAGGATGTGAAAACAAATTTTGTCAAAAATTTCTTTTCAAGAGTGTCCGAACATTAGTGGGAGTCACTGTATATGACAGTGTATGTCATGGATATTTGGTCCCCTCAGGGTTTCAAATCCCGTTCGACACTTCTCACCTTTTACCAACACTCTCCCTATCGCCTATTTCAGCGGGACCTACTTTTTATTACGGTGGGTTCCGAACCACCTTGACTCACTGTATATGATAATTAACCCTTTGCACTCGGAGCCAATTTAACTGAAAAATTAAACATTTCTTCCGATCTAGAATATTTCCATACCTTATGATTTTTGCAATTTTATGGATATGAAATTGGTACATTACCTTATACAGTACCTAAATGTTTAGTAATTGATTAGATACCGATATATTTAATAATGTAAACAATATTTTGAAGAATGGTACAGCAATTTTTAGTGGTGCCTCAGAGGGGACAGCCGAGTGCTAAGGGTTAAATACACGATGCTAGTCAATTTTCCATCGCAGTTCACTTAAATCCTATTATATGTTACGCATAATTCCTGCGACACTAACAGCCAGCAAACCCTGTATATTTCCTATTCGATACGACCTGCTACCCTCCCATTGCTAGGACTCCGAAGGATCGAGCATGCGGCATCGATACAAAGAATCGTGCGGAGATGAAGGCGAAAAGGATATTGACGGGAAGCGACGCCGATACTCACGACTATTGGCCTTTTTCTAGCCCGGTATCGCTCGTTTTTGTGCGCAGATTATGCAAATCTCCTGGAAATCTGGTCGAGATGCGGACGAGCCAGCCGGAGACGTAGCAATAGGAACTGTCGGGGACGAAGAAAGCTTGGTACACCTGTCCTGATAAAATCGTACGTCTGGATCTTCTTTACCAACGCTGTCTGCATCGTTCTCGAAAATTACATTGGCCGAAGGATCACGCGGCTCTTGCTCTACCGAAACTGTACCTTAGAGTCCTACGCGTCATTCTAGAACCCGGCTTCAGATAACATGCAGACTCGCAAGATTACCTCATCTGCCAGATGATGGATCTGGCCAGACTGTTGTAGTTGAGTATTTTCAAATAGTAGTGTAATTAATCGTTAAAATTGTAATCTTTGGTTTAAAGATAATTCCCCACTGGTTCGGAGTACATAATTTCCAAGAAAAATTTACGATCTCTGTTGATCCAGCGAAAATGTCTAAATTCAAGATCATCCGAAGGATATAATATAGGAGTCCGTTGAAATCGTTTTTCAGAGAACGTATAAATATTGAAAGAATCAAAATTACAATTCATATATTAAAAAAAAAAACAATTCATATATTTTATTGAACGGTAGTAAGCGTACTACGTCACACTGCAGAAAATGTAGCACCTCTGCTATAACTGTCGCTTGGCAGTTTTGACTGTTTTAAATAATACCTACTAAGTTTTGTGAAAAAAATTCGTAAAATCCTACTCGTGAATAAAGAAACATCTTTCGACCAGGAGATTTGTTTACGAGTCTGGTTCTGTTTTCGTATTTACTAAACCCGCCATAAATTCCCTAGTGATTCGAGGCTCCTAGCTCACCCCAGATCACGGAGCAGCGCCAACTAATGGCAACCGCTGGAAATTTTTTGGGCAGCTGCATCGATCGATCGTGGGGGCGTCGAGCGGGGAGTATTTTTAAAAAATGACTGTCGACTAGTTGTACTGTTCCGTGCAAGTGGCGCACGAACGGCACAATCATACGCGCAATCGGTGATGAACGTAGAAACGTTGCACGTGAACAGAGAGAACGCGGTGTGACGTCGTACCATGAGTCGATTTATCACACCGACCATGCATCGAGTCTCGCCGTTGTTGCTGCGACGAGAACGGTTATTTGTAATTACTCGGCTCGCCGGGAAACGCCGTTTCTCAAAGCAGACAGATGAACAGCTCGATAGAGCAGTCTATCGAAATCGGATTCACCTCTTCGCATTAGCAGCATCGGATATTTGCCGTGCCGCGAAAATAACTAACCTCCTAGAATAGACCGTCTACAATATCTATATAAAAAAAACAGTTGTTCGAAATGTCGAAATATACAGGGTGTTCAGGCTATTACCAGCCAGCATTTTTTTGTAAATAGTATATATTAGAAAAAAATGATAGAGGAAAAAGTAGTACTGTTTTTTATGCGCAACACAATGACATATGCATTTTTGTTTTATTTACATTATTTTGATAGAAATGAAGGTGACCTTCAATTTTTTAAATGGAATGCTATACATTTTTTTTATGTCGTATGAAAGCGCGTGTCAAGACGAATTCATCCATCTATTATATAATGACCTTCAAGGTCATGCAAGGTCAGAAATGGAAGAAACAATTTGAATATTGTGTACCAACACCCTGTATATTGTAACATACTTAAGTTTCATCGAAATCGGAGAAGAAGGCCGAATGTTTTCAATGTTTTATAATTACACCTACTGATTTTTCTCACAAATACATGAAAACGCGTCTAGTGACTACTTACTCCCTGACTCCAAGTCTATCGCGAATAAAACGTTACATATTCTTTGTTGAGCAATAGTCCTCGTTCGGTCATCGTATTTTCGCAGTTTACACCCAACGAATTTTCCAAACACCGTACACTCGTCTTTGTTGGCTCTGTACCGATCAGCGACACATTGCGCTGCGTTACAGGCTTCGTCCGCACCCGAAGTATCTTTTCTCGGTCTTTTCCTGCTGGTGTTCTTTGCCGGAATCAACGACTCCCTACTACTTTCTGCCGTGTGTATCTGTTCCGTTCCAGTCTTTTCTCCTCCGGTTGGTTTGTCGAAATCATTCGACGATCTGTAGTTCACTTCCATCTTTTCTTCAGGGCCATCTAGTTCTTCCACGATGTCTATACATACTGTATCTTTCGCAGTATCGTCGTGTTCGTCCTCAGAAAATTCCTAAAAATGCAAATTGCAATTGCAGCTGCACTTTACTTTGCGTAACTAGACATTCTTGCATTATCTACGATGTAATTCTGTAGATCGCGGCGAGGAGATGCTGAAAATTCAAGTTTCGATCGTGGGAGATCGGTGGTTCCAATGTTATCAGTGTTTAAACGAATCTACGTTGTCGACGAAAGCATTGCTTAACGTTAAACGTTGATAACATTTAAACCATTGACCTCGTAGGACTGAGACTTGAATTTTCGCCATTTTCGTCTACTCAATTATACTAGAAATGCATAAAGATCCGCAGTCCAGTTATGTATGACTTTTTTCTTGAACGGCCATATGTATACTCGACACACTGCCAAGCGTGACTTAACGGGAGAGGTCTCCTCCACATAGTATTCATCGAAGGGGCCTGACGAGCTCAAGACCGTGGCAGACTCGATTCGAAGAGTGCAGTGTGGAAGGGCCCTCTCCCTTTACGTCGCACCGGACCTCGTGAGGTCCGTGGGTCCAGTGATGGGGTATATTGCACGGTTCTTTTCTCTCGCATACGGGTTCGAAAGCAGTACCGTATCTATCAGAGAGGATACGAGAGTGCTCACGTCCGAGGTCCTTCCCGAATCACTTTTGTAAATATAGACAGAGTCAGGTTTAGCATGGAGCAGAACCACTTTTAACATGCTAAATATTAGTTCTGTTCTGTCTCTGTTTATACTGAGACAAAAGTGCTGGCAGAAAAGAATTTGTTTTATATTTCGCCCGACCAGTTTCTTCATAATTTCATAAAGACTTGCATAATTGCAGTATAGTAATTATTACTGGTAATATGCCGAATCCATTTTCACATACTTACTTCAAGCATGAAAGGGTCCTTCATGTGTTTCATCTTATTTCTCTCCTTCAAAAATTGCATGCCTTTAAAGTGTATCCAGTTGCTCGTAGAAACTTCGTCCGCGGACGCTCCTGATTTCATTTTCTTTTCCATCTTTTGTCTTTCTCGCCGATATTGCGCTAGAATCACCTTCATTTTCCGTTGTATTTCAATGGGGTCACAATCCAGTTTGTCCGCTATATTCGTCCACGCATCCATTTTTTGGACCTTCAGTTTATACGCAAGGCATTTACTATCCCACAAGCATTGCTGCTCGCGATACAGATCGATTAGAGTAGCTATTTTCGATTCGCTCCATTCCATGCCGGCGATATTTCTCGATGCTTCACCGTAACTTGTACACGGACTTGATGATTGATTTTCTAGGCAGAGCCCGACTTTCGTGGGACCTTTCTGTGTATAGGATCAAACTCTGTGGCGTTGTTACAACCGCGTGCACGCAGACGTTCAGCGAACAGATCCTTTGGTGCACTGCTCAGTAAGCGAACACTGTTCGCTGTTGCAGGCGAGCAGCTCGCGAGCTGTTCGCAGCAGGGTCGCCAACTGATGAGATATTATTGGCTAGAAGCCTCGCGCATGTGCGCCCGAAACAGTAACGTATCCACTGGGTGTACCCGTTAAGGTCTGGCACCCTTTCCCGTGGTGCAAATTCAAAAATGCTTCCGACACAATTTTATCATTATTTATTTTGCGAAGATCGCCTTGCCTAATTTTATATGGCAACCATACGTTGTGGGCATCGTAAAATTGTTGCTGACGTGTCGAGACTTCACTTTTTCACGTAAAGAAGCATTCTTTAAGAATACGTAGCCCACCAAGTACCGATACAAAAATGTTCTGTTCAAATACAGAACTGTCCCCGAAAACGGTCGGAAGCTTTATCGACTGTGGAAAATTTTTCACGACGATTTATACGACGCCCCGACCAAATTGAATTACGATCCACTTATTTCCCCACTCCATTTTCTCCACTTTTAAATTTTAATCACAGGAGAGAGAGAGAGCGGGGGCGGACTGTCAGCATCGCAGTTTGAAATTGTAACGGCTTCCGAAATCAATTAAAATTTAATAACGCCCGTATAATTTATCAAAGTAAAATTGGAAGGAAATCGAGAGGAGGTGGTAATTGGGAAAGCGCATTCCAATTAATGCTTAAAGCATACCTTCGGAGAACAGGAATGAAGACGAACGACCGCCTGGTCATCCCTTAAATGATCGCAATCAACGATGCAATATATGAAGAGGCCGTAATACGAATATTGCACATGGCGAATGCGAAACGGAGGGGATGGTTTAGGTTTCCATCCATCTCTTCTCACCCCATTTGCCCTCGTTTCTCTTTCAACCCCTTCCTTGTCCGAACGCGTTCTAATACTTTGCCTTTCACACCAATATTTTGATTCGAACACTTCGTCTACCGGTAGCCTGTTAATAAGCTTTTCAATAATTGCGCTGCACCAAATGGAAGTTTAACCCTTTGCACTCGGAGCTATTTTAACTCGAATATTAAACATTTCTTCCTGCATATTATTACTTTTCTTCTATATTGTTTTTTTTTCATTTGACGGAGATGAAATTAATATAGTATCTCATACAATACTTAAATGTTTAGTAATTGATTAGACACCAAAACATTTAATAATGTAAACAATACTTTGAATAACGATGCAGCAACTTGTAGTGGTGACTCTGAGTCACCACTCGAGTGCAAAAGGTTAAAAATCTTTCATACAATAATCCCGAAGTAAATTATTTGATTTTGTTGTTAAGGGTGAGTCGTTGGTTTATGATTAAAATTGCTGTTACTATTGAAAGATTCTTTAAAAAAATCCTCAGCCATGAACCATAGACTTTCAACAATTATGAAATAATCACCAGTAAGTAATGTGTTAATTAATTTTGCAAAACTGATTTAGGGAAAATTGCTGTCACGTGCTTCTAATATATTCAGCTGAATTTTTCAGGAAATGCTACTTGAATACAGTTTGTTTTACACATTGAATTTTCAAAGAAACATAGTGTCACATAGAGGTATTCAATTATCGATCGCCATGTTTTGATAACTAGATTTGATTTCTTGTCGGCGCACGGTTCGATCATATGTTACATCAAACTATATAATTTTTATAATAAAATATGCTTATTCCTCAGTGATATATATCGGAGGTTTAGTGTCACATATTTGGAAAAATCGTCAAGTTTTCCCGCTTTTTCAACAGTCCATGTAACCGGTGAAAATGAAACATTTTTAATTGAATCCCAATATCCAACGTTACGATAGAGTCGCCGCGCCTGTGGGTGAATTCCCCAATGATCGGCAAGCTACAGTACTTATTCAAACCGGGACTACATTAATGGAGGTGCTTTCTTGTCACTAGCTAAGCGGCCACTGGCAATGATGATATCATATTTGATTGACGCGTCGACTGCGACACAATCTCAAGCCCGCTTCCCGGCATCCTGCCATCCTACACTCGGGCGTATGCAACCAGGATTGTACCCAGATTGCCCATGATTAACCACTTAAGTGCGGATCGCACGGCTCCGGAAGCGAAAGTGGAGCACACCGACACCTTTCGAAGTGGCCGTGCAATAAATAACGTGTGTTTCCAATGTCAGGGAGTATTTGTTCGTAATGGAGTTGAATATCGAGTGCTACCATCGGAAACACTCGAGCTTTTATACGTTCGAATAGCTTGTCTCAATCAACTTTTTCTGACAAATTTTTTTTCTATGTTTTTCAACATTTGTACGTTCTTCAGAGTGAAAATTCACCCAAACAACATTTTCATATATTGTAAAATTATTCATCCTTTTATGTCTACGTCGTGAGATGTATTTCTTTAAACTGTGATTCTATAAATGAAACACAATGTGTTATGTAACCCTCGTACGATCCTCAGGGTGAAAATTCACCCGTTAAAAATGTCCACATACTGTAAAATTATTAATCCTTTAATGTGTACGTCGTGAGATGTATTTCTTTAAATTGTGATTCTATAAATGAAACATAATATGTTATGTAACCCTCATACGATCCTCAGGGTGAAAATTCACCCTTTAAAAATGTCCACATACTGTAAAATTATTCATCCTGTTGTGTCTACGTCGTGAGATGTATTTCTTTAAATTGTGATTCTATAAATGAAACACAATGTGTTATGTAACCCTCGTATGTTCCTCAGGGTGAAAATTCACCCTTTAAAAATGTCCACATACTGTAAAATTATTCATCCTGTAATGTCTACGTCGGGAGATGTATTTCTTTAAACTGTGATGCTATAAATAATGTGTTGATTTAACGTGTAAAATAAAAATGGGTGATTTGTTATCCTAGTCTCTTTTATGCAGCTATTTTTGAGGACCGTACGCGGGTTAACATAGATCAGTTGTTGCATTTTCTTTGGTAAATCAATTCTTCTAACTGCTCGAGAACAGTCAGCTGGTTTGGTCCGATCATAAAAAAGTTATACTGTTTGAATGTGCGTTGCAATACTTTTCGTGGTTCACTGTACAAGAATTGTGGATGGCTGTTGAAGTTCCTCAGCCATAATCCGCATCGTCATTGATCACGAAGTTTCGTATGCATGGAAGTACCGACGTATGGCAAGCGGAATTCTCTACAAGTTGCTTCGTTAGGACGAACTGCAACTCCGACTCTAATTTTCTGAGCTGGTAGTCGCACATATAGATGATAGAGACATAGACACGGATGGCAGGGATCGTGCAAAGCATCGATTCCGCCGATAGCTGGCCAAAAACTGATTCATACTGTTTGCCCATATTCCCGGTGTTTACCAACCTGTTACTGATTCTGGGTCAACCTCGTTGGACGAGAATTTCGTGCTTTTGCGGTTATTAGTGGCAGGAGTCGTTATTAAGGATTCAGGCCGTCCTATTGGCTCGCCGATCCGCTCATGGATCGTGAATGAGAGGTGGATCGAGTTTTTGCCGCGGTAAGAGCCCCGCGGTGAATTGGATTGACGGGCGTTCGCGTCGATGACGGTTTTCTCGAAATGATCCGCCGGGTACCGAACGGATTTGTTGAAACTCTGTTTCTGCAGATGAATACGGGGGATTGCGGCGGAATTGTAATTTGATCGTCGATTAAAACAGAATTCAAACCGAGCCTCCGCACCCTGTCCTCGTTCGACGATCGATGTGTACGTAACACGAACTTATTTAATTTTCACCAGAAAATAGCTCGCGCACTGCTCGATCGAAAGCGCAACTCGTCGAGCTTTTCGGATTAACTTGTGATTAGACTAAGGATTTCATGTGTTTTTCACCGAAATTAGTAGGTGCAATTTCAAACAGTTCGAAATACTTTTACGGCACGGCTGGAATTCCGAAAATCGGTCGATCGGATTCAGCTGAAATTTTATTATTTTTTAGGAGTTTTGTCATTTTAGCGACATTTTCTACCTGACAACGAAATTTTATTAGAAAAAACAATCAACGTGGTTTGAGAAGGAGGTAGAAAAAAGAGGGTTAATTTTTTTGTGAGGGATAACGGACCACATTGATTGGCGTATTAAAGAGAATAATGTTTCCATGAAAAACTGAAGAGTAGAAGACCCTCTGATAGGAAAGATACTGAACGGATTTCCCGTACCACCCGTTACGCAGCGAACGGGAGCACAACGGAAAAATAAAGCGACGTTAAGGTATAATGAGGCAGGTTATGCTTCCATTTCGTGCCTCCAGCAATATTTAGCTCGGTAAATATAACGCGAAAATCATCCACTGGATATTGTGGTGATTTTTCCATTTTGTACGTGATTTTGACGTTGAAATACGGGAACGGGAGTAAATTAATATAGAGAAAGGAATGCAGTACAAAACGAAAACTATACACGTCGGTTGTTGCTCTTATCGGAGCATAGACAGGAAGGTTAAAATTAGTTTAACAATGTAGCCCGTGTGAAAAGACTAAAATTCAAATATTCAAGATAAATAAATTCAGGTGACGAAGTACCGAATCAGACCTATCCGAGGCTCGTGATCGCGTCATTCGGATTGAACTAACTAAATCAGGAGAATCTAGCTACCGTCAAGAAGTTCCTTCGCTAACTATTCCTCTAAACTTAGACCCTTTGGTCCATTGCAGCTTGAAAGTTCCTCATTATCAGGTCGAACTGTCAAGTTTGCAACTCCCCCATATCTTGCGCGTCTAAATCATGAATCTTTACAATTTATTCACTCCGTTAGAGTGCCACACGATGTCAACTCTAGAGAGTGCGACACATCTTCAGACATTTCTGTCGCTGAGAAATTTGCAGGACTTTCCATTGCATCGTTGTCCTGTATTTCCTAAACACAGAAAGTGCTCCGATTAAATCGTTTGAATCGATAAATATTATTACTATTATTATTTATTATAGCCGGACTGAAGCCCTTTTACATAAGTGTTTACAAAAAAAAGGAGGAAGATACAAGACTATTCGTCTAATAAGAAAGAAGGGACATGCACAAAAAGAAAAAAGAAACAAAATATAATAATATAATACTGCTACAATCGATAGGGGTATTATCATATAATCCTGCGTAATTGCATTTGAAAATTTTGCAAAGATTCAATGAAAAAATCAATACGATTATAAATAGTGCATGATTGTTGCAATAATGCGATTCATTGGATTAATTAATCCATAAGTAGATTTTGCTTGAAGTGTTTCAAAACCTTGTTTTCGCGTGTTTGAACGCTCTTGTTCTCAGTTCACGTTCCGGTACATAAAAATTGATTAGCGCAAGTAGAGAGGAACAATATGATTATTAATTAAATGAAAAATAAAGCTCTGGTCGGATACTATTCTTCGAGTAGATAATGGTTCTAGGTTCATTGTAGTTAATATTGCGGAGTATCGTGATTACAGAATGACATTGGATTACTTAGCTTATATAAAGCGAATCAATTCGCACAGAAGCAATCATCAATGTCTTTAATCATTGTGAAACGTCGAATTCTGGTCGGATCGATTTGACTTATCTGACAGTCCAATCGTTAGGAGACACCGCGAATAAAAAATAGACTGCAAGAAGTTTCACTTTTACCGCGCGTGGTTTTCCACGCGTTTATTTTTTTTTTTTGTATGTATTGTTCCTGATCTTGTTGTCGCTGCATTATTTTTTGTATTAGTGGTTCCTGATCTTGTTGTCGTTTCATTATTTTTCTTGAATTAGTTGTTCCTGATCTTGTTGTCGCTTCATTATGATTATTTACCATTTCCAATCTTACTTTACTTCTAAACAATACGAGACTGCAAGAAGTTTCATTTCTGCCGCGCGTGGTTTTTTACGCGTATAGTTTTTTATTCTGTACGTTTTATACGGCGTGGGTTACAGAGAGTGTGAATGAGAGAGAGAGAGCGCGCTATAGATGCCGGCTAATGCTTTCTCTCTCACTCTTTGTACTCCATGCCGACAGTGTGGTCTTCAACTCGGCCGTAAGACGGCGCAGTCTATCTCTATATGTCTGTAGTGTCGTAACATAACCATGTATTTCTAACCTTTTAGTTTGATCATACTACCGAGCTGTTTATTCGTTGCGATATATACCAAAATGTTCGCTATCATTCTAAAGATCATTGGTTGTCCCCAATCGGTGGACCGGGGTTCGAATCCCGTCGGGGTAAGAAATTATTTTTCTCCGTTCATTCTCAGTTTAAATTTTCGCGGCCGACTTTCCACTTCCGTTGCATCGACACGTCACATATCCGTCCCGTCAGAAAATTGTTACCCTCAGCAAAGAAGTTTCACTTAAAAAAAAAAACGATCGGCTAGGAAAAAAGCAATCTCTCTAATGGGTACATTTTGCTTCCTGTTACCGCGGAGGGACATGATATGGGAATACAAAAAAAAAAAATGTGCTCTTGACAGAGCGTAACTTTTTTCAGCTGGTGGAGTTGGCTCGATCGGGAGAGTTCTATTCAATCGGCGATACGTTTAGCGAATCCAACGAAAATTACTCTCGCGGCTCACGTATTAATCCCCCGGTACACGGCAATGACCGTGCAAGCGGCAGAGTGCTTGCTCTTCCATTCCGGTAAACGTATCGCGGCAAAATCTGCTACGCGGCGTGTTGTCGTCCCGCGGACGTAATCACGCTGTGCGAACATGTAAATCCAAAACGATCCGCCGCTCATTCCGAAACGCTAACATCCATTACGCTGGGGGCCGCGTATTTACGCTCCATACCTTTTGCAAGTCGTTCGATCACTTGTCTCTACGCTTTGCTCTACTTCTTCGATTCTACTTGTTCGCGTCGGATTTACAGGGCGTAGAAAAAATAATGGTCGCCCGTCCTACGTGTGAATCTACCCCTCTGGGTCGATGGACATTTGTAAAAGAAACTTGTCGTTGTTATTTATGTCAGAAAATAGATGATCAATAAATGGAAAACATGATAAATCATCGTTACGTTTCATTTGTAAGGACGCCGAAAAAATATAAAAAGAAGTTCCGGAATAACATAAACGTTTATTAAATCAGACTGCTTCGTTCGCGCTACATCAACAGACAACCCTGTTGCTTGTTCGTGCTGTCTTTTTATCTGTTTCCGCATCGTAGGCGGTTACCTCCGAAAACCAATCGAATATTCTTAAAATTAACGCACGCCCTCTAAAAGGCGACAAGGTGAGGGAAGCTGGATGTACCCTCGCCTTGAGCCCTCGTCTACCGAAAGTCTTTGCTATCCGCGTTTGGTCTGCAGATGTTTTATGGTACGTCAACGGCTATTGAGACCTTTAGCTAAAAATGTGAAGTCCCTAATAAATTATCATAAAACAGAAAGTACTGCTAAATCTCAAAAATAGCCTGAAGTCACGTCCGCACCGTAATCATAAACTGCGACCCTTTCTAAGGCCCTGTACCCTGTTGCAGGACACATGGGCCACGGCCACTCGTATCCTTACACATTGAAAGCCCATTTCGGTGAAACTATATATAAATAGTTGTTAGAATGAAAATAAATAATTAGGACAACGATTAACGCAACTCCTTCATGAAAAATATATGTGTTTACCATATGGCTGGCTGCTTCACTTGCTCGCATTGGCATCATCGATAATCCCAATTGTAAATGTAATCAGGAGCAAGAAACGCTTAACCATGTTCTATGGTAGTACAATTTATATAATGATCAGAGGACCAAAGTTATCCAAAACCTTACTAGAGCAGGTTTTCAATTGTCATTGGACATAGGTTGCATAATAGCTGAACCTAATATTAGTGCTTGCGTATATATGATAGCCTTTTTAAATACATGTAACCTACGTGCCTAAGGATTTCCAATTTTTATATTGTAATATTGGTATAATAATATTGGTAATTTATATTGGTATCAGGTTGAACATAATTTATACTAATTCATTCATTCTTACAGACGCAATTATACGAAAAATCTTTTTTCTTGAAAATGGTCTAAATAGTTGACCGAAACGTTGAAAATTTTTGTGTTAATTTGCAGAATTGCTTAAGTAGTAGTGTTTGATCGAACCTGTGCGCTGAAAACACGAATATATGTTATTAACAAGTTGTCGATCGAGATCATGGAAACAGTTTATATTGTAACTAATATTTTTGTTATACCATACAATATACCTTGTAATACTCTGTACTAAGCATTATGTTGTAATAAATCTCATATGAGATTTCCTAATTAAAAAAAAAAACAAAAAAAAAGTATGTGTGCGTGTATGTACAGGAGATGTAGGAAAGTTTATGTTGATGAGGAAAACTTAAAACTGATGGGTGCATCCAATATAACGTCTTGAGCGAACTTTTGCTTAACGTTCCCATTTCGCAGCACCTTTCCTTATTACACTCTGTACGAGCAAAAAAATGTCGACATCGCCGGAAACATCAACCACCTGAAAGCGTGGCGTTTATCGGGCATCATGAATTAAATATTCATTGGAATCGATTCGAGGTCCGACCGTGTCGAGCCACGGGAATTGTGATACGTTTCGGGGAGCCGTCGCCCGTTTCTCCAACCGGCATCTAAGATTCATGAATTTATTCGATCAGCCGAACTACTATCGTGCCGACGCGGAACGCTTACGGTGAATTTTCACTTCGGTTTGTTTGTATATGATCTCACGGTGAAATAACGCAACACGGAAAACTTTCGATCCGTCTGGCTCTGTTTTTTTTGTCTTTATCAAATTGCTAAAACGTACCGGAGAATATTTCCTTTCGTACAATAGAATCACGAGACCACCAAATTCTTAAACATTACCTCTCCGTAATTGTATTTTTACTGTTTCATATTAAATAACTTGATTAATACTCCATTTTTACTGTTTCAATTGAAGCCCCACGGGGAGCAAAATAGACGCAGATATTTTTCATTCGATACTTCCTGTCGGAGATAAAACTACAAAATTGTTCGCATTGTCCGAGTATAGATATATATAGACTCTTCCCGACAGGAAGTATCGAATGAAAAATATTTGCGTCTATTTTGCTCCCTGTGGAGTATCAATTGGAACAGCAAAAATGGAGTCTTAATCAAGTTATTTTAATCAAGTCTCGAGATTCTATTGTACGAAAGGATATATATATATCTAGAAAAAAACAAGTACGGATTCTATAAGTGATACGATCGTTTTCGAGTAAATTGAAGCAATAGATTGAAGAATATCGATCGGAATAAAGCAATGATACATAATATTTTCATTTTCTCGGTGTCTGCGGACCAAGGAATAAACCAACAATGGTTACAATTGAACTGGAAGGAAAAAAGCGCCAGCTGAAATACTCGTAATACCATTCTGTCCCGATCGCGTATTCTGTTTTCATGTGTCTATATGTCTTCGCAAATTGAAGCAATATTTACCTCGGTAAGAATCCGCGATGGCCAACAGATAAGTGGTCAGTGATAACAGTGAACGAGGTAGGTAAACACGGTAGTTGTACCAGCTGTTACAGATACGTATTGGTTCTTTCAAAATAATTGTATTGGGTCGTTGCAAAAGTCTTGATACGATCTTCGATCCGATCTTTATTCTAGAAAACAATCAACGTGATTTTTCATGGCCTGAAAGGACGTAAAATGTTGTCCGTTCAAACTGTTTCGCAGAAAGCAAAAGAGGTAGAAAGAAGAAGATTAATAATTACTTATCGAGATTAAAGGACCACAGTGATTAGCGTATTAAGAAGAATCGAAAAATACTGTGATATTATTTTTGACACAATTAAATATATTAAGAAAGAAAATAAAACTCTGTTTCACTCGAGTTTGTTGCAATAAAGAGTATTATAAAAAGTATAAAATAGTAGTATAAAAATTTCTAGTAACTTGGCAATAATTTCAGAATTACTTAATTAGCGACAGTTTGCCTGCCCTTCTGTTTCGGCTCGAACTGTTCCTAAACAAGGAGAAGTACATTCAAATGATGAAAAGTTTCTCGCGGAAATGAACATTTCGTTTTTTTTTTAGAGCGACGCGGAGCTCCGGGGAGCTCTGCAATATTCTGCATGATTTCACAATTATGAGGAATTTATGCAAGGCGTAAAGCGGACACGGTCTTCGCGACTTTGCAGGTTAAAGTCCCTCCGCGGCAAGGGTTTTAGGGCTGAACGACTTGCTTGGTACCGCAGTTACTTTTAATTAGACCGCTTGAACGCTCTATCTTCGGGCATTCCGGGGCAGAGGAGAACAGCGACTTAGCAGCAATTTTTACTCATTAAGACTCGGGAAAGAGTCCCCCGAGACACGTACCCTGGGTAAAACCCAAAATTTCCATGCAACCGCGTCGTATCTCTCCCGAAAAGAAATGGATCATTAGATACACGCTTCTCCCTTGAATAGAACTTTTACTTTCGGGAAACTAGGCGATATGTTTCATGCGATATTCGAGTTATATTAATTAATATAAAATGGCAAAAAGAGGATGCGACCTATGTGGGGACAAGTATGGAAACCTAGAGCATTTGACAAGGGATTGCAGAATAATAGGGGAAATGATCCGGCTCGAGGATGTAGTGAGCGGGAGAAAAGATAGAAAGGTTGAAGAGTGGTTGGAGAAGTTGAGGAAAAAAAGAGAAAAGAGAGCATAAATAAACCAAAGAGAATACCAAACAAAAAAAATGCAAAAATTAGGGAATGGGGAGGGAAGCAATAAGTATAGAATTAAGCGGGTTAGTGATAATTAGGGTACTAAAAGAGTAGAACAGGGTAGGAATGTGTGAGATATAGAAATGAATGAGAGAAGGTATGGAACGAATGTGTAAAATAAAATAGTTTTGTATAAATAGGTTAATGTAAACCAAGTCCAATTTTCTTAGCTGTAAGGCTGAAAATAAAGCAATATCTATCTACAAAATGGCAAAACACATGGGTCTTGCGAATTAGACGAATCGAGCACTCCTTGTTATTATTATATTAATTTTCCACCACTCACCCTTCGACTGTTGCCTTCCTTTGGGTTCAAGCTGGGTTCTGTTGTCACGGTGCCAAAAATGGTAGGCTGTAACAGAAGAAAGAATATATATATATATATATATCCTTTTTGTTTGTAAATGTATAACATATGTACATACATTTAAGATAATAATACTAGAATATTAAAATTACCCTTTTTCCTTTAGGCTTAGCATACAGGGTGTGGCCGGATGGGTGGTACAACAAGGCAAGGGATGATTCTACACGTAAAAACAAGTCGAAAAAAAGGAATAACATTTTCTCGTTTGACACCTAGTTTTCGAGAAGATGGACTTTAAAGATCCATCGGGTTCGCGTGCTTTAGTATACGCAGGAAGTAGATTCGGTTCGTCATGATCAGACGCGTCAGACGCTTCCTATCAACAATTCTACTCACGATTTTCTTAATCCATATTATACACATATGTAAATGGCGAAAAAGTTAGTACGCCCAGTAGTTTTTCGCACCGGTCAAGGCTCTATTGCTAAAAGTGCTGTGAATCGAGAACAGAATAACAGACAAACAATTGTAGTTCATTCCGTTGAATCAATATTGCATTTCCGAAAGATAAATATGGCCGCGGTGGATGTTCTGTATTCTGCGCGACGAATCGAGTTTACATTTGTAGCACACACGTTATAGCAATCATGAAAATTAATTAAATCTCTGCGACACGTTTAGTGTTATTTATTCTTCGGTTCAAATGGTCTTCACGATATGTAGGTCGACCCCATAAATATACGTAATTGCAACACGCTCAAAACTATTACAACGAATAATTTTCCGCTGAACGTTTAATCGCTGCGAATTTTTCCTGTAAAATTCAAATCGTTCAAGAAACAGTAAATATTGCAGCGGAATTGCAAGCTAGGTTCAATAGCAATTTCAGTGGTGAAAATATTACGGTAAAATAAAATGTAATGTTAAATAATTTTAGTGTACGCGAGACGGCCCGAAGCGTTTTTCGCAGTGAAAGAGTCTCCTATTGTCGTTCCAGAAAGCCCGCGAGGTAATTGCTAGCTACTAGCCCCAGGAGGAATCGATACAAGCGTCTTCAGAGCACAAAAAACTCACTCAAGATAATTGTTATCAATATGGATAATGTAGCTGGATTTGAGAACATGATCGGATGGAGGGAAACCGAATAAAAGACGCAGTAAATGGAGGCTTCTCGAACCAATACATGATCCTATCAATTACCCAGAATTCACGGTGGAGGCATTCCTCCTAAGCCTCTCTCACAGCGCTTATAAACATAATGGTAAATACCTTTTGGAAGTATAAAAGAATGCTCAATGACAAAGAGGAATGTACACTCCCGTCCATAAGCGTTCGGAAACCCCAACAAACGGAGTAATTTTTATTCATCTTGAATGATTTACTATTTACACAGAAAGTTTTACTTTACGTAAAAAGCCACCGTCCAGTTATCATTAGTATGTCACAGTATAAAATATTTCTATTACTTTTTTTCTGTATATATCCTATTCCAGACGCTTAATCCTGTTTTATCCAATTCATTCCACCGGGAGAAAAGAATGAACGACTGCCATAAGCTTAATACGCGCCCTCGCACAGTGCGGACAAATGGCCTAATATTCGGCTCTTCTCTAAATTTGGTTATTAATGTATATATAGGTAATTTTTTTACAGAAAATGATATTTACCAATATAATTAATAAATTTATTAAGAAATTAACAATTTTTATTTAAACAAAAATATATTTTTAAAAACTAACAAATTTAAAACGAAATTAATAATAAATGAACCATATTTAATATTAATAATAATAAACTTAGACAAATTATAATAGTATAAACAAAATTAACAAACTTAACAAAACGCTATTCGCTATCCGAGTCATCCTCGGTACTTTGAATGTGATCCAAAACAAATCATTCACTCCTGTGATCTTGCACATTTCTGATTAAATATTGATCAGAAAATGAAATTTAACAATATAACTAATAAATGTAAAAAGAAATTAACGAATTTTCCACAATACATCATAAAGGCAAGGTACGGGCACTTATTAAAAAGTTTATAAAATTAAGAGTAGCAGTTAGTTGCCGGCAAACCTATGAAATTCTTAAACTACAACAACTAATATATCCGAATATGTCAAAATCTCAGAATATTTTTTGCCCTTCTCGAGATATGTTAATTTGAAGTTTTATATGCAAGTAATAAATGAAACCACCGTTGAAAATTTATACAAAAAATAAATCTACTTTTTTAAATGTAAAAAGAATGCATATATACCTTGCTGAGCATTTTCCATTATACAGAATTATTATTGCAACACTGATTTACGATTAATGTAATATTATTTGATTCTTGGGACTCTAGAGAGTGCGGCACATGGTAAAATTTTTTATAAAAATCTAAATTTGGTTACTAATGTAAATGCAATAGTAACTATTCACAAAAAAATGTAACAATAAAATTAATAGATTAAACAACAAAATTAACAATATTTATGCATAAAAATTATTGTTATATGATTAATAATATCAATTACCACCCAATAAAACGTTTTGCCAAAGGAATTTATCGTACGTCGTGATATACACGTGTAGTGAGATATGCCACATTTGTCCGCACTGTGTCACGTGGTAATCTCAATTCTTATATCATCCGAATCAAAATATTTTATTAAATATCCTGGCTAAACATTATTTTCAAGGATAACTTATTCCGTTATCGGTCTGCTCGATTGAAACAAACGTGTTTTCTTCGCGTAAATAGAAAGTAGAAGTTCGACCACGGTAATTGGAAGAAGTTGTCTGATTTCACGGTGATATCAGAGCAGGATTTTGATAGCAGTTAGCAAACTGTAATTTATGACGTAACAGTCAGGTAGAGCGCCGCCGCGGACGAGCAAAACAAGTCGACCTCTGCTGCGGAACATCCGCAACACGGAATCCGCACTGAATCGTTTCTTCCTTATCTTTATCCACTTCGACGGATCGGTCAACAATCGCGTCCCTGATTCAAAAAGCCGGCGAGGAAAAGGGTGAGGCCGTTCGGTCAGCTTTCTCGCTTGAAATTTCTTCGCTAACTTTCGTCTTACATCCGCGTTTTCATCCTCGATTCGTTTCCCGATGAATAATCTGATTTGCAACATTCTATGTTGAGTTTCATCGTTCTCAGCGTTTGCGAAAGGGATTGGAAAAATGAATACGTGAAAATATTCAGTATAAACGTTACGATAAAAAATATTACGGTATCGATTAGCATAGCAGAATATACATTCAGAATATTTTTCTTCAAAGTGTCTAGAACTAATTCCACCAATCGTAGGAGCAACGGTTCAATAGGAATAGAGGTAGCAAATGAAATTGGCTCTTCCGTTGGAAAATGTATGACGCGTAAACCGACTACGGGAGAATGATCTCGCACCAGGTTATAGATCGTTTAAGTGGTTCTTTGAAACGGATATCTACGGGCAACTCTCCGAGTCCTTGCGGTCGTTAAATTATTCCGTGTTCCGGACGCAGGATCCCCTCGAGAGGCCGATTAAGAAATCCCTTTGAGAATAAAGTAACTGATGTCCACCTTATTTACAAATTGCTCGATCACCTGTACAAGAGCGAGGGGGCGAACGACGAAGGCGACATTTCGGTGGCGTGTAAATCAACCCGAAATCGTTCATCAAAATGAAATACTGTCCAATAAAAGTTTCCACCTCGACTTAACAGTGCGAGTCCAGTTATTTGCAGTTCCAGCTGTAACTCACTTTTATATCGCCGCGAGTTTCTTCTGTTAATTATTCTTTCGCGTTTCTCCACTGTTTTCAAATGTTATTCGAGGAAAGTTCGCCGGATATAAAATGGAAGGGACACAAGCGAGCGAATTCGACGAACGCGCGGTATCAGGAAGCCGGTGTAATTAAAAGAAACGAAATGCCGGGATTAACGCGCACGCCATAAAGAAGAGCCGAGGAGAAAATGAAATTCCGATATTAAAGATAGCGGGAGCACAACGCGAGAGAAAACATTTGTCGAATACGGAAGAAAATGGTGAAAAGAATTTCACGTCGAGATAGTGTGCCAGTTAAAAATCTTATAGTTTGCGTCTTCGAAAGTTCATAGTTGTATCACAATTTTGTAAACGCAACAATGTATGTGGCAGTGCCTAAGCTTCGCCATATTTTATTCTCGATATGTTTATAGCAAGCCTGCTTGAAAATTAGATGAACAATGCCATCCGTTTCTCGTAGTTATTATGTGCTTTGTGCAGCTGATCAGCTTAACTTCTGAGAAATTCAATTGTACGGTCTTGAATGTTATCGGCTTTAGGTATTGGAAGATCGCTGTGATCAGGTTCCTGCTCTGTTTGTCTCAGTCTCTCTTGGTGAAAGCGTATTTGATCTGCATAAAGCTGGACTATTGATAAGCTTCTCTCTTTGTGATCTTTGTACAAAGTGAGTTGTCTGCGTATGTTTTATACTTTTATATATTTTATACTGATTAAGAAAAGATGTAACATGATATTTGGTCCCCTCAGGGTTTCAAATTCATTTACCCATAATCCCCCTCTTTTCCACTCTCACCATCGCCTTTCCAGTGGGACCTACTGTTTATGGTGGGTTCCGAACCACCTTTTGCCAACAACACGTGAAAAACACCTCGGGTGGGTCACTTTCCGGTTTTTTACCAGACGGTCACCCATCCTAGTGCCGTTCACGTTCCACATCGTTTAACTTCGGTGATCTAACGAGAACCGGTGCTTTCAACGGGACTACGGTTGTTGGCGATTAAGAAAAGATACTATCTAGGAATAAAATATTTCGACTTTTTTTTTCCAAAATATCACTGTGTCCTAACCTTTTAATAGTGGCAACTTGTATCGAGCGATAAGGCGTCAGTGTGTAAAATCCATCTGTGATGTTCACGGTGGAAAACGGGTCGCAGGACCGAGGTCGAAGGGAGTGAAAAATTCGTAGACGATTCATGGGACACGAGCGCGAAGAATCCGCCTCTAAAAATTCCTTGAGGAAACATGCAGAACGTCGATCCTACGACGACGCAGAGAGAATGAGGTCTTCGTGAGGAGAGAGAGAGAGAGAGAAAGATGAAGGAATGAGAGGGTGGATGCGAAAGAGGATGGCGGGAGAATAAGCGAAAAATAAAAAACAAAGAGAAGAAAAGAAAAACGAGAGAGCTGGAAAGTATCAGCAGACAAACGTTCGTCCATTGTCGTGAGTGGTACGCCACCAGAATTTCTGCAGGAACCGTCAGGACTCTCGGAACAGCGGGAGTCTCGAGAATAACGATGATCCCAACACTGTTAGCGACCGATTTCGCAGTCGTTTCTACAGCGAACCTCATTACGACCCGTTACAAACTGCTGGCGAACAATTCCGATGATTCGATCCACGCGAGAACGCGAAGAAATTAGCGGACGAATGGCTTTTTCATTTTCTAGGATATGCTGAAATAAATCGGCTGTGTTCTGCACGCAGAAATATGTACAGGGACAATATTTTTTCAAGAAAAGGAAGCAGAACGTAAAACAGGACAGCATGTAAAACAAACTGATCACAAAAAGAAACTCTAGAAGTTTTGTTCCAGCAACTTTCAGATTGTCAATCCGTTCACATTTCCTCGCAGCAGTTTCATTTTCTCTTCCAGCAGAGTTGGAGAAGTATGCCAACACTCACAATTTGTTTATTAAATACTACTGGTCTTCTGGAACTTCGAATTTTAAACAAACATTCGGCTGTTTTCAGTTTCGAATGTACCGTTTCAAAAACAAGCCTGAAACTTCCGTTGTACGACAACAACGAGACCGACTATTTTATCAATCGCGTAAGGTAATAGTGGAAACAAAATATCGAGAGTAATGAATGTTACCTTCCACTGAATCGATTCAATAAATTAAATAAATTGCCGAATCGCAATTCAATCATGAGCGAAGTTAAATTGAAAATGAAATACGAAACAATTTGATGGGAATTCGATTGGTATCGTTGGACAAATACATTTTGATTATGATTTTAAGTTGCAAAAATGAAATTGCGTAGCATTTATTAATAAAAGAATAGAATAATATTATTATAAACGTCGCGGTGTTATGAATAAAACGAAGTACCGGAAGTATTTCATTGTAGTGGGGAAGAATGTATCATGTTCCGTAAAAATCCGCTTGCATGGCAGAGCAATAAATCTTTAGAACTCGTGCTCCTTCCGGCAGAAAGATAAACAAATTTTCGATACTTGCACATTGATGCTCCTTGCCAAATGTGTATTCCGTTACTATTGTATTCACCAATTACAGAAATTATTTTAAGATGTGAACCTCTATTCAAATAATTTTAATAATCATTCAATTTGCTAAAATAAAACCACTATATATGAGTATTATTTATACGAAACGACTTCTCTGTACAATAAACTAATTTTCACGCTTGGATTATTAAAAATTTACAATGTCTTTAAGAACATTTCGCTTTCCACATAATGTTTCGACTTTCTGCTTCCGCGATTCAAATTGTGCAACGTAACTTTTTGTGCAACTAGATTCCACTGTCGATTCGCCTTTATCGCCACTTTGTCAGTTGAATTATAGCCTTTTTCGAACCTAACAACCGCGACGGACGCAGTGTTCTGCATTTCTGACGTATCTTTGTTCTTTTTACGAACCGGTCGTTCCTCGCTTGCAACAATGAGAACTATAGCGAAGGTTTGTACGGAGACGGCCGTCAAGGAAAAACCCTGTTGAAAATAAAACGTTGTCCTGTCAGGATAAGCCGCGAAAAGAATCGTCTCTAAAGTGGGAATCCCTGGACACGGCAATAAATCCGACGGAAACGTTCAAAATTTGTCCCAGGCGTACACGCGTTCCTTCTTTTTTTTCTCTCTCTCTCTCCTGACTAGCTTCAATGCTAGCTGTACACGACGTACATAGTTTTAGTGAAATATGTCTTCGTCAAAAGAATTTAAGGGATCTTCCCACGTTGATAACAATCAAATGGAATGTTTCGTGTTCGGACAACATTGAATATTACATTTTCCTTTA
Source organism: Lasioglossum morio (assembly GCA_916610235.2). Taxonomy (NCBI): domain Eukaryota; kingdom Metazoa; phylum Arthropoda; class Insecta; order Hymenoptera; family Halictidae; genus Lasioglossum; species Lasioglossum morio. The sequence goes on along the minus strand of OU744324.1, from coordinate 20,787,655 downwards.
TCCCGTATATGCAGGGAGTTTCGCTTAAACGAAACGGATTAGAATATAAAATATAAATGATTATATATTAAATAATTCGTATAAATGCGAAATTTAAGTAAAAACATCAAAGTGTCCAGAATTAATTCCACTAGAGCCACTTCTCCAAAGAAGTTCAGGTTCTGTTCGATTATTAACCCTTACCACTCGAGTGGTGACTATGGTCACCGCTATTGATTCATTACATTATTAAATGTCAGTTTCTTTCTAAAAATTCTCGTTTATAACGTTTTGTTTAAGCAAGTAAGACAAAGTATTTCTTTATCATCATATTCTTTATCTGTTTAACACATTACAAAGATATTAACCCTTAGCACTCGAGTGGCGCCTCTGAGGATTCATCTGATAAAATCTGGTAAAAAGTGCTGTACAATTATTTAAGTAATTGTTTACACAATCAGATATGTCGGTATCTAACCAATTACTACACATTTAAGTATTGCATGAGGAATTATATCTATTTCATATTTATCAAATTTAAAAAATTATAGAGAATGGAAATATTGTAGGTCAGAAGAAACGTTTAATTTTCCAGTTAAAATAGCTCCGAGTGCAAAGGGTTAATTTTTCAGATGCATTAAAAAATTTTTCTCTCTTGAAAATGATCCGTATCAGAATCGAAACGTTGAGAATTTATTAATTGCAACATTGCTTGTTCTTCATTTTGATCGAACCTGTGCTCTGATATCACTACAAAGAATTATTATTAAATATGTTGGGATCTAACTAATTATTAAACATTTCAATATTGTATGAGGTATTCTATTAATTTCATATCCACGAAATGAAAAAAATCATATAGAATGGAATCATTCTAGATAGGAAGACAAGTTTAATTTTTGAAGTAAAATAGCTCCGAGTGCAAAGGGTTAAAAAAAATGATCCTCCCCTAAAAACCTGTTTTCCATGCAGCTACAGAACCATGTTCCCAGCAATGGTAAATAGTTTCCGTGGTATTCGGACCGATTCGAATGGAACACCCTGTATGAAAAGAGTCCTGCCGCACATATTCAATCCCATCGTCCCTCCTCGTGGAAGCCACCCTCTCTCTCTCTGACAGTGTCACGATTCTCAACACGCTCGTATAATCGTAAGGTGGGCGAGTCGAACGAGATGGGTTACGAGCCGCGAACGGAAGACACGTTTCTTAATAGATAGGGGGATCGGCGTCATGATTCTTTACGACATCACCGCGAGAGCTCGAAGGGTTGGAATCTCCCGGCGCGGCGCGTGAACCGAAGGGATGATGCCTATACATTCGCCATGGAATTCGAAATTCTGAGTGCTGTTCGCGAGTAAATACCGTCGCCCGAGTTTCTCCATTATATGGGTTTAAAACGATTTTTCTCCCGTTTCCGCCCTCTCTCCAAACCCCTCCACCTTCCCCCGCCACCGTATCTACCGTTGCTTTCGCTAAATCGACCGCTTCGAGCGAGAACGTGTTCATCGAACGCGCCCATGGGTTTTCGCTCCCCGAAACCGAGTCTTTGTAGGCACAGTAGACAGTCTTTTGATAGAATTTTTCGGGGATCGAATTTCGGTTGCGGATTCGCTGAATCGAAACTAGGATAGGAAAGCTTTCGCGACAAAAAAAAAACTCCCCGTTGAATCGGTTTAAATAAATTGTACCAATATATTGGGCTAGCGTATTGATACGGTCAACGAATGACGAAACTAACGGCTGATCCTGCAAGCCGGGGAGATAGGATTTATCCTGTTCAAAATTGGATAGAAAAATATCCTGATGATAACTTGACATGACATGTTTAAGTTATCACTGGCTAATAACAGAAGTAATTTGATTCGCAAACTTTGCAGCAAGGGATACTTTCCACCCTATACAATAGATTCCCTTTTGTGCGGACCCACTCTTTGCCCCCTATTTTATATACATACATTCCTGAAGTCCCACTGCTTATATCTCTAATATTAATATTGTACTAAAAAATGTTCATTATATTGTTCAATTCTAGTTTATAAGATGTCCTTGTAAGGTTAGCATGCACAGCCATGTGCATGCTGCTAATAATCCCATGTGGGATTTCATAGCTTAATAAAAAAAAAAAAAGTTGTCACTGGCGGTCGTAATTTCCGAACATTTCATTGAATTCGAATGATTCCGATTTAATACATTTTCTTTAGGAAGATCGTTCGTCTCCAGTGATTTCCATCGTGTCGAATTCCGCAGGGTTTCCCGAACACCAAACCCATATTTCGTGGCTCGTTTGATCCTCCAACCGAATGCTCGTCGGGGAACGACGTGATAAATCTCCATGAGCCGGACGGATGTCCATTGTCGCGGCGATCGTGACGAGGTTTTGGCGTCGACGCCGATATTTCGGGCAGACGCGTTTCCTACATTGTTTGCCACGCTCTCTATTAATTATTAAAGTGATAACACGCCGGGCGCAGCTTGTCGTCCGTTTCTGCTCTCAGCGACTTTGTACTTTAAAGTGCAACTATCCCGGACCTAGCAACCGAGCCTCAAACTACTTAATGCCGAAGTACGGTGGAATCCACGCAATATACGGAATATAACCCATTTCATTCTCGTTATTCCGTGTTTATAGATTTAAGTAAGAGGGGAACGTATTTTCAGACTACCGTTACGTTGCGAAGAAAGGAAAATAGTCCAAGTAAAACTATAAAGTTCTGCAATCAATATTTATCTGTATTAGGGGTCCTATAAGATCTTAACCCTTGAGAAAATGAAACCTGAAAATTTTGAAGACTTTAAAAAACCACATATATATAAAACAAATAAGTTAGGTTAGGTTATTTTCAGACTACCGTTACGTTGCGAAGAAAGGATAATATTCCAAGTAAAACTATAAAGTTCTGCAATCAATATTTATCTGTATAAGGGGTCCTATAAGATCTTAATCATTGAGAAAATGAAACCCGAAAATTTTGAAGACTTTAAAAAACCACATATATATAAAACAAATAAGTATGTTTCTCTCTCTCTCTCTCTCTCTCTCTCTCTCTCTCTCTCTCTCTCTCTCTCAATAAATAGCCATAGGTTAAGTAGGTATAAGATAGTAGATAAGTTAGGATTAAGGTTTTTGTAAGAGCGGCGAAAGGAAAGAAGGAGTTGTATAAGGATTTGTAACCCCAAGGGGAACAAAATAAAGTTTATATATATAAAACAAATAAGTTACAACCATATTAAAAACACGAGGGTAAAGTTCCAAAGAAGATAAAGATAAATATATTTGTTACTAAAATATAGATTTAAGAAACAGAAACCGTTTAGAAATGCTTGACCTCCGAATTATTTAAATGTTCTATTGCTTCGAATTGCAACGACACGTTTTCCTCGTAAATTCATGAAATTCTAGTTACGAAACTGGCGACTACTCGTATCAGTTTTTGTTTTCCACGTATGCACTGCCGGAGCGGGAGATGCGAGTTGAATTTTTCAAATCGACCCGTGTATCGAAGTTTCGTTCTCTTGACACACACGATAGGGGAGGCCATGTTCTACTTGTTTTGAAGTAACCTTCGTATCAGTGGAACCAATATTCTGTGACAGAAGCCATCGTTCCTTTTGCGCGGGCAGATTTCTTTCCTATTTCAGCTCGCAGTCATCGTAAATGCACACATAATACACGGTGCAGCTTTGCATACGGATGCCGTAAGATTCTCGCAGACTTCTGCGCCATTTTCGGTTTACGAGCGGCGATATTTCACCGAAAATAGACCGTATTGTAAGATTCTAGTTTATGTGTCCGCTATAGTAGACGAACATACTCGTTGAAACGAGATTACATATTTGAGGATGAAATGTTCCGTTTTAACCCTCCTATGTCCAACAACTTTTTCAACGGTCAAAGCCCGACAAGGTCCCCAGGGACCTTCTCTATTAATATGGCGTGATATGCGTATAATAGTGTTTTATTGTTAGCTGTAATGTACTTTTGTCTACCATTGTACCTCCAGAACATCCTTAAAGGACTGTTTAACACTTGATCCAGCATTTTCTTAACTGTTTCACAGAAGAAACTGGGGAACAAGTTTTGCTCGTGTATTTCTTTCGCCATGGGCCAGGCAGCTTTCAGTTCCAAGTTGCTCGGCTTACGACCCGTGAACACGGCACCGAGCAAGAGTGCCTCTAATTTCGTTGAACGTCGCCGGTCCTCTCGTTGAAAATTGAAGCAAAGCACGCAACGTCACCTAAGACTCGCAGCCAAAATAATAAAGGGACGAAACGACTCGTATTAGAGAGGCCGCCGCGCGAGGAGTCATTAGCTGCTTCGACATGTAAATTGGTTAATTGCTCGTGCCCGCAGCAGGAAACGACATTTTACTGACAAAGACTGCGGACGGGAAACACCGCAGGCGTGAACTGGTTGCCAAGTACAAGGCAAAAACAATGCGCCGCACGAAAATTAATCAAGCCAATGCAAAGCGGCCTGGTGGTTCTCCTTTTTCCGTAGAAAAATCTTGTCTCCCTACCGAACGAGCTAATTGTTCCTCAGAACAAACAGTTTGACGTTAGTTAACACGTTTGTTCAGCGAAAAATCTCAGAGGCCTGATGATTATTCAAACTACCGAATTTGCATGTTTATCACAATTCCGAGAGGTGTACAGTAAAAAAAAAAGTTTCGCCACTCTTCGAAAGACGATAACTTTCTTTACAAGCGACCTGATTATAAGCGTCGAGAACGCTTGAAATCGCTCAGATTTGAACACGCGTAATTCTTGAACCACTGGATTCGAAAAACTAAAACTTCCATTTTCGCTCTTCGCCGTTCCTTTCTCATAGAAACTCGTATTTACATAAATTTGGCGAGGCAAGTATATTTGTTCTCGGGACGAACGTACAAAAAGGTGTTTAAACACTGTAGAATCGTTTGAACTTTCCAAAGAAAAGAAGCAGCGACAGTTGCGCACTCCGTTTCCTAACCAAAAAAAAAGGGGGGGGACTCTGAAAGAACTGGATTTAGAAACGCGAGGTAGAGAATATTCTCTTGAAAATGACCGCAGCCAGATTATTTCAAGGCATTTTTACACGTAGTTACAGGAGTTCACAATTTTTTCGTTTATAATCCAGTGTTCCCGGGATCTCGCGCGGAGTATCATGACAAAATGCGAGGAGGAAATTGAATTTTTATTGCGAAGAAGTCACGTCGCGTGCCTTAATACAGGTCTTCGTACGGTAAGTTATGCTTTTTAAATGTATAACTCCTTCGAAGGTGATTATATGGTAGCGGTGCCGACAGTTCTTCTCGAATATCTCGAAAACCGAGCGAGACTTTCGTTAATATGCTAGGCGACAGTTGTTCGAAATTATGGGATTTACAACATATCCAAAAATCATCGAAATCGGATGGTTGGTTCTACAGTCTCGTCGGTGTTTATACCCAGAGATTGAGCCAGAGTCCATTGCAGCCATTGAGCTGCCACCAGCAGAGCCTCGTGATCGTTTTATATCGGCGCATTTGCTCGAAGATTTTTTGTCGTATCAATGGAAAAATGGTGAAACTAGTCACGGTTCGGCAAAGGCGATTAACACTGCTGTATTTGAAAGCGTGCGAGCGGAACGGCGCGAATCGATCGGATGTCGACTTCGCAGCTGGATTTGGTCGACCGTGGTCGACATCGCGGCACACGGAATGAATTCTAAATTGGCATGTCGCTTACACACATGTAAACCTTATTTGACCGTCGAATAGGCGATATCGGGCAAGAGCAAATCGGGCTTCACGCATAAATAATATCCCGTTTCCGAAAACAAGAAACAAACCGATCGATTCTACAGAACGATTAGTGGAAATATTAGTTTTCGACTTTGAAGTAGACCTAGAACGGGTCCCATGGAAATCAACGACACAAATTTCCCCAACAACGTTTCACCGACTCCAGATTTGACCGAAAACTACTTTGGCCGACAACGCCTTTAATCGCCAACGATTTTGACAGACGATAAATTTGACCCACAACGAATCTAAAATCGTTGCCGGTCAAAATCGTTGTAGATCAAAGTCGTTTTCGGTTAAAGACGTTGTCGGCCAAAGTAAATAGTTGTCGGTCAAATCTGGAGTCGGTGAAACGTTGTCGGGGAAATTTGTGTCGGTGATTACCATGGAACCCCTTAGAACCCCCGCAGGCACAGTCTGTTGTCACAGGAGACCGTCATACGTCACGTTGCGAAACGGGACCCTTTGATTGTTCGATCGTCCGTTTCTGGTGACCGTCTTCTTATGTTTCACGCCGTCCATCGAACGAACATCGCGCCGGGCATCCTTTGTTTTAGTTAGTCGGCAGACACGATAGCCAGCGCATCGCGTATCCGAAGCTCCACCGATGTATCAGTTATCATTAATAAACTCTCGTTTGTAATTAACTGCGGCTTATTCCCACCACTACGTGCGTCCTATCACAATTCCATTTACAATACTAGTAACGATAGAGATAGTAACAATTGCGATGTATAATAAGGTTCTTTCGATTTTCGAGCGTAAGAAAAGGGAACACGCACGAAGCATCGCCAAGGGCCACGGAATCGTGAATTCTTGGATATTCCGTCAGGTAAACAGAAGTTCCGCCGATGGTGGCTGTATTATTCGCGAACGCGGAACGGGGAGCTAGGGAAACGCATACGTCAGCGATGGCGGAAGACATCGAACGAATCGCAGCTTTATGCCGTTTACCGATATAAATAAAACTACTTCGAGATATCGTAGCCGAAGTTCGATCGTAAGGACGCGATATCACGCGGTGCTCCGATGATGCTCGGTAAAACTCTTCTCTCGGATATATGTATATTGTCCTAGATACCGTGAACGCAGCCGCGTTTCACTGGTTTCTCCCTTTATTTTACACGCGTCAAGACGCAAGAATACGTGCTCGTGATTTCGGCTAAATTGCCTACGACACTGCGTGTCGCCGTAAGAAAATATATTGTATCCCTATATATCATGAAATCGTGTCCGTCATTAGACGCAGCGTTTCTTCGGGAAGGTTTTAGAGCAACCCGCATACGAGAAAGTCCATTCGTTCAAAAATTATGACGTCGTTAGTGACAAAAGACAACTTTTTCGTGTCTGTTTGTGACATTTCCACTAAAATTCATTAAAAAATTATTCCTATCTACTTTATTAGCAAAAAATGTGTTTTTTTTTTTAACTTGCTGAACCTATTTCTTTTTAAATGTTGATTATTTTGCAGGACATTCCATATGTGTGGTTTATTAAAGTCTCAATCTAGCATTTTACTATAACGTTGGAACCATAAAAGATATAAAACTTCCATTAAAATTCCTTAAACAAATTATTCCTACCCACTATCGTAATAAATATATTTTTGTCTAATCATTTCTTCATTGATTTCGTTAATAATCAACCAGGATTTGTTATTGCACGTGGACAAAGTCGCGGGTACAGTCAGTTATATATATTATTGTATTATATATGTTTATTTTGCATGAAGATCCGGTGTCTAATTAATCGAAATAACGTGAACAGCGAAGGTAGACAAGGTTATTGTCACAAGGTGATTAGCCAGAGTTGCGAAGATCAAGGTTTGCCTGTGCCTCTCTCGTCGGCTTATCTAGCAACGCAAATGGAATTCGAACTCCCACCCGTGACTATTACTGCATTAACGCACGCAGGTACGATCTATTATCGCGCGCGCTCAGTTACAGTATAACACCGCGAACTGGTGATAATAATCATATTCTAACTCTACGTGTAGCATTGCGTTCGCCTCTAATTACAGACAGCAAACGATCGATGCCCATAATGTACCCCATAATATCACGTCATTATGTCATTACGATAATGGTCGGGGACATCACGTATAACCTCCTGACGCGTCCGTTCGAGTCTCTATGTCGCGGTGATTCCCTCCCCTAAAGCCTTGAGGAACGGTTAGCTATTTCTCGGGGTGGCAGACACCGACACTTGCCAGTGTCTTCGAACTTGGCTCCCTACTAACCGACTACCTCGAAATTATCTCGGTTTCGCTTCTCCTCGGTTCGAGATTAATTGCAGCTGGTCGGCTCGCGAACATCTCGAATAATAGTTGCGGCCAGACATACAGAGCGAGTTGCAAAGCCACTATTAAAATTTCGACGTGGCTGATGCTCGACGTTAATTAGCATTGCTGCTAGGGGGGTTTGCGGTTAGAGGCCATATTAATATTGGACAGGTAAAAGTATCGAGCACGTTGTATCACACACTGGGCTCAATTGTTTCTATTAATAAATGGTCTGTAATTATTTTACTATATTTTTTTTTTGAATACAAATGATCTTCAATGTTTTAACAGAACACAGAAGCTAAAGTACAAATTTCTTCCTTCTTTTCATTATTTTATGAAACTGTAATTAATATATTGATGTTATTAAACTCTTTAAATCGTGCACAACAATCTTTTTGTTATAGACGCATAAAATCCGCGGTCTAATCGTGATATTCAATTACACGAAATTTTTATTATGTCGAGAGATTAAAATAACACCATGATACACTCTGTTTCATGGGCTCGTTGCGCATAAATGTAATGTATGCAATCGGAAGTGCATACGAGATTTTCCACACACTCCCACCGTAAAATCTGCGTATTATGACGGGAATGCTGGCATGGGTTAAAATGAACCTGCATTCGTATGCCGGCTTCAACCCAGAGCAGCCGCCTTCTGCGAGTTAATTAATGCACAGATAAAACAACATGCTTCATTGCGGATCATGCTGATTTTACCTAATTAGATGTGAACATCTGTAGTTTCCCGTTGCCAACCGATCTCTTCGTGAAGCTCCTGCCAACGCGTTGTACTGCACCTCTGCTAACGACTGCCCCCATCGGACATAATATCGCCTGTTAGAAGTTAGCCCCCCACTTGTTAAATTAAACAATTTCAACAGTTGTGCTGAATTGTGCTATGTTTGTGCTATATTGTGCTCGAATATTATAACTATAATATGAAAAATAAGATGAAAAATTGAAAAAATCGATTTTTTGAGTAGCCCCCCACTTTTCATTTTTTTCAATTTTCTCAATTGTGCTAAGTTGTGCTAGGTTGTGCTAAGATTGTGCTAAAGTATTATTTAATAAAATTATAAATAAAGAAGTTATAGTGAAAAATCGATTTCGACATGTAATTAACGTTAAAGTAAGAAAAAGTTATCCAAACAGCATATAATCGTATACCTGAGTTGTGCTAGCCTAGCACAACTCAGATATGCAATTATACTATGTTCGGATTACCAGAAAGTCCAAAAATGATAGAGTAGCTAATCGCGAAGGGCAGCGCACAAGAGTAAAGTGCCCTTTATATCGTTGTGTTGGAGAAATTAAAAGTTGTGCTGACTTGTGCTAGGCTAGCACAACTCAGATATACGATTATATGCTGTTTGGATAACTTTTTCTTACTTTAACGTTAATTACATGTCGAAATCGATTTTTCACTATAACTTCTTTATTTATAATTTTATTAAATAATACTTTAGCACAATCTTAGCACAACCTAGCACAACTTAGCACAATTGAAAAAAATTGAAAAAAATGAAAAGTGGGGGGCTACTCAAAAAATCGATTTTTTCAATTTTTCATCTCATTTTTCATATTATAGTTATAATATTCGAGCACAATATAGCACAAACATAGCACAATTCAGCACAACTGTTGAAATTGTTTAATTTAACAAGTGGGGGGCTATCTTCTAGCAGGCCATAATATCGTAATCTGATAGAGTCGTTGCATCATTGCCCCCAATTACTTAAATAACATGGAAAACAAAATTTACTCTTGTCCTGCGTTTGCAGTACATTTTCCAATTACATTCACAATTGTATGCTGCGATAGAAAAATTGAAAGTCTCAAAAGAACTATGAGTCTCGAATCAATCGTTCCCTTAAGAAGCAACTGTTAGATGATTGCATAAGTGCGTGCCCGATTTTCATAGATAGTAAGAAAATTATATGGTCACCATTCATTTCGCATTATAGAAAAGAAAGGTAAATGACATAATTGAATATTCATTGAATTTTATTTTCAGTAGAACCTCGATTAACCGGCTTAACCCTTTGCACTTCGAATTACTTTTCAATATTATTGCCAACGACTCCTTATTGGTTTAAGTGTTTTATTTGTAATTTATTTCGAAGGATAGTTCATCGACTGCTACTTATTTTAAACAATTTTGTTCAGTATTTATATTAAATATACTGTTCCCTTGAGACTCTTGTCCTGCGCGATGAATACTACAGGATGCAATAAGGAAAAACTGTAGCGATCCAAGTTAATCTCATCAACTGTGTAAAATTAAATTTCAGTTACCCTTATGCTTAGAAATGTTATAAAATTAAATTTCAGTTACTCTTATCCTTAGAAATGTTATTTGCCCGACTCAAGATTAAAGCTTGTGTTCCATAATTTATTTCCTAAAAAATTGTAAAGTACGAAATTAATTTAATTTAATATTGTCTATGTATGTATGAATATGTATTTACTGTAATTTACATTTGTACAGCAGATTATGTAGATCTCAGTTGAGATCTGAAATGCTTAATAAAAAAAATAGAAAAATTGATTGCTTGATACTGGTAATGTAGCCTTTTTGATTTGCAACGATCCAAGTTAACTCATCAACTGTGTAAAATTAAATTTCAGTTACCCTAATGCTTAGAGATGTTAGTTGCCCGAATCAAGATTAAAGCTTGTCTTCTTATATTTTATTTCCTAAAAAATTGTAAACTACGAATTTAATTTAATTTAATATTGTCTATGTATGTATGAATATGTATTTACTGTAACTTACATTTGTACAGCAGATTACGTAGATCTCAGTTGAGATCTGAAATGTTTCATTAAAAAAAGGAGAAAATGTGACCATGAAAGTGTCCATTACGTTTAACAGATCTCCACCTATCCAAAGGTGCAGCGTCCCGCTATAATGATCGCGACATGTAATTTCGAATGCTATCTACCAGATAAAAATCAATAAATTAATAGGGTGGCCTGTCTTTTCGTCCGTGACTGTGTACCGACATCCGCCGCGAACAGCATAGAATTGGCGAGGACTGGTCGTCCACAATTCACAGAGGCAGGCGCGCGCGATGGCGTGTTCTCGAGTAAATCATCCCGCCGGAAAATCGCGTTGGTCGCGCGGAACAGCCGCCAAAGGAGAGGGATAAAAAAACTGCATTCCAAGTTTCATCGAATTCCATATAATCAACACCCACTCGACAATTTCGTCCCGGCCGTTCGACGAGCGCCAATTTCCACGGCGATCGCGCGATTCACTGTAAATTCCTGCCGGGACGATGAAACAATATCGGCGATGCAACAACGGCACGAATACTTCGTCAGTATTCAATCGTGATCAAGGGATCCTGCGAGAGATCGACGAGTCGATGATGATCGAAACAACGAACAAAAAAAGAAACGAAAATATATAATGATCTCTCTTTACGCGACTCGCCGAAACGACGGATTTCCTTTTGCACCGACGATGACGCGCCACGGGAGGGAGGTTAATCGCTCTTTGATACGCGACTGCTTTTCCCGACGTGCAATCTGCACTTTATCCCTTCTCCGCGTCCCTCCACTCCTCCCACCTGTTTCCATCGGCCCTTCTCTCCCCCTGGCTGTTTTTTTTTCCTCCCTTCGTTCACCTGACTCGACCACAGCCGTAGTCTGATTGCAGACCGAGTGTAACGAGGGGATACGCGTAAACGCAACCGCGGTCTGCGTCGAGTGGTGAACGCACTCTTGTGGCCCGGATCGAATGGAGTTTCCCTGTCCTCCCGGGGATCCAGCGGCCACCGATCGTTAACCGAACAATTCATTCCTTCGATCCACGCTCTCTTGTCGCATCGCGTCGCAACGGACCGAGTCCGACCGAGATTGAGAGGAAGAACTTGCCCGTGCTCTCGTCCCTCGGTTTTCACCGGTTTCTCCCATCCACGGATCATCACGGTTTTGTCCTTTATTCACCGTGCTGGTATTTATAAATGGTTTGTCCCGGCTGGAGCATTCCAACATGACGAGACTGTCGATAAAGTCCACCATGGTGAAAGTGACACCGGCAAGTCCACTTTACCCTATTTCCATAAACGAGGCGACCCGGTGGTGAAAGAGACACCGGCAAGTCCTACGTGCCCTAAAGGTGGCGACCCGGTGGTGAAAGAGACAACGGCAAGTCCACTCCTGTGTTCCACACGAGGCGACCCGTTGGTGAATGAAACAACGGCAAGTCCGACGTGTACCTTCCTACCTCAATTCAACATTCTCTCCAAAACCTAAACTCACCTCGGTTTCTGCTAGCTGCCAAACCCTCGGCTCGTAACATTTCACTGGTACAGTTGGGATACCATTCGAGACATCAGTGGTCCAGGGATCGTTCAAACAAGCTTCAGACTGTTCTAAATCCCAGTTCTTCTTATTGATATACGTATGTAAAACGTATGATACAGAAATTAATCTGTTCCGAGAACTATTGTATATACGTTGGAGGTCCCAATCACGATATCTTATTCAGGTTCGGAATCAAAGTCAGAACAATGGATGAGTTCGCATGACTCGCGTTCAACTGTTTCGATTTCAACTGTATCGACGAATTAACGAACTCGTCAGTCGAAGTCTAGATTTTGAAGAGAGAGCATTCTATAAATATCGTATCAACAGAAATTTACCTTTTTATTACAAAATTACCTTGCTTCCCAAAAACCAACACTTCTGTAATTCCCTACCAAAGCTCGTGTATTTTTTTCAGATATATCGGATTATGTCTAACATAAAAATTGAAGATCTCCAAACATTCTAAGAAAATGCTTATTTTGTGTCGAAGCAATGAGATATCGTTAACACCATTGTTCTCAATTTTCATCGGAATTTCTTATACGGTGCATCGTAATTAAATAAAAGTGAAAATTAATATTCTCGATGTTCTCATAAACATGTCCTCCAACTTTGAACGATCTCTATAGTCATCCTCCACGTTCGCCGTAATTCAAGCACCATATTTGACGGATCAATACACGAGCGATATACGAGCAGCAAAATTATCGATCGTGGAAACGTTCGGATCTCGGGTATCGCGTTCGTCACGATCTCTGGAATCGCAACGGTCTAATATAACTGGCCATTCGAACATAAGTTAACCCCGACGGTGGTCCAGATGAAACAATCCACTCGCATCTTAATTACACGACCATAATTTAACCGGAACAGAGTCCCTGCGCCCACGTTCGGCGAGTCTGCGGATTATAGTTGATGCCGCGAATGCGAGCGACGATTATCGCAAACAATGCCGACGGTATTGAGTGGCCCGGGCAAACAAGAGGCGGCCCAGGCTCTTAAGTGGACGCGGCGAATGGCGCTTTGACTTCAAACCCGGAAATAATTGTCGATTTAACGTTGTTCTACCTCCATCGAAGAAATTATATTCGGCCCAATCAGCGATGCGACACAACCGAAATCGTTTAACGTAATTGTCACATCTTATCGTATCGACCAGAACCAATATTGTAGAATTTCTACAAACGGCACTGTTACAAGAATATTCAAGAATACATATACAAGAATATACAAGAATATTCAAGAATATATAAGGATATACAAGAATATTCAAGTATATACAAGAATACATAAGAACATACAAATATATACAAGAATCCACAAAAACACACAAGATTATACTAAAATGTTCTAGAAGATACAAAAATATACAAGAATATTCCAGAATATACAAGAATATACAAGAATATTCAAGAATATTCAAGAATATACGAGAATATATATGTATATCCAAGAATATTCAAGAATATACAAGGATATACAAGAATATATAAGAACATACAAGTATATACAAGAATCTACAAGAACACACACAAGATTATACTAAAATGTTCTAGAAGATACAAGACTATACAAGAATATTCCAGAATATACAAGAATATTCAAGAATATACGAGAACATACACGTATGTCCAAGAATATACAAGAATATTCAAGTATATACGAGAATACATAAGAACATACAAGTATATACAAGAATCTACAAGAACACACAAGATTATACTAAAATGTTCTAGAAGATACAAAAATATACAAGAATATTCAAGAATATACGAAAACATACACTTATATCCAAGAATATACAAGAATATTCAAGTATATACAAGTATACATAAGAACATACAAGTATATACAAGAATCTACAAGAACATACAAGATTATACTAAAATGTTCTAGAAGATACAAGACTATACAAGAATATTCCATATTATACAAAGATATACAAGAATTTCTATTATCTGATAGAATTTGTTATCTCATGTCGAGGATTCTACATATAAATGTGTATGCAACAAAAGAATGCTGTGTCCTTTTACGCCTATTACATAGCGCACATCAAGAGATTAAATTCGCACACACACGAGGAATTCATACTGAAAAACATTATTATATACTTTCGATAACGTAAATAATAATATTTAAATATCGGCTCGTTATTATTTACTCGCAAACGGTCGATTTTCGACCGATTCTCGTATAGATAATTGTCAAGGGCTTACCCACAAAATGTAGCCGACCACGCAAGTGAGAAACGCAATCATGATTCCATAAACTGTCGGCAAAGTTTCCTCGCTGGACTTTTCCTCCTCCATATTATTACACCATCGCGAACATTGCAATCACAAACTCTGTAAAACGCTCGGCGTATTACAATAGAACACGCTTAATTTCTTCCTCGATAATGGACGACGTCACCACTCCCGTCTTCAAACGACTTCAGACAGTCGCTCCATTAATTACGTAAATTCGTTTTCTGCATAAATGAAATGATAATTTCAAGATTAATCTAAAGAAAAGATAGAATTAATCGAAGGAAAACAAAGAATTAATAACTCCACGTCGACCGACCGAATCGATAAGAGTCGAATAGAAAAGATGAATATCTGTTGCTGCATTTTATGTATAAAACGGTGTAGAGAATTAGCGAGGGTGAACGCGAGTATTGCAATAAAAGCAATATTTAAATCGCTGCGGAGAGGGGACACCGGCAGAAACTTTAATCAAGGAAAGTTTCTGCGGAGTTTAACGCAACAGCAACTGTCGCGAAAAGATAAAGCGGCGAAGTTAAGCGCGGCAATTTAAAATTTCGAAAGAGTTTGGGAATTATATAAACTTGGAGAAAAATCAATTTAAATTCACTTCGGAGAAGACGGAGACTGTCCGGGACGGGACGGGGCCTCCGTGGATCCCGGGATACTCGCCGCGCAGATCCTCTTTACCGGAAGGAAACTTTCATCTTCAACAAATAGCTACATGGATCTCTGTTGTCCAGCAGCAGTAAATCGATAAATCTGCTTCCGTGCAGCTATTTGCCGGCAAAGTGTTCGACCAGGAAACAGGAGAACCGTCGAACCCACTGCCGTGGGAAGGAAAAGGAAGCAGACGATTCCCGTTGGCTTTCGAGAAAGAGATTTATGGTGGTCACTTATCGTAAGTGACCCCATACACTCGATCATTTACAACCTCTAGAAACGAGCGTAGCTCTTGTTCTTTACTCTTTCTTTTTTTCAACTGACTTTTCCCTCGTCCAAGTGTTTCCCTTTCACCGGAAACCATGTAACTTCGTTGTAACATGACCGTGACCTTTAAAACACTCATTGCTATCACGACACCTCGAGATAACTCCAATTAATATTACGAGACTCGATCAAATTGTCAATATACAGGGTGGTCCACGCAACTTGCACACCTATAATAACTTCCAAAGTATGCTTTGCTCGAAAAAGTTTTGTACACAGAAGTTGCATGGTCATTATGTATTTGCTTTCTTTTACTTTGTTTTTTTTTTAAATGGAGTACTATATTTTTTATACCAAAATGTAGAAGAATGTCGAATTCTGAGTAAAAAAGTATTGACCTTCATTAGCCCTAAACCTAATAATTAACGAGTAATTTCACTTTAATTATGTAAACATCCCACTGCCCTACGGAAATCTATGATAAGGTTGAATTTATAACTTGATATTACGCGAAGAAAATTTTTAGGAAATAAAGTGAAATTACTCGTTAATTATTAGGTTCAGGATTAATGAAGGTCAATACTTTTTTACTCAGGATTCGACGTTCTTCCATATTTTGGTATAAAAAAATATAGTATTCCAATGAAAAAAACAAAGTCAACTTTCAAATCTCCGAAACGTCTTCACCTGTAAAAAAGAACAAATACACTACATAATGTACCCCTTTAGATCAGTAACTATTGTATACAAAACTTTTTCGAGCAACGCATACTTTGGAAGTTATTATAGGTGTGCAAGTTGCGTGGACCACCCTGTATATTTCACACAGATCTAGAAAACATATTTTTAGAGTTTTCAAAATATTCTGACTGTCTTCTTATTTTTAAATTCTTGAAAACAATGTAAACTGCAAATTTGATTTGGTGTAGTATGGATTAGGATAAGTGTGAATGTGTAAAATATGTACTGTGTTGTGTTATCATATTTTCATTACAATGTTTTTGTACTTTCAATATTCTGCTGCGTAAAAATTTTCATCAGTCTGTAATCTTCGTATTGTATTCTCCATCATGTTGAAATAAATCTCATATGAGATTTCCTATAATAAAAAAAAAATAAAAATATAGGCTGACACTCCAAACATTGCTTCGGTCATGAAAGGGCGTTGTCACTCTCAGGAAAGCCAAACCAAGGAGTCGCCTAACAACCGGGGAATGGGAAAGCACTTCTCAGCAACCCCTCTACCGGAAAGGGTGTTAGAGTTCACGTTTCATGGAACAAAACACCGAGGCTGACACTGGTCGGTCAACGATGTAAGCGATCGTTTCACTGACTACAGGCAAACTTCTTAAAAAAGGGGAAGATTCTCGGGGGTTGGTGGTGAGGGAGTGGCAGCAGGGAATCACTTTTCCGCTCGACAAACATAGAACGCGACAGTATAACGGTGATGGTGGGTTGGATGACGAGGAATCGACACTGACTGTTACCCGATAATAGCTCTTTCTCTCTATATCTCTATCTCTCTCTATTTTGAACACGCGATGGTCAAAGTCAACGATCCCGATCGGACACGAATTGGCCGGAAGTACAGAAGAAAGAGCATCTCGCGTGAAAGGTATGCCTTGTCGGACGAGGCTCGCGAGACCACTGGCCTTTCCGAAGCCTGATTTCTGGTTCCTCGCAGACTACTGGACGCGGAAACGCGTATTAATAGTCCGGTGGAAATGGAATCTAGGCGAGCAACGGGGAAAACAGCGGCGGACAAGCTTACCTACGGGCCTCGATGATCGAGGGCGAAAACGTATTCGCGGCCGAGCCGATGCTCGACGATTTATTATTGTCCAGCAGCCGGATCGATCGATCCTACACGCGCGAACACGTGTTCCTAGTCGTGTCTAGACGAGAATTTAAAAGTCGCGGATCGCCGACTTCCTCTCGTTTTTTATTTTTAGTCGGAATAAACTGCCAACGCGGCGCAACGCCGAAAATCCGCTGAACATCTGACTCGCCTTTTAATTGATCGCGTACACCCAGCTGTATTCTGCCAGTTCTATTCAAAATTATAGTCTGAGAATTTTGATTTCAAGATCGTAAAAAATATAAATTATTAACGAAACGCATCGTTTGATCCATTGTCTTTTAATGCTACTGATGGAAGTGGATATTTTGTTGATTTTGCACAGCGAAAGTGTGAAGACTGCACCAATTCAAAAGTTCGCGAGCACGGTCCTGGTAATAACATGAACGAGCGAATAGAAAACTTAATAAAACAGTTGTAAAAATATACAAGAATATTCAAGAATATACGAAAACATACACTTATATCCAAGAATATACAAGAATATTCAAGTATATACAAGTATACATAAGAACATACAAGTATACATATACAAGCATCTACAAGAACATAGAATATTATACTAAAATGTTCTAGAAGATACATGACTATACAAGAATATTCCAGAATATACAAGAATATACAAGAATTTCTATTATCTGATAGAATTTGTTATTTCATGTCGGGGATTCTACATATAAATGTGTATGCAACAAAAGAATGTTGTGTCCTTTTACGCCTATCACATAGCGCACATCAAAAGATCAAATTCGCACACACACGAGGAATTCATTCAAATTATAGTCTGAGAATTTTGATTTCAAGATCGTAAAAAATATAAATTATTAACGAAACGCATCGTTTGATCCATTGTCTTTTAATGCTACTGATGGAAGTGGATATTTTGTTGATTTCGCACAGCGAAAGTGTGAAGACGAGACTGCACCAATTGAAAAGTTCGCGAGCACGGTCCTGGTAATAAGATGAACGAGCGAATAGAAAACTTAATAAAACAGTTGTAGTTCGTGCGTCAAATATTTCTCGGCGCGGCCATGAATATGTTAATCTCGAAACTGAGGAGTTTCGTTCAGTTTCGAACAAAGTGCCATCTCCGTAAAGCGAAGTTGTGTCATTTACGTCTTCCATAAGTATTCAGATGCAAATTGAAATCCGTTGAAAATCTGTAAGAACGCAGAAGCTGGAACGGACCTGGTACAATTTCAATGATTTATATCCCGACGCCGAACTAACTCTCATTCATCGAAACGTATCCTTTATACTAATCGAAAACGTCCGAAAATATTGTTGCAAATAACTTAAATACCCAAGGTATAACAAATATAAATATATAACTGTCTCCGTGTTATGTAACACATAATTAATTATAAAAAGAATTTCTCGTTTTTATATGTTTCTAGGTATTTCAGTATAATCCTAATCCTAAGAATAATTACGATTAATCAGTATTTCTGGTACTGATTAATCCTAATCATAATTATCAGAATTAATCCCTTTGGCATTGATAATAATTTCAGTACCGTAATTGCAATCGATGGGCTACATTTAACAATAATTACAAATAATGACATCAGTGCAGCTAAAATGGTAAAAGCACGTTTAGATCATGGCGATTATATTATACGAAACAGTGATGATCGCTGGGAGGGAAAAAACTGGTGAAAATACAGCGCACGCATTTATGGTGAAATTTCATATCGTCCTGCGATTACTTATTCTAGTATACCTGCATTTTAATTGCAGGAGGCGCCTAACGATTAACGTAAACTGCAACAACGATCAGATTACCGTTGTTGTATCTTCATTCAGCCGAATTCGAACGCAATACCGACGGTATCGAGAATAATCGGCTGGCTGCTGGTGAAAAAGTTATCAACGCGTTGGAGGCAATCACGAATCCAATTACGATCGACACCTCGTGCACAGCTTCTGCGTTCTCGATTTGCATCCCCTGCCCCCTCTTTTTTTTTGTACATTGTACGGAATTGAGCAACGAAAAATATCTGCAAGCCAGTTGTTTTTTAAATTATCAATCGGTGTGGTAAATTATTGTTAACTGCATTATTTGTTAACTTCCCGATTCATAGGGAAGTTACTGTAATTTTATATTGAAATCATATCATTTTATCTCAATACGTGCAGACTGTTCGACTGCAGGTGGGAGAAAATTAAAGGGGTGGTTCTCCGTGACAATGTGAGGGGAAAATGAAGAATGAAAAACTTGCGAGTTCGTCTTTGCGTTAATAACGATTAAAAATCCACCGGAATTTTTTTATTCCTTATTTTCGTCTTTTATCGTCATGAAGAACCATCCCTTACATTTTCCGCCACCTGTAGACGAACGGTAGAAGTCCGTTGCACACTTCTGCCGTATCAGAATTCTAGTGAATGCTACAAGAAATTGTTTATCGTGGAATATATTGTTTATCCTTAAATTTAATAAAATAACGCACCAGTTAAAGATGCGTAGGCGTGCCTTGCCGGCTCCTAGTAAAACACGAATGGAGGCGGCGGTGTAACCGTGTGCCATTCGGTCGAATACATGGAATTGTATATCTGTTTGGCGAACCGCCGACTTCATGGGGAATTGTTGCAACAGATTGTGGCTTCCTAAAACAGTTTCAAGGGTTTCCGAAATAAATCGTGTATCATAACGTACCGCTACGTACAACACCATGCTGCAACACGAATTGGATTATTGCAGTCGCGGAAACTATCTTGTTTGCTGAAAACAACCCTGCAAAGGATGAGAGACATCCCCTCTTTACGTTTAAATAAACGCAGCACGACCTCCTCGGAACCGTGAAATTAATTTCCCCAGCACTCCGCCGCGATAAAATAATCGCCGTTTTCTTTTCATCGCTTTTAAAGTCGCACAATTTCCTGCACGATGTCCTAGAACGTGTTTCAATTCTAGAAATAATAGTCCGAGATGAAAAATCCGTACATCGCCAACAGTTTCTGTCGTGTTCTCTCAATTTGTTCGACTACGGGAGGAAGGAAATGCCAGTGGAATTCTTTCTATTAAATTAATGTATAAAATTGCGTCGTTTGCGAACGTCAACTTGTAAACTCTGAATCCCGCTACGAAATATAATTGGCAATAACATTTCGATAAAAGGCCGCCATTCGTTCTTAATTAACTCACGCGCACTACCCGGCAATTGTTCTATACATTTATTTCACTGGAACATATTTTCTAAATTTCGCACGGAATTACCTGTAGGGGAGTTTCTTGTTGCGAAGGAAACAAGGAAACCTTGTTTAAACAAAGTCATTTCAATTACTGTTTCCGACACATTTTATCCGGAATGTATCCAGCTCCGATCGGACGGCCGAAGTGTTGGTCTCGTAAATAAATTGGCAATTAAGCTAAGCTCCGCGCAAATGATGCCGAATCACCGTGCGCGATTCGCGGGGTGAAACAAAAAAAAAAAAAAAAAGATTCGCATACGTAACCGAAATTATCAAGGCACAGCTAACCGACAAATTGCAAAAACAAACAGCCCGTGCAGAGAGCATGGCTGGCTCGCAACGGCATGGCACCAAGATGGCTCCCGATGAACGCATCAGGGGCGTCCTTCGGTCGCACATAAAATGCAATTTGGTGGGTGTCAGACGGCCGTTACTGTTGCCCGCTCTGCTTCCCCGGCCGGACGCGTTACGAAATTTAATTGGATTTATCGATCGGTTTTCTGATTCCCATTTCCCGCCCCCCCCCGAACCAACCTCCCTCCCTCCCCTCCCAACACCGGTGCGTCCTTCCCCGCTGCCCGCAGAACCACGTGAAAATCCGGCCAGCGCTGCCAGAGTGTAATCGACATCGTAAACCCGACGATCGGTGATTTCCTTCACCGTTTGCGAGAAAATTTTTCATGCAGTTTGCTCGATACCCTTCGATCGACAATGGCCAGCAGTTTTCATACCCTTCTAGCGAATTTATAGGCCACGGTTGATCTAACACGTGTGGGTCTTGCCCTTTTTCTCATTGACCCTGACGATACAGAGCACAGTTCATTGTTAAAGACATTGTTAATGTAAGGACATATACAATGGCAGCAACACATTTCGAAGAACTTTTTAAATTAATAAATTATGCTTGCGAACACTATCTTGCTAAAATTGTCTCAAACAATAGCTCCAAAATGTTTAATACTCTTACTAAATATTTTAACCTACCTGGAAGGTTGAACTCTAGATTTAAAAACAAATTTTTTGACACGTGCATTAACTCTCTTCCTGAATTAAAAGATAGAATAATCTCAAACAATAACTTCAACTTATACTGTCATGACTTTGATACTCTGGTAACATCAATCCCAGCAAACACAACTGTGGGTGTTGAGCTCAGACGTTCAGTTGACCCCAACCTCCAAATTAAACAGATTCTAATTGACTGTCTGTCGGCTGCGCTTGTATTTGCTATGTGTTAAACATTCGTATAAAAAAAAGTATTGACCGCAATGCGTCGATCTTTTCAGCGGAATGCTTGGCCCTGTGTGATGCAATGGATATCGCTCTTCAGCATAGAAATCACTCATTTATTGTTTTTACTGATTCTTTGAGTACCTTGCTCAGTTTAAACTCCACTAGCCTATCAATCAAAACAAATCCCTTCATTTTCGACATTAAGAAGAAATATGCAAAATTCTGTCAGGATAACTCGCAAACTATCAAATTTTTCTGGATTCCCTCCCACATCGGTGTGTATGGTAACGAAGACGCTGACTCCCTTGCAAAATCTGCTACATCTGCTAATGTAGTGGATATATATCAAGTTCCTTTCACTGATTTTACCTGTCATTTCAAGCTAAAAGGTAACTACAACACTCGTTCTACAATCACTGAGCAAAGCTTCTTCAAGGGCACTCATTATTTTCAAAAATTCTTTAACTCTAGTCAATCTCCCTGGTTTACTCAAGACGTCTCCTTTAAAAGATGCTTTGTATCCACTGTTAATCGTATCAGGGCCAATCATTATAACCTAGCTGCCTCTCTTCATCGTGTAAATATTATCGATGATCCCAGTTGTAAGTGTAACTCAGATTCTGAGGACTTGGATCATGTATTATGGCAGTGCTGTTTATATGACTCCCAAAGAATTAAACTTGTAAATAATTTACGTAAAATTAAGTTTTTCTTACCACTAAAAGCGGACCTCTTCTTTGCAGAACCAAATGTCGAAGCCTGTGAATTTATCTTTCAGTTTTTAAACGACTGTGATCTGCATTTATAGTGGTTAGTCATATTGTAAATCTACTCAAACTGTAAAACTAGTGTGTCTTTGTTGAAGCCGAAATAAACCTACAATAGGTTTCTGTGGCTCAATAAAAAAAAATAAACTATGCTTCGCATGTAAAGTAAATATGGGTAAAATTGTATCTTGTTTGGGTTAGGGATTTTATTTTTTCGTATTATTAATTATGGTTTCCTTGTACAGAGTCAAACTAATTTACTCGTAACATTGATGATAGATAGAGATCACAGTCTATAGTAGATTTTTGGTTCATAATGACCTGGAGAACATGATGGAAAAGTTCGTTAGCTGCCTCGCGGGACACGTTGTATAGAGTTTCAAGACTTGAAGAAGGGATCAAGGGTGATAGCTTGCTTATGAAGCTTCCTTATGTTGCTCTACCAAAGTTTATAAC
Source organism: Lasioglossum morio (assembly GCA_916610235.2). Taxonomy (NCBI): domain Eukaryota; kingdom Metazoa; phylum Arthropoda; class Insecta; order Hymenoptera; family Halictidae; genus Lasioglossum; species Lasioglossum morio. The sequence continues at coordinate 20,764,624 of OU744324.1, read as the reverse complement.
CTTAACTATCAAACCTTCCTTAATTACTTACCGTCCTAGAGAAACGTCTTTAGCCCCGGACACTTTGCTAACTTTCTGTCGGCTGATTTACCACCTATCCGCTGATTAAACACTTAATTCAAGTGCACATGCAAAATCATAAAGTAGAATGTCTCTGCATTCAAGAAAATTTTCTTTCTTTCAACGTTACAATGTTTTCAAAAAATGTCTAACAATTTTTCATTTTAGAATGGAAAGACTTGATGAATAATTCTATATTATTCTATGCAACAATTGAAGCGAAATATTTATCACTGTCTCCAGGGCGGAGCAGGTATTATACGTTCCACAAAAGATCCTTCAGTCCGCCGTGGTATGAAAGCAGAAGTATGACAGTCGGATCAGATCAGGTTCGCATCGTAAACCATAAACTGACGGATAGGTTTCGAAAAATAAAACGAGCACTTACGTATTCTGGAATATTTATGCAGAGGGGATCGATAGCGAGCGAGCATATCGCAGAGATGCGCGCGAGGAACACCGGGAGTTGTAAGTCGAGGTGAACGTACGGTGTACAGGAAATAATCCCATTTAAGATGGCCGCGCAGGCTGATCACGTTTTCAGGGCTGTCATGTACTAGTCATTTTAGAATTCGAGTGTTGCGATACAGTCTACAAGGCGCGGCTCTCTCGAGTACCAGCGGCGACGTGCTTTTGCAAGACATGCAAGAAAATGTGAGGCGGATGTAGACGTTGGAAAATATCTTCGTCGAATAAACACACATTATAATTATAATATTTTCAGAAAGGAAATTAATATGGTTCACAGGTTGAAAATAATGTAACGGTAACTGACTATAGTTTCCGGACGCCGATCGTATTTTCCCATTATCCTTTTTCCATTTGAAATTAAGCGGCATGCGATTGGGTCGCTGCCGAATACGTAATCCGCCGATAAAAGAATTCTATAAAAGGATCAATTCCCTTTCAGAATTGCCATTCTTCGGACAGCTCGTCTTTTCATTCGGAAAACCGAGTTATTGTTCTACGGCCGCGGCAGTGAACGAGGCGTAATTATATGCCATGCACCGGCTTCGCGGCACCAGCCGAGTCGTGGAACAATAGAAGACCCTTCACGACCATATAGCGTAATATCACGCGAAAATTCAAACGTTTCTATTCGCACCAGAGAAAAATTCCTTTATTTTCATCCGTACTCTCCGCGACGACTTTATCAGTCCACCGGTCTCGTTTCACTGATGAAAATGAGACCACGCGAGACTTTTTCTCAAGAAACTTACATACAAAAATTATTCAACTCTGGAATGTATCTTAATCGTAGAATTCAGAGCAGTGCTAACGGTTGTTGAAACACACATCTGTTCATACATACATAACATTTTGCTTGTTAGTAAAAATAACTCTTGCACCTCGTTGATGATAAACAATTTTTATCTATGACAAACACCATTTTCTAGATTACCAACAAAGATAAGCAGCTACCTTCTATATCTGCGCTGGCCGATAAGCAGGTAACTCCCTTATCTATACTGTCGATAAACAGGTACCTCCCGTATCAACACTATCGCCAGTATCGTAATCGCCTTTCTTATCATGCTGCTGATAAGCTTCCCTTATCAATACTTCCGTTAAACAGCTACCCTCCTTATCGACACCAGTCGATAGACAGTTGCCTTCTTTATCTACGCTGGCCGATAGGCGTTGCCTTCCTTATCAGTGGTGGAAATATGGGGGATCTACTTATCAACAGTAGGTAATACTACTGACAATGGTAACTTGCCGACTCTAGACAATTTATTACAAAACAATCAGTTGACAGAATTAATTTTATTATACGGAATATGTTTCAGGCACTATTTATAGAATTGGATCATCAAACAGTACTGTATCAATACATGTAATAATGCATGAATATCCGAGTAGACGGTTAGAGTGCGCAGGTTTTTCAGGATTGGAAATATACCAATGCAACGTTCTCGATTCAATTCGATAACATGTCTAACGTCTCCAGGAAAACGGTAAAGAAACCAACCAGGAAGGAACTAATTCTATGCAAATGAATGGGGCGTGGCAGAGAATTCCTGGATGTATCATTATCATCGGCCCGATATATTACGTCCTACGTGCTGCCATCCGATTACAGGTGCATAGGACTGTGTCCTCGTGCGTACAACGCATCGTACATGGGTAAAGATTTCCCGACGATGCGATTAAACGGGATGGAACAATGCGATGCGCATGGGAGACTTATCATTTGGAATATCAGATCACAAAGATTTTCACCGCCATACAATAGACCTTTAACAGGAAAGCCACTGATATTGAACATCTACTTAAATCATGAATTATTAATTTCGCGACGTCGTTTGTACACCTGTTTGTGTTATTAATATACTGCGGATTTGATGCATCTATCGCGGAAACGAGGAGGTGTAATTGAAAATAATGAAGCCATTAGGAAAATTTCATAACACACGATTACATTATTCTCAATCTATTAAACATATTAAGAAAGAAAGTAAACTACCACTTCTCTCCAGTTTGTAGCACTTCAGGTAGAAAATTGTTATTTTCATCGAACACGAGTTTAATGCGCCTTGCCGAGCATTGAAATCACCGAGATCTGCTGAGAATGTTATCAATCAACGTCACAGAATAGCTATACTGATACCGTGTAAGAAAATTTCAGCTAGAAACATTCTGCAATCGCGAGACTGCCTAAGCGCGGAATAGCAGCGCGAACTCCGCAGGTGCCGATGGAGGTTATAAATTTTAGAAAATTGCGACGCGACGGCATAATGCGCTCGTGAGATTACAGAACGCGGGGCCGGTGCAATTTTTCAATTTACACCGCGCGAAAAGGAATTTCCGCACTATGAAAGTTCCCCGCAATGTATCTGCAGGAGTTCTCCCGGCGAGTGTACTTTTCCGTGGAAGCCGCGAAAAGGAAAGTTTACGCCGTAAAACTTCCGCACGCGCGCCTGAATGTAAATAATATAATTTCCTTAACTTTCTTATCGTGAATTTTCCCCTCGAGAACAGAACAATAAATTCGCGGTTCCCTTGCGAGATTTACTTGGCCGGAGTTGCGCGAAACGTTGGAGTATTAGCAATAATCATATCGAGAAAGTCATTTGAACACTTTCGAACCAGTGAATTCGTACCATTTGAACTTAGATTTTCAGCATTTTCTCACTAAAATCCACAGCAATACAATAAAACAGTTTTAAATTTCTGGGTCTCTAAGGTGAAGTTTTAGAACAAAGTCATATAACCAAAGTACAATGTTGATTTAAGTCAATTATTGGAATATTGATGATTTCTCACTTGACATTGGTTTTTGATATTTGGTGCAATGATTTGATAGTTCCATTCAACGGAGTATGATAAATTAAATGTTCGCACAGAAGCTAGTCGACGACAGGTGAATCGATTGCTTGATGATTTGTTTGTCAGAACAATTATGCTAGTTAGTGCGAGCAGAAGAAAGCGATACAATCGACGCGAGTTTGCGTGCTACGTGTCTGACATGTTGAATAATGAGCTAAGCACTCGTCTCGTACGGAAATCTGAAATGCTGGCAGAAATATTTCCTTTTTCTGCCGTCGTCGCGTTGATTGGGTAGAAGCGAACCGACAAACCTGGACAGCAATTAATCGATCACGACGGAATATTTTAATTGATTGGTTTCCTCGACATGCACGGCCTGGCTAACTCAATCGTCTGACTGAACCAACTTTCGGTTCGTTTGCGTTGGTACTTCGTTGAAATATTACATTACGCGATCCATTTATTTCACACAATGTAAAAAAATCCTTTGAAGTGACGCGCTCCAGGGTTCGCAATATTTCGTCAATTGTTGAAAAGTTTCATTATAAACTAGCTGACCCGACAGACGTTATCCCGTCCAATTTTAATAAATTTGTTTGTGAAGCAATTTCAATTCGAATCTTGAAATTCAATTCGTTGACATCGATGTTTTTTCTTATTGGGAACCAATAATACTTGCACCGTTTCAAAAATTATGATTTTTGCTGTTTGTCCGAATTTTCTTACTTACCTTTGTGATTATCTCGAATTTTTTTTTCTGAAAACATTTCCAGAACTATAACGATCAAAACAAAAAAAGAATTATGCATATCCATCGTTCGAATCGTGAGTTATGGTCTTGAGTTCATACACAAATCTTATAGAAAAAAAAACACTTTCATTTTTTCCCGAATTTTCCATTTTTCTGGGCAACTTTTCCAATTTTTCTTTCCCTAAAAACCTGATTGATTCGGACTACAACGAACATTAAAAAAAAATTAGCCAAATCGGTCCAGCCGTTCTCACGTGATGTCGTGATCAACGAACAGCATTCCATTTATATTATACAGATTACATAAACTGGTTCTCTCTTTTTTGAAAATTGATTGTCGATTGTTAGACAATAAATGAGTATTTAAAAGGAAGAGATTTTCAAATACAAAGAATCTACGGAATTCTCCAAGCGATTATCGATTATCCTAAGTAAATACGGTCGACGAGTGTGTTTCGGAGTGGACGTAATTTTTAATCGGCCGAGCCGGTCGTGAGGAGAGGGAAAGGTGTCTTGCGATCGTCTCCGAGATCCGAAGTGACCTAAAGTCCGCGAGCAAGGGTGATAACTTTCCGTGCGAAGCAGCCGACAAAGCAGCTTATATGGCAACTTACGCGGCAACTCGTTTCGCCAAAGCGGTTCCCTATCCCGCGCTATTCGCTCCCATAGAATGCAGAAGGACAGCCGAGGCCTGTCGGCTATATTAGTATACGGCTTGTACAAACAAGCTGAAGTTAGTGTGAAACCAGTGAAAGAGACGACGGAATACGCAGAAGCAGAGACGCCGAAGAAAACCTCTGCTGATAGAGGGTGCGCGCGAGATCTATCGAAGTTGCCATCGGACCGATAGAAAAATCAATAGTCTATAGACGTAATATGCACTATATGATATCGGCGCTACAGGTTCGATCAAAGATACAGAAATTAGCAATTTTGCAGTATTATAATTTCAAACTTTCTTATTGACAAGTACCATTTCATTTACTTTGATTTTCATTCTGTTTTTTTTTTCACAATTAGCATGTATGTATAAACACCTAATTTTCATAATTATTAAATAGTCAGTTTAATGAATAACAAATTTTATTACTTTAATTTTCACAGACGCGGACTTTTCTTGATGATGGTTCAAAACCGAACCGAAACGTTGAAATTATAATACTGCAAAATTGCTAATTTCTGTATCTTTGATCGAATCTGTAGCGCCGATATCATATAGTGCATATACAAAATTTACGATCGTTAAAACTGGAGTCTATACGTAATGATTATGAAACCTTAAAAACTTCCCTTGTCCACGAGGCAAGGCTTGAAACGGTTACGAAAATAACTGTTTCAAATTACCACATGGATAACGGTACAGCGGATATATTGGAAGGCAAATGTAGCTATAACTTTCGAACAGGTTAAGACACGTACAGTCGGGGGCAAGATTCATTGGACACCCTTTAGAAAACGATGAATTTTTATAAACTTCGATCAAACGGTTTTTTTCATTGATTGGCGTACACCTGCGATAAAGAGAAATGGGAAATGGCTTACCGCGGAGTTGGCTGTCTGCACAGGCGCCTTGGTCCCCAATCCTGCGAGTCCTCCTAGACACCTACGCGCGCAATCGGGATCGTTATCCTCGCAAATCGGACAGCCCACCGTGGATGAGCCACCACCGTGTTCGCGTAACACGTGATTGCTGCTTGTGTTGGTAGTGTATCCTTGATCCGAGCTCGCGTTCGAGTTCGGTCTGGACTCGTCCGAGCTGTCGAACGGTTTGATGTTTCTAGGACGGTGAACGATTCCCACCGGCTCCCATATTTCGCTGGTCGACGAGGCGTAGTAATTGTTCTCCTTGGTCTCGCGGCTTCTCTCGTCGACGACCTTTCCGCCCCGTGCCACGGTGACCTCCTCTTTCGTCACGATGGACGATTTTACGCTCAAGGATGTCTCGAGCCGTACCGGAGCCCTTCGCAATTATTCCTTGTTAGCAAGTATCGTCGTGGATGCATCCTCGAACGCTCAACCTCGACAACCGACCGACGCGTTCCTCGCGAACAACGGAACATTGCGTTTATCGGCGTTACATTGTTCCATCCCAACCCCTTGCACTGCCATTTATTTTCTGGCTGTGTAAATGCCCAAATTTTATCCCCGCTACTATCCCCCTAGCTCAGGGGTCGGCAACCTTTTGCGTCGGAAGAGTCAAAAATTACAATTTACAAAATTTCAAAGTTTTTAAACATCCACAGAAATATTTTCTTGCCAACAATAAATAGTACTCGCATAAATAAACGGACTGACGACAGTGACGACGCGTGTCACGGGGGAGGGGTGCCTAATCCTCGTTAATCGATTCAGAACGATTTAAAAATTTTTTTTTTTTTTGATAAAATAAATAATATTTGCGTATGGAAGTAAAGAGCCGCAGCTTCACATCCAAAGAACCGCTTGTGGCTCGCGAGCCGCAGGTTGCCGACCCCTGCCCTAGCTGGAAGAAAAGCCCCAGTAGCACTAATCGTATGGAAGATCTATCCCGGTTAAATCAGTTGGATTTTTTTCTATGTTGTAGCTTATGATCTACTGAAGAAAAGATGTAATGGGCAGGAAGTTCAATAATGGACAGTTATCGAGTTATAATCAGTGAAATACGACAAATTCGTGCTGCCGAATACTCAAATCTCGGGAAGTATATTTACTTAACACGCTTGCCGCCATCCCACTCCTTTGATTTTTCACACGGACCACGGACAGAGGGTTTCGAGTGAAAAAATTCTACTACTACTCCTTATCTCTGGCCAACAACCGTAGTCCCGTTGAAAGCACCGGTTCTCGTTAGATCACCGAAGTTAAACAATCTGGAACGCGAACGGCTCTAGGACGGGTGACCGTCTGGTAAAAAACCGGAAAGTGACCCACCCGAGGTGTTTTTCACGTGTTGTTGGCAAAAGGGTGGTTCGGAACCCACCATAAACAGTAGGTCCCGCTGAAAAGGCGATGGTGTGAGTGGAAAGAGGGGAAAATGAATTTGAAACCCTGAGGGGACCAAATATCATGTTACATACTCCTTATCTCTGCTGTGACACGCAAAGATTTTTCTGAAAGATTTCTGTTCACAGACTTTTTCAAGATCATTCAAAATTCAAAAAAAATAATCACACCACCTAACAGATTTTGTGAAACCGTACTATTTCTGTTTCAAACATTTTTCCAAAAAATAAATACTTCCCGAGATTTGAGTATTCGACAGGTCGGATTTCTCATGTTTCACTGATTATAACTCGATAACTGTCCATTATTGAACTTCCTGCCCATTACATCTTTTCTTCAGTAGATTATAAGCTACAACATAGAAAACAATCCAACTGATTTAACCGGGATAGATTTTCCATATGATTATCATCCATATGATTTCCAATTCGTGCAATTAACTATTTTAGGCCGAATAAGAAGAGCAACGTGACAATGATATCTCGATGAATTTAACCCTCATCCGTTCCTCATTTCGCGAACTGAATCTGTCCCTCGGTGTGAAATTGACACAGTGATAAAAAAATACGATAAAATAACAAGACAAACAGTTACTTTTCGATGTTTTCTTTTTCATTCAAATTGATGAGTTAACATTCACATGTTAGGTTTTTGCGGTTATATGTTTCGCATTTGAAAAATAAAAATCACCAAGTTTTGGACAAATCTACTTACAAATTACCGAACGGTATAACTTATTTCGGGAAGATTGTGTCAAATTGACACGAGGGACGGATGAGGGTTAAATGAAATAAACTATTAATTTTGTTTTGTCAGTCAGGTGAAAATGACCGAGGATGATGTCAGCGGAAGACGAGAGATACAGTTATTACAGGAACATGTGTTCTCGCTATTAGATCTAAGCGAGGAGTATCCACGACGATATACCTGAGGATTCCTGCCTTAACGAGGATCTGATTGAGCAGATCGCACGGTGGCACCTGGCCGGTTATCATTGCCTCGCGAATGGCAACGCCATCCGGCCCCTCGAGAGGAATCGGCACGCCGTTTATCAGCAACACTTCCTCCTCTCTCACGCTAGATTTCTTCTCGCAATCGACCACCTTCACCCCGGGCCCAAGGATCGACTCCACCGTCGACTGGATCTCGTGATCGTCCATGCCTGTGAACGTACGAGTCTGTTGGTACGCGAAACTCGTCCCTGATTTATTGGAACCTCGTTCGAAATCGATATGGACGTCGCTGCGGTTTCTTCCGACAGACTTTCATTTTTTTCTGCTGTGGCCCCAGCAACGGGCAAAATTATTATTCGGACGAAAAATAATGTACAAGCGCACGATTCTTTAATTAGTTCAGCAAAGTAACTAATCTTCTAACGTCTCAAAAAAAACTGAAGCTGTTGAGTCCAGTTTTGAAAAATTATTCGTTTCTAAAAGGTGTACGAATACTTCCTTGTACACCCACTGCGAGTTCATAAACTCTGCTGTCCACCGAATAGATTTTTCGAACATGAAACATCGCAAATATTTGATGCATCCATTAATTAATTAAAAGCGGCGGCCAATGACGCGGTCCATCATCAACGTTTAACAGCGGCATTTCGGCAGGAGTATGCTCTCACATTATGAAATTAAATTGCTAGAAGCCGTCGAGACGACGTCGTCGCAGCGGCGGAACGATAGTTCGGGGAATACTAATGTAATAATTTGCACCTGCCCGATCCGGTAAAAGACGAGTCACGCTAAAACGCGTTCGAAGAGGACGCCGTGGATTCAGCTGCACGCTGAATTGCAAATGAAGCAACAGCGAGAGAAATAAAACGTAACGATACAGATTGCGGAATACTGGTCTTCGGAAATTTCCAATCAATTGCAGTCCTTAATGGAAAACGTTCGCTTACGATTTCCAAACATTCTTTAAGTTCTAGGAATTTTTCGCAGCGCACAGATTCGATCATTATTACCTTGTATTGGCTCTTGTATTGTATTGGCCCAATACAAGGTAATAATGATCGAATCTGTGCGCTGCGAAAAATTCCTATTATTTAATATGGCGATCGAGAAAAATTAAATATTTAACATATGGCGAAAAAAATTTAGAGAAGACCAATTTAGTACCGACTCCGTCCCCAAGATGGTGGGACAAATTGTCGGACGGTTTTCTCGCTAGTTACTGATCCACCACCTATTAGTATATTAACGTGCCCCAAACGCCTTCCAACATCCCGTTGTCTAAGGCAGGACCCGCTAGATAGCCTTACTGATGAGTCCTCTAGCGGGTCTAGGACGAAACACCACCTTTCCTTTTTCCTCTACTAATTGGATAGCATACGTAGAACAATTCTTACAAATTTGCTACAGGTAGAGCCAATACAAGGTAATAATGATCGAATCTGTGCGCTGCGAAAAATTCCTATTATTTAATATGGCGATCGAGAAAAATTAAATATTCTTTAAGTTCATTCGTTAAGTTCAAAAGCCTTTGATATATGAACACTACGCAACATTATTGTGTCAGTAATGTTATATGAGTAATCTTTTCCAATATAAAAATAATTCTTTTACTGTTCAACCTAAGTATATACGTAACACATACAATTTGTATACATAATTGAATTCCAGATATACTTGAATGTTAATAAATTTCCGATTTACCATTAAGGTATTCTCACAGGGTGAAGGTAAAAACACATTATGTATTTTCGAATTTACCGCCGTGTATGGATCTATATAACCTAGATCTCTGGCAAAACGATCAGTATATTGAAAACTGACATGCCGAACACAAGTGATTCACGAGTCCCATGACTCTCATAATTTCAAACTGAATCACACCTAAGCAAGTGAGTTGAAAGATTGTTGGAAAAATTTGTTCTCCTTCGTATTTAAACATTTAATAGTTACAACTTTTGAAAATTATATTTTATCAAGTTAAAAATGTTTCATTTTTCTTACAGACACAATTTATTAATCTTGAAAATGGTCCAAATTGTGACCGAAATGTTGATTATATAAAATTAGCAAAATTGCTTAGTTAATGTTTATTATTTTTTGTGTATTTAACGATCGAACCGTAGCGCCGATAGCATTCAAAGAAATTTTTTTATTCTTTAAGTTCATAATAACTCAGTTAATTTCTTATCGGCGCCATGGTTCGATCATTATGTTACATTACTGTAATTTTTATACAATTGAATACCTATTCTTTAAGTTCACTTGTAGTAACAATATACAAAATGTATTTAAAAGCTAGATATTATTTATTCACTCTCTAATAAATTCCAAGTTATTCTGTCTGATGCTACACGGTGGCCCACGGTCTAATTATCACGATTCAAGAAAAACAAAAACGAGAAGAGCTTTAATAAGAAGAAGCTTGAAATTAGCGAGTGGCGCAGCTGTGGCCAGCCGTAATCAGAACAAATGCGTTTAAAATGATTCGTAACGAAGCTACGAGAATCGCGTGACGTGTCAAGAACTGCTGGCTGAATTCGTGAGCAGTCAGGTAATATCCACGGAACACCTGCACACGTGTATCTCCGTATCGGAGCCATCTGACCTAACCTACCACTTCCTGCACGGAACCAGAGATCAACGCATCTGTATTAAGCATCGGTGCTCGAGCGCATAATCAAGATTACTTTATTTTTCGAACTCTGATGTCCACAGCCATTGATCTCTCACACACGTAGTAACCCCTAAGAGAAATATGTCACCGCCGATTTTTATGCAATTTCTTTATCAACGTAATTCGGGTATTTATATGTGTTGAAAATATTATTTCCATATTAACCCTTAGCCTCTGAGGCGCCACTAAAAATTGCTGTACTATTATTGAAATAATTGTTTACACTATCAGATATGTCGGTATCTAACCAATTACTACACATTTAAGTATTGCATGAGGTATTATATCAATTTCATATTTATCAAATTGAAAAAATCATAGAGAATGGAAATATTGTACGTCAGAAGAAACGTTTAATTTTTGAGTTAAAGTAGCTCCGAGTGCAAAGGGTTAAAATTCGGGTTTATCTAACCAATTACTACACATTTAAGTATTGTATGAGGTATTATATCAATTTCATATTGTATCAAATTTAAAAAATCATAGAGAATGGAAATATTGTAGGTCAGAAGAAACGTTTAATTTTTGAGTTAAAGTAGCTCCGAGTGCAAAGGGTTAATACGAAACGAAACAATTAATTTGACACTGTACAAGGAACGATGTTCGTTAATATTGTTACATGGTTCTTCTACAACGCAACGAAGAAGCGATGCAACTTTTAATTGACAATGCCTAGCGTTTAATAACTGCAGCGCATGCATTGTCGAATCTCCCTTTGGCAATCAAACACATGCGCAGCTTCCACTTCCACGCGGCATTGCATTATTCATGTCCCGACGCAAGTAATAGGCGCGACGCATTTCCATCAGAACCAAGAAGATTTCTGCGAGACGCATCAAGATCTTTGCCTCTGACCTCGGCCGCGAATGGGGTTAAGAACATTGCGGGCCGATGATGCGAAGAATTTACCGTCGTGATTTACGTAATGGTAGACGGTGTACAGCGAGGAACATTATTTATAGTAATATACTCTCTGCATTTTATAGAGTACATGCTCTTTTGTGTGCAGAACTTTTCTTCGTTTTAAGGTGCTCGCCAACAGCGTCACGTACCGTTTTGTAAAGAAGGTTGTTGCTCAGAGAGCTCCTCTTTCTTCTCAAATGTTTCACAAAAAATATTATAATATGCTCTATATGATATCGGCGCTACAGGTTCGATCACGAATACAAAAATTTGCAGTGACTAGTAACATTACATTGAATTTGATTTTATTCTGTTTTTTTTTTCACAATTAGCTTGTATGTATAAATACCTAATTTTCATAATTATTAAATGGTCAGTTTAATGAATAACAAATTTGATTACTTTAATTTTCACAGATGCGGAATTTTCTTAATAATTCTGCAAAATTCTTAATTTTTGTATTTGTGATCGAACCTGTAGCACCGATATCATATAGAGCATATACAAAATTTACGATCGTTAAAAATAGAGAAAATATTATAATAGTTGTTTATTATAATGACTGTTATTGTCACGTCTTAGTTTGTCCAGTTATTCAATAAATGGTGTATTCGCACGAGCAACTAAAAGATTTATGCAGGGTACAACTGTTGAAAGGGGTTGTATCAATGAATTATATAACCCTTGAGAAAGTGGAAGCCGAAGATTTTCAAGACTTTAAAAAAGCACATATATGGAATATCCTGCAAAATAATAAAAAACCCTTTTCTCGCTAATAAAGTCTATAAGAATAATTTTTTAATGAATTTTAGTAGATATGTCAGACAGACGGACACGATTTTATTATATATAGAGTATACTTCTCCTTTATCGATTTTAAAAATAAACCATTCCCGTGTAATATTTCATCGATATCCGGTTTACAACCTAATTAACGGTCAGACTTTCTTAATATCATGTTTCGTTGTAATTTGATATCACAGTGAATCATTCTAAAGTTACATTAATCAATAATCAAATATTAAAGCGGCAAATATCTTAGGACCAGGATAACCAATCGCACCAACAAATCGCTGCGACGGAATTTGCGATCCCATGGCTAAGTCATTCTATTTTTATCCGTAACAAGGGTAGCCATAGCGGAACACACGGATCAGGATGAAAAGATAGGAGGAAGCCGCGCAAAAGTCGCTGAAAAGTGCGTCGGAGCTGCGCGGCGGAAGGGCTAATTAATTAGCCGGCGTGCTAATTAAGGGCACGAAACGAAGTGTCGTGAGCGCTGTATTTGCGCGGGGGGGGGGGGGGTGACGCCGGGGAATAGGGAAGTCAAGTTGTTTCATACAGTTTGCATCTTTCCTAGTTCGGGCGACTTCCATTGAGTTTCATTAGTCCTAATCGCGTTGCCTTCACGGCTGCGAACCGAACACGAATGGTTGGACGTGTTTGGACCTGTTCGTACCAGTTGTACCAGCGTGGACGACTATAAATCTCTATTCTTGAACTAACGATTCGACGGGAACTGTAAATCATATTTGTACGACTGACTTTTCGAAAATCTGTGTAGAATGGAAAAATGTAAGCAACGGTATTGGAAGAACAGTGACTCGCAAAAAATATTTGCGATGCGCGTCGTTATAACCTCTCGGAAGAGCGGTAATTGCTGGGTAGCAGCGTTACTAATTCGCGCGTTTCGATAAATCACTCAATTAAAACTGTAAAACGTAAGTGTACGGATTTATTTCGGCGCTCGGAACTCCTGGATGCTCGAAGATAGCGCCGTCCGTACCTGGAAACTAATTGTCTGGCGATATTTAATTAGGCACACGCGAGGCAATTAAGACCGAGAATGGAACGCAATTGCGTAGCACTGCCGCGATGTTGCTCGGCGTTTCGTCGCCTCGAACGTCTCGGCAAGCTTATTTACACGCTTTCGGCGCGCAAACACGAATGGATTTGCAGATATTCGGATGCAAAATTCGCGAGAGATCGCGTCAGATAAAGAAAGCGCCAGTCTCGATTGTGTGCAAATTACATGCCACGAGCTGTCGCGTCGAGCAACACGCGTCTCGTGAAATGTTCTCGCATCGCGGAACGTTCCTGGCCAACTTTGCTCCCTCCGTGGTGGGTGACATGCACGCGTGCAAAATTCCTCAAAAATTTGTCAACCGATCCGACCAGCAATCTTTCTGGGAACGTGCTCGCAGAAATCCTCGCCGAAACCTTGGCCGGGATTCTTATTTTCAATTTCAACAACGAGAAGTCTCGTATCTGACAATTCCGGAAAATTATGAAACCTTTGAGAATACTTTTCTACCAGCCAAATGGCCAAGTGTTGAAATTAATCCCCTGCAAATTCGGATATTGCTTTTATGTTGTGACTTGTTGCACAAAAATGTTTTAACGCAAAAGTCGTTTCTTATTAATAGGATTTTCAATAATTCTGCTGTACCAAAAAAAGCATAGAAATTTTCTTTGACATTGCAATCTTAAATAAAACTATTAGACGACGTTATTGAGGGTGACTTAGTTAGTTCGTACTAAATGCTAAATGAAAATTTAGCCATGTACCATACATTTTTCAAAAATATGCAATAATCACCGGTCGGTAATGTATATTGATTTATAAATGGCAGCATATAGCTTGAACTTCATAGTGTTGTAGCTGACGTCAAGACGAATTCAATGATCTGGTACACTCTGACCTTGAATCGTTTCGAGAAATTTAAAGATCGGCTTGCACAGCAAACAGGTTCGAATTAACCGTGGCATTACAACTTGTTACAACAGACGGCGATTCTATCGCGAATCGATCAGGAGTGGCTCGAAGTCTAGTGCAATTAGTGAGCACGTAGATTTAATTAATGCCTGACGGTAGACGCACCTTGGATCCTTCTCGGACTGTTAACTTCTCCCCTTTCTACATGTCAGAGTCACGACCCACGGTTCTCACGAGCCGCGATTCAGAGGCATGCGATCCGCATCTCCTCGGACCGGAATAAATAATAAGCAAAATGAAGAGCCGAGTCGGTCGACGCGACGGTCACCATTTTATTATCACGTGTCCGGTTCGAAGCGGAGGAGCAGCGGGGCTGAGGACAGACAGGAAGACAGCGAAGCGAAAAACCGGGGACCCCAGTTGCGGATCCGCACGCTTTAATTAGTAACCCAGATAATAAATATTACGGCTAAATAACCAGGAAGCCCCAAAGTAAACATTAAAACTAACCCATACATTCTTGAAATTAAAAGAAAATACAATTTACTGACCAATAATAATCACAACAGCTTCATTACACTGTTTTGGATTCCAACGCATCTTGGAATCCAAGGCAATGAAAATGCGGACAGGACAGCAAAATCGGCGACGTCAATGAATACTGTAAATGTTCCTGCGATCCCATATACTGATTTGTTCGAAAAGTTTAAAAAACAAGCTAAAGATCGTACTTTTGGAGTTATAAAAAATCAAGGTCTCTGTAAGGGAAAAAAATACTTTCAAAACTTCTTTAAAGAAAGCTCAGTACCCTGGTTCGCCCATTTAAAACTAGAGAGAAGTTTAATTGTCATAGTCAACAGAATGCGTTCCGATCACTATAACCTAGCAGCTTCACTAGAGCGGGTTAGGTATTATCAATGATGGCCAATGTAAATGCAATCAGGGTCGTGAAACCCTTGATCACATACTATGGAACTGCGAATTGTATAACTCACAAAGACGGAAACTAACAGATTCCCTACTCAGTATGGGCCTCCAGCTGCCCCTTAATATAGACACAATCATAGCAAAACCAAATATCAAAGCTTGTATTAGCATTCACTCCTTTTTCCAAAATTGCAAACAACGTATTTAGCGCTAAAATACATTATTGTTATACTCACTTGTATTATTAGAAAACTCTTACTGTATTATTCCTGTACTCCACATTACTGTATGTACTCATATAATGCATGTAAAGCAAAATAAACCCAGTAGGGTTTCAAGATGCTCAAAATAAAAAAAAAATGATCAGGAAGCGGTCGGAAGACGAGCGAATTGAATTTTTGCTCCTTTACGAGAAGGAAAAGTGACTGTCGAATCGCCGATGTGCCTTCGTGTCGTCGAGTCATGAATAACGGCTTTCCTTTTCCATTTTTAATTGCTTTCGTTCGAAATCACTGACATAACCTCCATTCGTCTTTGTTACGGCGCACGGTAATCGGTGTTCGAACGACCGGTTTCACATTTTTCATTTTATGATCCGGCGATTTCGTCCCGAACACGTATCCCGAAGCGGCGTTCCCTCATTCAGGATCACGCGCTGCGTTGCGTAAAACCTGTCCGCGGGGACAAGGTTCAATTATCATCGGTCACGTGTGAGGTGGCACCGATACGGTCATTGTCGGCCCGAATATTAGCTGGTATCGGGCAATGTATGCCGTGGTTGTCGCGTCGATAAAGAATCTACGGGCGAACTAGCCGAATATTCCCGCAATTGGATCGGTCGTCGCAATGAATGGCACTCGTTAAAACGCGATGGAATTCTGAGGGAACGGCGTCGTTCTGCCGAAAGTATTTTTACGGGGAAAGACATTCGCGTCGGGGAACGTAAACCCCGACGTGAAATACTGGACCGAAGAAATTCGATCCTCGAACAGAAGGAACTCGACGAGGGTTTCATAATTCAAAACACCGGTAATTGGTTCCGCGCTGGGACGATTTTACTTCCCGATCGCTGGAGGATAATATTGAACGTTGATTTACGACCTGGCACAACTTCTCGGTAAAACACCGTCGTACGTAACGAGCAGACAATTTGCGGAGGAGAAGACAGTTTGTTTTGGCCGCGTACTAAATAGATACTTGCGACAAGGATCAATTCTAATGGCATTAATACAAATTCATACAACAGCCACAGTTTGCACGATTTGCATAGCGGCTGTCGCCTAGGAGCAGAAGGGACTGTTTTATTCAACGGAGAGGTGTGAAACTGTCCGAAGTATGCTCTAAATACCAACAGAATTATGCCTGAAACTTGTGCCGTTTATTTAGCTGGAAGACGGCCAGGAATATTCGCTGAACGAATTTAAAATTGAAATTGCATCCACTTCCATTGTAGCGGTGTCTCTTTCTCGTCGAATAGCAACCGGGGTGAATCGTTCCGACGTCAAATTACCGAGAGGTAGATCAAGTAACAACGGCGAACCGGTATTGATTACAGTATTCGCAGATTACACAATTAATTCACTATTCGATGGGCAGATACAACAAATCTTTCACGTAGAAACGATATCGTTGTCGGTAAAAATAACAATTTTCTAGTTCTGAATATGTCTTGCTCTTTAACAGTCAATTCCCTTGGTTTTTTGTTTTACCGGCTCACAGTGGTGCAAATTGAAAAATCGTAACCTATTTGGTTATAACTTTTGAACCAGTAGAGATATTGCAATGAAATTTTTACTAAAAATATTTTAAAAAATAGTCATTTTTCGTTTCAATAATTTTTTATTCATTTTCATCATCATTTTTTCAGTTCTACTTTATCAATCTATTCTATACAGTAATTATTAATTTCAGGTATGATTTCTCATCGTCGAAAAATGCTTTTTATCGAGAAATAATCCTCCAATCAAACTATTAAATGGAATCGCCAAGGTTCTTAGAAGAAGAAAGGCAATTTCATTGGCGAAAAAACATAATTTCTGAAATGCTCGACTTTGAGATGCGTTTTCTCTGAAACTTTTTATTCAATTTCATTAAAATTTTGTTATGTATGGACATATAGGAGCAATAATCCGTTAAGTAGAACTCGATATCTAGGGTCACGATTTTTCAATTTGGACCATTGTGCGGCTTCGAAGAACGGTGAATATCCTGTCCGGTTTGATTTTTTTGGCGAATCGTCGGCGCCAGAGCCCGCCCAGAAAGCGTAATACTGTGAAATTAAACAGCGGCGGGGCGTGTAGCAAGGTACGGAGAAAGGATACGGGTGCAAAAAGTGTGGAGGGAACGTGTTCCCAGACGACGACGAGCGGAGATATCCAGAGACGTTCGCGGTACGGTTTCCTTACGGGAGATTCGCGAGCGGGGGGTGTGTATCGGGAGGGTGGCCGGGCCGGGATTTGCATTGCAGAGTGAAATAAAATAGCTTCGTAAAAAGTGGCCGAGCCGCCGTAAGGAATTTGCAATGTTAACGAGGCCCGATCGCCGCGTTTCTGATGCGCACGGCACCCAGCCCACGTACCCTCGTTTGCACGTTAATTCGCTACAGCTTTAAGTCTACACCTACAACTTTTTTAACTTTCGATTCTCGCTCGACCCGGTCTAATGAAACCATCTTTGAAATGCATGGCGTTTAACGTCCTGCCCCCCGAAACCCCACCACCCGAAATAACACCCTTCTCCGGGGTTACCTCCGCCCCCCATTTGCAGAGAAACTTCTGGGGAATTAATGACGAAACATCTTCAAGTGTTGAACCACTAATTGCATAACTTTATTACTTGTTAATAAAGGTGGTTCGGAACCCACCATAAACAGTAGGTCCCGCTGAAAAGACGATAGTGAGGAATGGAAAGAGGGGGAAGAAGATTGATAAATGAATTTGAAACCCTGAGGGGAATAAATATCATGTTACAATATTACTTGTTAATATTTATAATTGGGACCAAGGTGGAAATCGAATTGTTCGTATTTCAAATGCATGCGCGGTATTAAAGAATAGCTTGTTTTTCATATATATATATATCGATTCACCTGCGCGGTATGATAAAAGAAAACGGTCGGTTTATTCATCGAGAGATGAACAGGGTAAGCTCAAGTAATAAATTATTCGAATATCGGTCAACGAGCATATCCACCGTATCACTCGCCCAGTGCATAATCTGAAATGTAATTAACATACCTGGTTTTCATTTGCGGCGGTTATTCACCGGCCGAGATGTATTTTCTTATAAATGTACAGCACCGTGCGCGTTTGTTTAATAAACGGAATTAATAACGTTGCGCGTGAAAGGAAACAGGGACGCAGAAGATCATCTGACTGCCAGATGCAATTACACTTTTATACATGCATCACATGTCTAATTCTTGAAATTGGTATTCCACGCATTTGATGAAACAATAATACGTTGTTTTAAACATAAATCTTGTGAATTCTTCGATTATTTCAGTGTTAGTATGTTAGTTCATAGTATTTTCTACCCTCGATAACTTGAAAATTGGGAATTTAGTGTTATGATCACTGTCGTATCGAACGTACGATAATGATAGGATTTCTTTGTTCCATCCAGTGTAACAGAAAAATAGACAGAGGGAAACAGAATACCCGTAGTCAGATTTCACCTAGCAATTAAGCTTCGATCGCGAATCTGAACGCAGACCCGTTTATTTGCTCCGCGAACGATTCCACCTGAAGTGGAATCAAGCTTTTTGTGCGAGATATGATAATTTCGTTGCCCCAGTTTTCCAGTAATATCGACCGTGCTTTGATCCCCCTTAAATGTTCATGCAATCTCAGCGGTTAGACGCATCCGAGCAATTTTTTCGCCTCGGCATGAATTAAAAACGAGAAGAATATCGATTAAGGAATACATATTCAGTGTATTAACATTATTGACCATCTTCGCCGAAATTCGACAATCGTCTATTATTTACGTGGAGAATATCTTCGTTCTATTTATTTCGAAATACAATAATTTATTTCGAAATACGAGTAGTTTATTTCTAAATGCAGTAATTTATTTCGAAATGCAGTAATTTATTTCGAAATACACCAATGTCTTGATCTACGAAAAACCCTCGGGTCCGTGCCGTTTCTTAGATCCTGTGATTCTATTATTCCAAGTCGCTCGATACTGAAGTAATTCTATTGTAAAGGGTGTCCGAATGTTAAACTGAACCTAGCAAACTCTAGCGAAGAAAAAGCACCTCCAGCGGATCGACGAACGAATGCAAGCGTTAAGGCAAATCGAGCAAGAAGTTAATCAAGCTGTCGACTTCGCACGGCCACGGCCTGCCGCTCATGGCCAGGCGAGGTGGCGAGCGAGAAAGTGAATTCATTAATTTCGTTGCGTACACGCGAATAACCGAGTTCCGGCAACAAGTACGTAATAGACGTCACAGTCCATTTTGACGCCCGCCGCGCCGCTGCCGAAGGTCGGCCTCGTTTCCTTTTTACTGAGACCAGTTCGTCGATTAACTGGACGGTTACCACTTGCATACACAGTGGACCGAAATATCTGGCATGGACCTCGAAAGGGATCAACCTATGAAACGATACGATACACAGTAAACGCCCCTTTACTGTCCAACAGCCGTGTTTTGCACGGACAGTGATCGTACCCTGGACACTATTTTATTACCACGTTTTTATTAGTTCGCTTTCTTGTTTGTTTGTTTGTTCGGTGGCAAATTTTGCAATTGATTTTAAACTAACTTCCTGATGAGTTAGAGACTTGAAATCAGGCATATGGCTCAGAACTGGATGACAATGCATTATTAAAAAAAAAATTTTTAAAAGTCTATCCGCTTCGGAGCAATAACGATTAAATATTTTTCCTCTTCACCTCCACGCGAAACGTACGTGATAGCGTTCAGCGATCCCCACTCCGCGCGACAACGTTCTCTACTTTACTATGCGTGCGCACTCTGACTCGTCCCCACTCCACGGACCCACTTCGCCCCGACGGAACTGTGTATATAATAACACGTCGTCGCGCGACGATTCGTAGTACGTCATCGCTTCTTTTACCAAGTGAAAGAATCGTTACACCGTTACTGCTTGCATTTGTTTTCGATATGTCGCGGTCGCAATACTATCTGAATTTAGTACATGTCTCTGTTATAATTTCATAACCTGGTACAAAATGTTAAAAATCGATTGAAAAGTTTCACATACATAAGACTAGGAAGCAGAAAATAATTATGTAAATAAAAATAAATTTTTAAAAAATACCCCGTTTTTAAAAACAAACTAAAAAGTACAAAAGAATGTTTCCTAGTTCCATACAGATTCCCAACACTGTACTGATAGTCCTAAAAATTTGTAATTTGTAATTTTCACAGCTATTCAACAATTCACAATTAGAAATTTTTAGGACTATCAGTACAGTGTTGGGAATCTGTATGGAACTAGGAAACATTATTTTATACTTTTTAGTTAGTTTTTAAAAACGTGGTATTTTTTTGATTTATGACCATGCCTGAGCGAGATTTCAATGGAGAACCGAACGTAGAGAAGGGCAGCATGACAGTGGAGAGCAGAGCTGGACAATAATCCATTAAAATTTTAATCCTGATTGATTAATGCGTACGATTAAAAAAAGAAATCGTCGAAAAATCGGCGATTGATTCAATCGATTGATGAAGTTAATCGTCAATCGTTGATTAAACGAACAAATCATCGAAAAATCGGAGACTGATTTAATCAATTGCTGAAGTTAATCACCGTACGGTCTATCCATAAATAGTAATATGGAGGAAGAGTCAATCCATTATCCGAATGACGATTAATAATCGTTAATCGCAATTAACGACTAAAATAGAAATTTCATCGTTAATCGCAATTAACGATTAAGTACTTATTAATCGTTAATGACGATTAATTAACGATTGAAGTAGAAATTTAATCGTCAATCGGCGATTAATTATTTTGCCCAACTCTGGTGGAGAGGGTAGGCACTGGACAGTGATCGAACCGGCGAGTAAAATAAAGGAGCTTTTACTGTACATCTAAACCGTGCAATTATTGTCTTTGAAATACAAAAAGTAGACGAAAGTACGAAGTATACATATGTCCAGCAGTGTGTTTTACAAGAGACGGGTGTGTAACCGATTAAGCCAAAAAGCGGCGCAGTGAAAAGGTTAAACAGAAACTCATTTCATTATTTCGAGACGTAGAGTCGAGCTGTGCCACATTTGTATCGAAGAGTTTCGACCAGCTTTTATGGTGAAGCAGCTGGTCTGTCCCCCGTTTCACGAGCACAGCCCTCTGAGGGGGTTTTAAGGGGTCGATGGGGGTGAGTGGCGGGCCCCTATCCGATGGCCGGGGGATTAAAATGGAGCAGCGCGGTTGATGCGAATGCATTATGCAGTTAAACGGAACGTAAATACAACCCCCTGGACGGGTTCTGACCACCCCGACGGGATTCGTTCGCGTGCTCGTAACTATAAATATAGCCGACGACACGCAGGACTTCCGACGGCCAAAAGGACGCACAGGACTACGAGCCGCAATTGTGCGGAAAGTAGGCTCGTCAAAGCCGCGCGCGCGCGCCATATTTGGCCGGGATCGTCGATCTTTCTCCAGCTTGTCAAGCTTCTTTCTAGCTCGTACTCGTTCGTCCAGCGAGCCGCGGACGTTTTGCTATTTTTCTTGCCGTTTTATGGGCACAGATCGCCAGTTTAAAAATGGCGTGGCGGACGAGTTTCCAGAGGCGCGGCCTGACGACATCGGCTACACGGTTTTCTAGAATTTTACTGGAACCTGAACAGCCACGTATCAACGGTTCTAATGAATTTTACCACGTTTTCTTTTCAAACAAGTTGTTTAAACCACTTAGCTACGTGTATACAGGGTGTTGATTTAAACTCGAGCACCTAAATCATTGAAAATAAAACCGTGTGTCCGATGAACTTTCACCTTTAAGGTCACTTCAAGGCTGTCGTGTGTAGGTCGTCGAACTCGTCTTGTCGTACACATATTGAAACCGTTAGATGCTACAATTTTTCGGACAGCCTGTAGAGGTTGCACAGAAAAATATTCAGAGGAGAAACTTGCCGGGTTGTGGAAGAGTATTCGAGATACCCCTCCGTCAGAATTCGCAAGGAGGAACGTAAACAATCAATGTTTCGTCTGGTTATAACCCTATACAGCCATGAAATTTCAAATCGATACTCCGAGAATCTGGGTTCATCGAACCCACCCCCACGGAAGCTGCAGTGCAAACAGTGGCTAGGAACCCCCAAAATATTCACCCTTGCAGAATCACGGGCGCAGCACGGTGGTATTACGGTGTGCTCTGTCCATGGGGATGAACGAGAGGCAACGTCCCGGGTGTCGCGGGACACGAGAACGAAACGAAGTCCCCTTTAGCGGGGACGGATTATACAAGAGGACATTCATCGACGTAAGAGCGAAATTTCAGCTTCCCCTGCTGCAATTGCGCCCCGACGATTCGCCCGCAAATTGGTTTATCGTGTTCCCGGTGACGCGCGATCGAATGGAAACAAAATGTCCGCCGCTTCAGGAAAAAGAGCTGCTCGAGTGGCTCCTATTGGCCGATCGATCAATCATTCGCGAGCCTGGCAATTGACAACGACTTGTAGACACGTGACGCTCGAGATAAAGGAAAAACTTCGGTCACGATTATCGCGTGATCTGCGACTGATTAATGGGACTTAGTATACCTGGAAATACCGTCGGATACAGGATAAATATTCTTTAAATGACGCCACGAAAACAGCTTATACGTATTCACAGAAATAATGTCAGGTGCGCTTCTTATTTCTGTAACGACAAAGCTCTTTCATCAGGGTGTCCGGAAAGTGTTGTGCTTCCTTGAAAGGGACAATTGTTAGGGTCATTTGACCTCGTTCAATTGGCACTGTTCTAGAGTTCACGAAGATAGACATACGTTATATTTATAGTCGCTAGATTAAGTGTCCCCATTGTAACTTTCCCTTCTACCGCGATATCCTCCCCCGAGCATGTGTTACAATGTCACATGACTAATCCGATACTTGCAGAGAGAGGGGATAACTTATTTCCCTTGATTCGTGCTCCCTCCCTTCAACTGGCGACTATGGTTATATTTGATCCATGAACGTTGTCACGAGAAATTCGAAAAACTGAATACATAAATTGTGTCAAACGGAAGTGGCTAACATGAATAAATATTCGTTCGTGCTCCTCGTCCCCTCGTGTGGTGATCATGGTCACATCTCTTTAGTGTTCTTTCTCGAGAATCTCTCGACAAATTAAAATCTAAAAAAATTCTTATGAATCTCGTTTATTTTATAACATATTTTCGGAAACGAATTTTTAATTAACTCAAATTGCATATTACTAATCGATAATTCATACTAATTGTTGGGAATGCGTGTCGATGTGAGATAATGCATGATATTCTGCAGAAATATGTAGAGGAAAAACAGAATACAAAATTAAAACTCATTTTCGATTGTAAAACCAGGTGTCTATAAGAATTACAATAGAAAATCTTAGTAGAGAAGATTCGACATCGTTAACTGCTGAAGATGCTCTTAAATTCCTATTTAAAACTTTCGAAAAACTGAATATTGAATTAAGTAATGAGTTTCTTGTTGTTATTAAAGAACAAACATCTAAAAGAAGAGATAAGATTGTTGTATCCCTTATGAAATATCTGCATAATTCAGAATCTTTGCAAAACAATTCAGAAGATGCATTTTTCTATTTAACATCCAAGGCAGATATGTGTAAAATGGTAAAACAAACTCTAAGCAGACTTCTCGGAAAATATAACAATGATTCTTATGAAAATAGTGGAAAACTTTCAGATTCTCAGTACGAGTAACTATCACTGGAAAATAGAATTAGAAATTGCAGATAGCCATCTAGAATTTAATGTCAAGAGTTTAGCGTCAGAAGAAAATAAATTCCGGACACTAACAAAGGAATTCCAGATTTTTCAGTCCACAATAAAGCCAACATCCATACAAAATGAAAGAAATTTTTCAACGGCTACAGATTTTGTTACAAAAAAAAAGAAGTAGATTGTCTGATTCTACATTATACGCATTATGTTTCTTACGAAGTCATTTCAAAACAAAAACGTAATGTTTCACTTTCTAAAAGTTTGGTTTTAAATAAATAACTTTATCGTTTATATTACGTGTCTATTTCTTCCTTGATTTTAAATTTGTGTATATATTGGACAAGAATAAACATTGAGTTATAGTTTTTTTTGCTCATTTCTCATTTCTCGAGAAACGAAAAATTTTGATAAATCTGATCCATGGAAATAGCGAAGAGAAATTTGAATAAAATTGAATAAGCCAAACGGGAGTGGGCGAAATGGATAAAAATTAGTATACGAAGGCAGGAATAATAACAAAAGGTGAAGCGAAAAGATTTTCGAGGTAAGTTATGACAAGAGGATTGTGAATGCCGAGCAAGAAACTCTATCCAACAGATAAGATTGTGTCTTGGTGACACAGGCGAGAATGCGATGTGACTCACTCTATGTATTGATATTGTAGCAGTGTAATCGAGCGGCTTGTCACGCCGGGATAATTGTGGAGAACTCGCGGAGAGTGAAAAATGAGCCGGCTCTTGTGACCAATGCAAAATGTGTGAACTAATCCGTGTCAAGAACGAGACGGCGGCGGCTGCGGATCGTCGAGGAAACGCGTTTAAGCAATCGGCTTACGGGATGTAATGCATTTCAGCGAGTTAAGATGATCAAGAAGAAACTGATCTGGGCCGAACGGAACGATCTCGATCGTTCTCGCGATCCCTGAATACGAGACTACCCCCGTCGATGGAGTGAGATTGATTTGCGAAACGGAGAAATTGATTTGCAGAAGGGTGAAACTCGCTGGCAAAAGCTGTGATCGAGAGTCAGCCTCGACGCACAGCTGAAAATGGTTAAGTCTGTCTGAAAACAGCAGATAATTTCGTTTACTATGCGCAATTCAACTGTCCACGCATAACCCAACCGAGCAGATAAATCGCGCGCAATTACCGTCCGCCAAATTGAATCACGCGGCATCGTCGGATAGAACTCACCCTTATCGGTACGAGGCTGGTTCATTATTTATCTTTCCTAACGAGATTGTCTGTTTTTTTCCCCTTCTCCGAGGCCGAGGAGGAACGGAGGGAAAAGCGAAACAAATAAAAAGCCGGGGGAAGCACAAAACCGGAAGAGAAATTCCGGCTTGGTTTCAGCTTCGGATTCAACGGCGTAAGGAGCAAATAATTTTAATTACAGCCAACCGGCGTGAGCGTTCCTAATTGCATCGCGGATCCTCGAGGATCCTTTCATGTTTGCGAGTGGCCAGCGAATAATTAAAAAGAATAACGGTCCACCTATTCTGACGGGGAAAGCGCGCGATACTGTGCCACAGACCTATCTTCTTGGCGCGCGCCGTCGTCTGCGAATCAACGAATCTCCGCTCGTCCACAGAAAATTGTAATTAAACGTAATATTGTCCGCGCTAATTCTTATCGTGATGATAATAGTGTAGTCGTGATAACGTCATTACCGTGCACAATTTTAACAACGCACGAAAACATCGTTCGAAGAATTAAATAATTTTATAGAATCTAATCGAAAGTAATTAGGTAACTATTTTAGTTACCCTGCTCTCCCATAAAGTTATTACTGAATAATCAAATCTGAAAAGTAATTGAAAGCAAGTAGTTGAAACTCTTACTTCCGAAGATTAAACCCTGGATTGCGAATGTAAGTCTAGCAGCAGTTGCAAAGCACTTCGAAGGGATTTGTCCCAGTTCGCTCTCGCGATGATTGAACAGAGTTCTTCATTTCTATGAAACAACTGATGGCTATCCTCTTTGGTGAGGCCATCTCTACTGGATCGATTCCAAGATTTAGAAAATGCGACCAGTTGGATACGAGCTTTCTTCCACCACGAAACCTATGCTTTCGTTTAGTGGAAACTAGCACGCGAATTAAACGCTTAGACGTCTTAATGGAATTAAGACTCTTAATTTAAATACTGAGACCCTTACAGATCTATCTCGTTATTAAAATCAATATACCTTTTAATCTAACGATTTTCTGCCATAAGTGATAACGGGTAACATCGAGTGATGCATTGAAAACTATACGATTCCATTAAAAAAACAATGTTATCCTCTATTTTTGATTACTCATGTTGTAATTTCTTATCGGCGCACAGGTTCGATCATTATGTTACAAACTTTTAATTTTTATTAAATGCTTATTCCTCAGTGATATACATCGAGGAATAAGCATTTATTAAAAATTAAAAGTTTGTAACATAATGATCGAACCTGTGCGCCGATAAGAAGTTACAACATGAGTAATCAAAAATACATTTACGATCGATAATTGAATTACGTTATCCTCTATATTAAGAAAAAGATATCTACTTACATAGGAAAGTGTGTTCCCTGATACCGTACAACTTTTCTCTAGAACATTTTTTAGTATGATCAACAGTTACGGAGATGTTCAAGGAATTACAAAGGATTCTGAAAAATTTGTAAGTATACTTTACATTAGTATTTTACAACGTAGGAATACTACTATTATATATAACAATGAATAATGGTTTTCTCTCGTATTTTGCAATTTCAAATAAATGATCTGAACAGGTAGGGAGACGACAACGCACAACGATCGGTCTCGTCGATGCGATCAGGTGGAGCGTGGTTCCTTGCCAGCCGGCGAACAATTACAACTATTCCTTTTAAACAATTTACGACTAGCCTGGAGTTGCTTATCAATCACAAAGCATCGTTAAGTCGAGCCCCAGTATTCCAACCGTGGAACAATACACCTAAATAAGGGATCAGTCCGTTGATTACGGAAGAATGGCGGAGTTTACGGACGAAGTGTCTCGCTAAATCAACTGGGATGATGAAAACAGCGATAATAAACGTCGGGGAACGGGTCGGACGAGGCAAACGAGGAAGACGCGAAAGATTGAAAAACACCGGGAATAATACGTATATACGCGATGGTGAGAACCGAGGAGAAAGAGGGGTAGAGGAGAGAGAGAGAAAAGCGGAGGAAATAGTGAAAAGTACCTAGGTAGAAGGGAGGGAGGAAATGGCGGTAGCACGTGCCCCGACGAGCGACGCGACCGGTCGAAATCGGTTCGACGATTCCGGACAGGAAACGGGCCCGGCTTCACGGTCGATGGTCAGATCGTATCGATGAAAATTGCAATGGCCTCGCCGCGGTGAAACGTTCCAATTTCGCTAGAGAACAACGACATACTGTGCGCACATGCACACCGACGCGACGCGACGGCGTACACGGGGAATCGAAACACGTTCGATTCCCGTCCATTCTTCCCCATTTCGCATATCGCAATTGATACACGTAATACACAAGAGGAATATTTACGGCCGAAGTAAACTGTTATCGCGAGCCGGCCCCGTGTATGCGGTGATTATTACACGCCAGCCCCCAAAAAATTGTCCGAGGTCGTCGCAAAATAGTTTCGGACGAAGGTGCCAATTGTTCGTATCTTCGCTAATAGATTTTATTGATTATTTTAATCGTACACATCCCGCGGCAATACGATACTACAAGACACTAACACCGTACACGTTGCAAAAAGGTATTTCTTTTTCTTGCGTGCTATGTGTTACAATCATACTTCAATATCGAATTACAATGAATTCAAGGAAACGCGAACCGACCGAAAATTCTTGGTGGAGTAAAATACTTGGAATTTGGTCGGGTATATCAAACTTTTCAGTTTATTCATGTCAAGTACACAGTGCGTTTTTACATGTAAGCGAATCAAGCGCAGTGAACAAACTCATTGTGTAATAAAATATCAAAAGTATATAAAAACATTGGACGACTAAATAAAATATAATACAACATCGTAACAGGTGTTTGACTGCTTTGCCCATGCTCTATATGTGTATGTACAGTATTGTTTTTCGAATTTCCAATTATTACAGCCCTGGTCTACGTATATTTTAACATACGATCCTTTTACGTAGACGTTGAGCCGACCAATGAATCGTCTAATTATTGGTTTTTAGGTAGCACAAGCAGACAAACCTATTACCCATGGTGACCAAAAACGTTCGAGCAAACACTGTACGACATCCTAAAATAAGTATTGACTTAACCTTTCACGGTTAAACTAACAATACTTCCGCTCCGCCTCTCGATTCTCGTTTAAAAATATCTACATAATCTTGATAGATCGTCATTCAAAAATATCTACATAATCTTGATAGATAGTCTTTCATAGAATATTTACTCCGGATTTCTCGTTCGGGATAGTCTCATTGGACAGAAACACGATCGTGACAACTCGTTGTCAGTGCGGTAATAGAGTCGTCGTCCAGGTCACTGAGATCTTCAGTTTTAACCACGTAGCTCAATTGCATTGCATTCGGTTGTTGTTCAACATTCGATTGCGTCGTCTCCGTTTGCGTGTCGACGGTGGCTGATGAATCTACGCGATCGTAGTAGCCCACGTCAGCCTTGAAAAGTATCTCGCTAATCGCGTGTTGAACAGCACTCCGTGTGCAAGCAGTGTATTTTCTCGTTTTATTTGCAACATACATGCCGAAACATTGGCACTCGTCTTGTGCGAAGGTATGACACGAATCCAACGAGGTGGCGCTAACCGGAGCCACCGGACTATGATGGACTTCCGGAGTTGAGTTGTGGATTACGTTCACGTTCAAATATTTCGGACTTCGCTTCATTTTTTTTAGCTTTATCCTTTCCGCTGGAGCCGTAAGGTTGTACGTCTCATTCTCAGTTGTGTTTAGTTTTCCAATCTTCGCGCATCTTAGCGTTCGTCCAATGTCTTCCGTCACTTTCCTCTTCCTATTAGTGCTGAAATTGTTTCTCGGCCCTTTCGCGATTTGTTCGACCGAGCTTGTCGGTGTCTTAAGAATATTCATCTCACTTTCCTTGTTCAGCGCCTCATTTGTAACTGATTTGTAACCGTATCTTTGGATTATTCTTGTCCTCCTTCTCGACCGAAGTACAGGCTATGAATATAGTACACTAGTTAATATATAATTATAGTATAATCACTAGTTAGTTTTCGATCACAAATTTGTTAAATCTTTCATCGTGACTTCTATGGAAAGTATTGATATTTTAGTATTTGCCAAATAAATTATTATGCATCCATCGAAAAGTTTAACAATTGTTAGTCGGTATTATTCTTTTACCGATTAATGAATCACGAGAGTATAATGTGCAATCTAACAAACGGCAAGATGGTGTTTCACAAATTTGCAAATTTTGCGTAGCTCGAATACCACATGTACATACTCACCATAGGGCTCTTTCTTTTTGCTTTCAATGCAGAGACAATTACGTTCTCGAGAAAGGTTAATTCACCATAAAGAGACCAATTAGATATACTTTTGTTGCCTTAAAGAAATTACAATAAATGTTACAGACCTGCAATAATTCTGAAACATTTGAAATATTTCATGTCCACTTTATGACCACTTGTTTAATGAAAACTCAGTGATTTATTAGTCACGGAAGTTGCAGGTCGAAGGAAATGTTTAATGTTCGTGTTAAAATATGTTCGAGTGCGAAGGGTTAAAAGCAGGGTTCTTGTAAAGTAATTTGGCTCGCGAAAGAAATTGAAATCGCTGCAATGCTGATAGTAAACTTAATTTCCATGTACTTAAATTGAATATATTTCTATATATTTTGATACTTCTTTTATTGTAAAAACAGTGATCAACTGCGCCGCAGTTTATTTGCAATATATTCTTTACATTCGCGACGAACGAACACGTCGCGTTTTGAAAAAGTATGAATACTGTATAAGGGAACGTTTTTTTTTTCACGTGTCAAGTGTGACGGTGGTTGTCGAGCAACGAGGGTTTGAGGAATGCACCTTTGCAGCGTCGGTGCTCGAGGGGTAAGTAAGTATGTGTGTCGGGACGAGTGTTCTTAAGCGCAGCCAGTGCGTCGTGAGAGCGGATTTGCGGAGAGAATGGCAGACTGGGGGAAAATCGCGACGGTTTTCCAAAGAGAAACACCATTCCGTTTCCGTCATCACGAATTTAAACACAATTCTTATGAAAACAAAACGATTTAATATTTCAGACATTTGCATCAACAAACTAAAAACAGTGACTGATAGAGAGAATTGCTAAAAATTGCTGTGTCATTATTCAAAATATTGTTCACATGATTAAATATGTTGGTATCCAATCATTTACTAGACATTTAAATATTGTATGCGGTATTATATCAATTTCATATCCACGAAATGAATAAAATCATATGAACGGAATAATTCTAGGTGGTAAAAAGCATTTACAAGTTATAGTGGCGAGGCGAACAAAATGGGGATGTTATAAAAATACACCTCGAAATGTTAAACTGTGGGGGTGGGGGTGTACACTGCAAAACGAATGAAAAATGTCGCGAAACATGTAATACAAACGTATCAAAACACAATGCAATAATAAAGCAGAAAGTTTGTAAAACAAGAATAAATATGCATAACGAGCTGATACAAAGAATTAATGATGATTCATAATGATTACACAACAGCCTTTCTATCTGAATTGCAACAATCTGGAATGATATAGACATTCATTTTCTTTCATAATAGGTTTAATAAGTTGAAAATAGTATAACAGTATTTTAAAATTTGTCCAATGTTTTCACTGTTATAAATTACACCTACTCATTCTTGCGATGAATGTATAAAATCTGCTATCTAATAATGATTTGCAGAGATGAAACAAAACACAAATGAACCTCTTACGATAATGAATTTCACAATATGGCTATGGATGTACCACCACAGCATTCTGAACGTGTTAAAATTAGTATCAGTATTAATCATAGAGTCAGACATTTCAGAGAATTAAATCTTCTATAAAGACTTTTAATATTATCATCACAAAATCAATATACATTGTTGCAGGGCTGGGAGAAATTGGAAATAATTTCATATAAAATTTTGGCGGTGATCAGACTTCCCAATTCTGGGATCTATACGACACCGATGCTGCTGTGTGAAATATTACTATTTGATAAAGTATTATTTCCTTATATTTAAATGGAATACCTGTATCGCAATAGTATTTCTATGCGCTAGTATTAAACTATACAAATGCTGTTTCTATATCTAACTCCTATTTAAAAAAAAAACAGTTTATTTGCCAAAAACTGTATTGCATGACATTAAATAAGAATATTTATAGTCTATTTACTATAGTCAAACCTCGATACCTCGAATCGCAAAGGAAGAACTAAGATCTTCGAGTTATAAAGGTTTCAACTTACCGAAGTCCTCGAGTAAGAGACTTATGGTAAAAAATTCGCCCTACAGAGGGTTTGTACAAGACTTAATACAGTAAATATAATCTACTAGGTTCTTACATATTAAAAAGATCTATGATGTGACTCTGCATTAATGAATGAACAGATTGTCATCGCGTTGTACTATTTCAAAAATCTATTTCTCCCAACCCTGCATTGTTGCACGTACGAATTGTTCATGGCAAACTGTCATGGTGATCTCTGTATCGAATAAATGAATATTGTTGTACAATACAGTGACTAAAAAAGAGCACATTCAGTGGACAAGTGATCGTCAACCTAACCTACCTGTTCGATTCATAACTTTCAGTTTCTCTCTCCGATACTTTTGCCAAAGACATTTCATTTTCTGCTTACACTCCATAATAGTTACCGGATTTTTCTGCAATTCACTCATTGTTTTTGCGATCGCACACCAGGCAGTGGCTCGATTCCTTCTTGAGCTTTCGTAGTTCTCTCGAGTCCACAAGCAATCATGCTCCTTGTAAAGATTTATAAACTTGATCATCGTTGATTCTTCCCATTTCAGCATGGCTTAACGAACAATCGAATGAAATAATACTCTGGTGAAGATAATAATACAAGTTTGGACGCTGAATTTAACACTATCTTTCCCAACGTACTGGCACTGACTCGCTGACTGGTTCAGAGCGCATGCGCTCACCGTTCGGCGTGACGTCACTCCAGACAATACTTGAGTCACATTCACGTTTAAACTTGCGGCTGTTTCACAGCGCATTGCTTCCCAGAGGATATTTTATACTCCGGAAATTAATTTAAAAACAACTAGTATAAAACGTACAACTAGTATAAACTCTTAGTTAAAAATGATTTATTTTGTTACGTTAAATTAAAAAAAAAAAGACCGGCAACATGAGCCGCTCCATACAACCTTTCACTTTCTTTTGAAAAACAACGTACAAGAACTTCTCTGATCACTTTCTAACATTTTTTATCGTATTCCTGAAGAAATTTCCTATCGATTTAACTAATAAATTCAGTCGTGTAATGTTTATAAACCGCTTCTTTAAATGCGCTCTTACCTATTCACAATTAAAACAACAAATAATTATATTGTTGCTCGGAACTGAATGGATTAACAGAATTTAATAACGTCCCTTTCAGGTATACATTTTTGATGAACAATATTACTATTATATTGTAAACAAACCCCATAACAATTGCTTAATCGTGTACATGTACCATGCATCACCAGTTTGAATTTTCCCTCTTTGTTTGAACGTGATTAAATATCGGAGAATATAGTCGAAAATAAAAGGCGACGCAAACTGTGTTTAACATTTTGTTTTCATCTTTATTTTCGCCTGGCCCGGCCGGAATTTGAAGTTCCCTTTGAAATTGGTTTACCGAATTTACGGAAGCACAAGGATCCTAAAGTGAATCGCGGGGTATTGACTTTTATTTTTGACTACCTTCTTTTACACGAAACAACTAGCCGTTTTTTAAAGGCTTATAACGCGGCACTGGAGGCAGATGAAGAGATGTAATTTCGCACACTTGTTAAATGCTATCATGTCTCAATATTGCCAAAAGATTAATCTTCCAACATTAGTAGGTTCCGAGATATAGGATCTCAAAAATCGCTTTTGTTACTGACTGACTGACTGACAGATCATCAAAACCATTTGGGCACTTCTCATCGACCTACAAGCTTAAAATTTGGTACATAGTTCCATCATAACAAACACTCAAAGGAATAATTATCAAAGTTTGAAATTTTACATCTTAAAGGGGTTGTATTGAAAAAAAAACATTACGCAATAGGTACGTAGGATAGCATTCGCTTCATTAACTTCGACCCGAGGAAAATTCAAGCTCAAGAGACTGGAATAGTAGAATATGATAGATTAAAATCCTTGCATCGATCAGCTCTATCCGTTACGGTACACCAGAAAACGAGATTTCGAAAAATTAAAGAATGCGAGTCGGCACTCTGACCACACATCGAAGAAGTACAAATCCCTAAAATTCCTAAACCAAGAATACAAAAAAAAAGAAAACCTCCTGCAATTAAAAAAAATATATTCAACTAACAAAGAAAAAAAACAACATAAACCTCAAACGGGACAAAGTTTCAAGTAGGTATAAATAGGTAGTAAAACGAACATGCATTTATCAATTTACTTAATGTCCACCTTAAAGATAAAAAATGTTTAGGATTTAAGGAATCAAGGGTAAGAGTAATACCTACTTGATAATTGATGAAATCCCAGCAAAAACATCTTGTCAATATCGAAAAAAGCGTTTGTAAAAATTACTTTAAAAGAACGCTATTTAATTTTTAAAGAGTCGCACGCAGGACTAAATGATTCAAACTTGGCCGCTACCTAACACATTTTATGGCCACTGGTTTAAAAAGTAACGGCCACGTTTGAATAAGTTAGCTCTCCATGTAACTCTTTAAAAATTAAATAGCGTTCTTTAAACTAATTTTTACAAACGCTTTTTTCGGTATTGCAACAGGTATTTCTAAGCTAACGAACTTGCCCGTATTTTCTTTGATCTCGCAACTTTTTACGGCCATAGAAACTTGGCTCCTGTTTACAGGATGTTTTTGTTGGGTGTTTATTTAGCAGAAAGATCTGCGATCTAGTAGGAGCATGATTATGGTAACGCGTAATAAGTAGTTCTCTACGTTTGTTCGATGTTCCCATTTTTTTTTCCACCGTCGCGTCTACTACTGGCAATTACCATGTTTGCGAGTATCCTTGGGCATTTGCATTTTCCCGGGTGAGTCCCATATGTCGATTGGTATTTATCTCGTACACGGATCAATTTGCGCGAATGATTGCGCTTACGGTTACGATGCAAAGCGACGTGTGCGTGTGTCCTACGCTGGGAACGGTAAAGCTGACGGGGCGCAAACCTCGTAGCAATCTCGACTTCGGTCTTCCAAACGAACCAGACTGCATCGCAAGCGCCGATCGCTAATTCGAATTCGAATCACGCCTCCCGTTCCGTACGTCTCTGTGTACGTACCACGATTAAGTTGTATGTTCGTAGTCGACTGTGAAGCGGCGGAACATCGTATTCACGAATGCTGCCACTCGGTTTTCTCATAACACCCGGTAGAACATTTATGTTGCATCGTTAAACTCGTTCGGATTAGAAGAACCTTTCTTTCTTCTGGGTAAAGCCTCGGGCACGATGTACCTTTTTCTCAATTTTAACCCTTTGCAATCGGAGCTGTTTTAACTGGAGAATTAAACATTTCTTCCAACCTAGAATAATTCCATTCTATATGATTTGCTTCCCTTCTTAGCTTATAAAATTCATGTAATACTTAAACGTTTAGTAATTGAATAGGTACCAACGTATTGAATAATATAAACAATTTTTTGAATAATGATATGGAGGGTTAATTCTTCTTCTTTTAAAATCTTCAATTTTCATCAATTACTGGACAGCGAATTTTACGCATTTATAACAAAAATGAGTAGGCGTAATTTAAAACAGTGATAACATTGGAAGATCGTTTCAAAATGCTGTTATATCGGAAAGATAAAACCTTTACCATTTTCCGTTTCAATTCCGACAGAAGTAATGTTTAAAAAGAGTTATTCGCCAAGTTTATGGTCCAACTATTCAAGTGAGTTATTAAAGAGGGTTACTAACACTTTATATATATACGGCCACTGTAAGATGTTCAAATTTTTTATCGATGGGAGGTGGGGCAGTTAGAAAAATTCGGCGCTGCTGATAGACGTAAAAAGAAATTGCTTCCAGCGATGTTCGTTTCGAAATGTAGCCCACGTCAATCAGTTAGCGTTAAGATATTTTTAAAACGCACGCCGGGATGAATGGCGCCGTCTGCATCGGTAAATAGCGAGATGAATGAGAAGAGCGATTGCCAAGTGTGAAAACAAGAATGGAAGTGCGTCCCTTAGTGGAGCTCCGAGAGTTTCTTCTGCACGGAGTTTGCGGCTCCTCTATAATCTGAACAAACTGGCCATTATTCTCGCAGCTCCGAATCAATATTCAGAAAAAACTTCAGACGATTCGATCTCGTTTCTTATTTATTTCTCCCACGTGATCTGTTTTGCATCCCGAGTTACGTCCACTCTGACATCCCTAAAAATATTGCAGCGTCGGGGAAAGTCGGTTTAAATTGTATGAAAATTTTCTAATGATGAAAATTTTACTGTTGAATCGAAAAATAATCTCCAATCATCCTACACAAGGTAATACTCTCTATTTTTAACGATCGTAAATTTTGTATATGCACTATATGATATCGGTGCTACAGGTTCGATCACAAATACAAAAATTAGCAATTCTGCAGAATTATAATTTCGACGTTTCGGTTCTGTTTTGAACTATTATCAAGAAAAGTCCTCGTCTGCGAAAACCAAAGTAATAAAACTTGCCATTCATCAATTTAGGTGGTCGGTTTGATGAATGGCAAGTTTTATTGTTTTGGTTTTCGCAGACGGGGACTTTTCTTGATAATGGTTCAAAACAGAACCGAAACGTCGAAATTATAATTCTGCAGAATTGCTAATTCTTGTATTTGTGATCGAACCTGTAGCGCCGATATTATATAGTTCATCATACACAGGGTTTGTTTAGGGGAACAAATGTCGGTTCGCATGGGGTTCCACGGTTTTCAATTTTCTCGGGAATCTCGCGCCTCCAGTTGCGACGAGCCTGGAGTAACAGGAGTATCGATCCCGCAGGAATCGCGTATGCGCGAATCAGGTCTTCTCCAGGCAGATAAACATACAATATAATAAATAAACAACGGACGGCGTTATTCGCTCCGAACTTGGTTTACCATGTTCTATCATGAATTTCGTATCCATCGTAATGTAAATGGCTTCGGACGAAGCTAATTAACTGATTTTAACACGCCGTTACACGCTGGACAGGCATATTAAACTTCAGATGCACAGAATTCCGTAACAAGACTATGCTCTCAATATGGGCTAATTAAGATATCAAATCATTGGAGTGCGCTTGCAAACGATTCCATGTTTGTCCAAGTTTTTCTCAACTGTGAGACTAGAAATTCGTCGAGACAAGCCTCTTGCTTTTCTAAACAAATCTGATAATAAATTACGGACATCGCGACCGCGATGAAACGAGTTAATTTTAAACGAAAGCAGAGTCGAATATATATATTTATGTTTCTAAATATTAACAAGTACCAAAGCGAAGCGATATACAAATGAGCAATTTATTGATTTTGATATATTATCCGATTATTGTATTTGGCAAAGTAAATACTAACGATGTCAGGGAATAATTCATCCGGTACACGATAAACAAATTATTATTCGATACAGATTCTCTTTACGAGCGTAATGCTAACTTTTGAGCAGCCGATTGGATCAGTTGCGGTGTACGCCGCACTTTTTTCCACACTTAACAACGCGTGCCAGCGTTATCAGTAAAAGGGAGCGAAGGGTTTGATTAAGATCGCACAGCTCAATCAGGCTATTAGCGGATGTAAATACGAGAGAGTGTACGCTCGTTAAATTCGCGGAGAACAATCAAGGAAGGAAGCGGGATCCATAGTTCGCATCGCGCGGACGTATTCCGGTTTTTCGTAGTTTCACGGTCTGACCAGAGTCGAAGGGAGGGTGGCAGAGCCCGCGTTCAAAGCTTCCTCAAACTTTTCCCCTCGGCCCGTGCAAATAACGCGAAGTCTACATCGTAGACGATGACGTGGCGGAGAACGGTGGCAACGAATAAATCGGGAAGAGGACGAAATGGCTACCAGCCAGCGCTGGTAAGAGGAAACTAATTCCGCACGCACAAAAGGATGGCCCTTCCGAGTGGAAAGGGAACAGGATGGTGCGGTGAAAAGGGAAGGAGAAACGACCAAGAATTATATAGAGAAATGAAGAGACCAGATTGAACGAAATCGAGTCAAAGGGACTACCCCCTTCGCGATTTAAAGCGTCGTGGAACGAACGAAAGTGTTTTTCATGGAGTTGCAACCATCCAGAGCCTCTTCGCAACAGTCGGAGAAGGATTAATCGCTCGTGAAGATGCTTCATGAAATATGCAACCTCCCGTTTTGACGTTCTCCCAAGGATTTACATGGAAAAGGACGTTTACGCCGGAAGAAGCACGTAGTGTTGTCTTTGATCGTGATCCTATCCATTTCTTCAATCTTTTATAACTTTCTGTTGCTGATAATTATTCGCGATGGACGGGTAGCTGAACATTTGGACTGTTCGATTGGGAAAACGAAATGGTTAAATTACTGTGAACACACTTTCCACCTGATCACAGGTAACCCGGGAGCTGCTTTCAGGTTTAATTTCCGTAGATCTGAAAGAGTCCTGCGATTACAGTGTTGCAGGGCGTGAAGGGTTGCAGGCTGAGATGACTTAACGAAGAGCCCTTCTTTGCGTAGGTGCTTGAGAAGGAGTCGAGAGGAATCCTTGAGTGCGAGGGACGGGACAAACTAGCATAATGCAAGCAGGGTTTTTTAAAGAGTACAGAGGAGCTGCGTAAAGGCTTTCATAAGTACTTCACCCCAATAAAACATCGATTTTTCCCTTTCACCTAACTCGACCATTTGAAATATCTCAAAGAAATATTTCACCGAGAAAAACTCTAATCTAAATTCGTTACCCCATATGTTTAAGACAATAATTCTATTAGAATTTAAAAAATGAGCAGAAATTCAAAGCAATAAGCAACGTGTTACAATTATACAGTTTCAGTTTAATTATTCCATTGTATCGATCGTAATGAATTAATAGAAAACTGTATGCTATCGGCGCACAGGTTCGATCATAATGAAAAACAAAGCAATTTTACAAAAATTAAATTATTCCCAACGTTTCGATCCTGGTATGGATCATCTTCAAGAGAATTTTGCGTCTGAAAATTACCGAATATTATATTAATTGTTTCAAAAAAATCAAACAGAAGGTAACTGATATACTTTTTCACCGTACTTGCTACGTGTAAAGTTTCAGTTTATTCGATTCTTTAAAGAATCTCTGCATGGCAAAACAGTATTTATTTTGCACGCAGATCCTCGGTCTCATAATTATGCCAGCATAGAATCGTTCGTCAAACGTGAAACACGTAGCTGAACGTTGCCACGGGGGTATAGGTTTCGTTTATACAATATCACGTGCCGTACAAAAGGAACTGAACCAAACGTTTCAACGAAACGATTCGCAATTTCAAACGCATACTTCCTGCAAAACCTCAAACAGATACCGCGCTCGCCATTTTTCTTTCCGCGAATATTGAATTGCGTATGAAGGGGTGCCTTGCCAATCCTCGACTGTCTATAAACATTCGTGGACAGTGCGTGCGTGCGCGGTCGTTTGGTAAATCGCTTTCTACCGCCGCGACCGCAAAAGCGGTCAGACTCGAACCATCGTTTCTAAAATCCATTCGGCGAGCCCGCAATGATCAATACAACTCTCCCGGCAAGACTTTGCGTTAATCAATTCCTGTATCGTACTTATAATGCTTTCATCAATTTCATTTCGGTTGTTTCGTCGGTTTCGATGCGGAAAACAGTTAAATAAATGGTTTCATTGTCGATCAACGTACCCCTTTTCCCCTTTTCAATATTCTTCGAAGCAAAGTTTTTATAATACTTTCAATCGTTCAAATGCTGTATTCGTATTTATTCGTTGCAACAAGTACTCTTACTGCTCAATTAAATATTTCGCTTCTGTTGATTTTTCGAAAGGCCACGCAAACCTGTAATTCAGCTGAACTCGAACGCAATAATTAATCATCACGCGACGGTAATGTTTCGCTAATTACTTTATAACCGGCGGTGAAACAACGAAAGATCAGCCGCGCGATGGCTGCCATTATTTTCAATCTATCAACAGCGTGGAGAATGGACCGTGCAACGTGAACACGCGGATGTACTAAGCGCGTACGGGATAATAGAAACTGCTAATAGACTGGTTAATAATGATAATAACAGCAGTGGTATCGTATCGATAGCGAAAAATCGATGGGATATCGTTCTCTATGGCTGCATCTCGATCAGGCCGCGTCGTTGCGAGCCGGATAGGAGTGTGGTACGCGATGGCTGTGACGAGCGAGCGTATTTAACCGTGATTAAGCTCAGCAATATTGGGCTTTCGATCCAAAAGGGGATTTCACTTGCTCTGTGTCCTGTCTCTCTGCTCGACACCGCCGTGAAATGTAATATAACTATAAAACGTTAATAACCATTTGCTAAAACAGGTCTCGAAGCAGACCTTTTTTCAAAATTGCTTAGCTCGAGCGCGCGTTGCTCCGATAAAATCGAAATCGTTCCGATCGCCGATAAAATCAAGTGAAATATCAAATGAAAAGTTTAGTCGAATATCTTCTGGCGGAAAATTCAATATTTCGTACCAGCTGGACGATATTTATTTATTTATTATTTTAGTAATTAGAATAATTGAGGAACGAAGTTGCTCGAGTTTGATGCACATTATGCAGAGACGATTTCTTCCAGTTTCAGTATCATTTCGTTCGTATTACATTTTAGTTGAAGCGTCCCCAATTCAGTTTATCCGACTCGATGACTCCTCTCGCTATTTCACGTTCGCCAAATATTTATCGGAATCGTCGCGTCTAAAGGAAATTTCTTCGGAGTAAAAAAGGAGCTTAACGGTCATCGCGATTCTTGTTTTCCGATATCGATGGAAAAAGTTTCAATTCGCTGAATACGAGCGGCCACTCTCGCGTCAATATTGTGGCTTTCGAAGCTCGCGGTACACTTCGGAGGAAAGTTGATAGCGAAATGAATCGACTTAGTACTGTACCATTGAAACGCGTGGACAAGTACAAACGAATGTGTAGTACGAGAGGTCCTTGAAACGAGAGCACCAAAGAAACCCATGAATGTTAGCCGCCATATTTATTACGCTAACGACCGGTTCCCCGTCACGTTACATCGAACAACAATTACTCAACTTCATGTATTTCCATTTACGATACGACAATGCAGATTACGGCGCGCGCGCGGCGCAGCTAGCACGGTATTAGTTCATCCTGCGCGAGTCGTTTGTTTCAATCTAATTACTGTGACGTATCTTTTGCATTACGAGACGCTGCCTGCTGCGGGCTGTAACTCGTTATTACGTGCCATTAAATTGCGGGGAAAATGCGACGGCTATTGTAATTCATCTAGATTTTATACGGAACGGCTGTGCCACGGTTTTCTCTCAGTCGGAACACGAAATTAGTCAACATTGACTCGGCGCATCTTCGCAATATTAATGAAAGGAGACACTTTAATTATATTTCACGGTTGCGCTCTTTCCATTTTAACGAATCGTGACATTTTATTTGATTTCTTGAAATTACTCCAAGTGTACAGAGATGCGAAAAATATTGAAACAATAAAAAGATCCTGATAAGGGTAAGATTCTGAAATTACTTGCATTTTTTATATATTTTATATATTTTTAAATTAATTGCAGATTCCCTCTCATATCGGCGTGTATGGAAACGAAGACGCGGACTACCTTGCAAAATCTGCTACATCTGCTAATTTTTTATTTTTTTTTATTTTGGAAATCTCATATGAGATTTATTACAACATAATGCTTCGTACAGAGTATTAGTACAGAGTATATTGTATGGTATGTAGTGGACATATCTCAAGTTCCTTTCACCGATTTTACCTGTCATTTCAAGCTAAAAGGTAACTTCAACACTCATTATTTTCAAAAATTCTTTAACCCTAATCAATCTCCCTGGTTTGCTCAAGATGTGTCTTTTAAAAGGAGCTTTATTTCCACTGTAAATCGTATCAGGGCCAATCATTATAACTTAGCTGCCTCTCTGCATCGTGTAAATATTATCGATGATCCTAGCTGTAAGTGTAACTCAGTCTCCGAGGACTTGGATCATGTATTATGGCAGTGCTGTTTATATGACTCCCAAAGGATTAAACTTGTAAATAATTTACGTAAAATTAAGTTTTCCTTACCACTAAAAGCGGGCCTCTTCTTTGCTGAACCAAATGTCAAAGCCTGTGAATTTATCTTTCAGTTTTTAAACGACTGTGATCTGCATCTCTAGTGGTTAGTCAGATTGTAAATCTACTCAAACTGTAAAACTAGTGTATCTTTGTTAAAGCCGAAATAAACCTACAATAGGTTTCAGTGGCTCAATAAAAAAGAAAAAAAGATCCTGAAATTGTCTTATCTTATCTTATCTTAAAATTCTTTCTACGAGTTCCATTTCTTCGCTACAGCATTTAATCAGAATTTACCACTTTAGATTGAAGCGAGCTGCGACACGAGACAGGATTTCTCTCGCCGAGGTTGTGAGAATTTGTTCAGTTCGGCTGACGAGACGTCAGCCTAGAAACATCCTAAACGACGAACCCCAGCGCGAATTCGTTTAATCAACGTGATTGCACTTATGTCACCGACGAATTTGGTTCTCCCCCGGTGGGACAACGTGTCCCACCTCCTTCCTTCCTATTCTCGTTGACGTGGACACGATTTATGGGGCGCGATCATAAAAGATGTTCATAGAGGAATGACGTTGCCCGACTGCCAAACGGAAGCCCATGGAAATGCGCCGTCGTAAAAGTCCACTTAATACGGCCGCGCGGAGATCAGACCCGGAAAATTTCCCGTCGAACTATTGCACGGTGCCGGTTTTATTGGCCTTGCGCTGGCCGCGTAAACTTTCAGTTATCTCCGAGCCAGGAAACGGCGTCGCGCAACCATGATTTTATGGGGTTCCCGGCGCGCCAACTCGTGGACAGTTTCCTTATGTTCACTGCTCCCGATGTTACAATTAATACAGAAATAATGCCAACACTTCGCCGCCTTTAAACTCCCTCGACGCACATCCCTGAAGGATATGTAACCGTGTGAACCTCATCAAATGAAGTGAATTTCTTTTTTCGCTGGTTAAAAAAAAAAACAAGATCAGAAACAACTAATAAAAACAAAATAAAAAAAACATAAAATCATAGAAAAAGATTCACTTCAAACATAATGAACGATCAAAATTTGCAACCCAAAGAAGGAGAGCGAAGAAAGAAAGTACAGGAACTTTATTTAAATACATGTTTTTCGTTTCACGATATGTTACAATCTGACTACAAATGTTTAATACAAACGAACATCAGTCGTTAATAACAAATCGATCGTCGGCTCGTAACGACGACCAGCAGCAGACGATCAGCTGGTCACCGACGATCGATCGGCACCAACACATATAAATATTAAAATCTATCTAATACCTACAAAAGAGACATATTTATAGCATTTCCCATACGCTCTCCTTCTTTGGGTCGCAAATTTTGATCGTTCATTACGTTTGAAGTGAAACTTTTTCTATGATTTTATGTTTTTTTTTTATTTTGTTTTTTATTAGTTGTTCCTGATCTTGTTTTGTTTTTGTATTAGTTGTTCCTGATCATGTTTTTTTTATAACTAGATTTGATTTCTTGTCGGCGCAACGGTTCGATCATATGTTACAACAAACTATATAATTTTTATAATAAAATATGCTTATTCCTCAGTGATATACATCGGAGGTTCACTAAAAGTGAACCAATTTGATGCTAGTATCCTGTTGCAAACAGTTAGCGGGTTATTTCTAATTAATGTGATGTCACCCATAAAAGGGTGTCTTTTTTTTATTTAACATTTCCAATCTTAATTTGCTTCTAAACATTACTAGACTGCAAGAAGTTTCACTTCCACCGCGCGTGGTTTTCCATGCGTTTATTTTTTTTTCCTCGAGCCTTGCACTACCGATGCACGGCTGCCGACTCATTGTCGCTGATTTTTTCAATATATATCTAATATATGTGTAATATATATAATTATATTACAGTAATGAACAATTGAAAACACTTCAAAATGAAAATGAAAACAACACTTCAAAAATGTCGTTGCACGTTGTGTCGAAACCAAACATTGACTGCGCGGCCTGTACGAATCGCTGAAGCCCACAACAACGGAGTAGGTTACAAAGAGTGTGAGAGAGAGAGAGAGAGAGAGCGCTATAGATCCCGGCTAATGCTTTCTCTCTCACTCTTTGTACCCCATGCCGTCAGTATGATCTTCAACTCGCCCGTAAGACGGTGCGTCTATCTCTATATGTCTGTAGTCGTAACATAATCATGTATTTCTAACCTTTTCGTTTGATCCTACTACCGAGCATTTTATTCGTTGCGATATATACCAAAATGTTCGCTATCATTCTAAAGATCATTGGTTGTTCCCAATCGGTGGACCGGGGTTCGAATCCCGTCGGGGTAAGAAATTATTTTTCTCCGTTCATTCTCAGTTTAAATTTTCGCGCCGACTTTTCCACTTCCGTTGCATCGACACATATCCGTCCCGTCAGAAAATTGTTACCTTCAACAAAGAAGTTTCACTTCAAAAAGATTTCTTTAGGGAACATCAAGCAACATTTCAGCTTTATTTTCTTATTCGTTTTATCACGTTAAATTGCAAAATGGTGGAGTTGTGTAACATTATGTAAGTCAGTGCTGAAATAGATTACCTTCAATGTAGCTGACAGTCTTCTTTATATCTTAATTCGCTGAATTTTTATAAATTTTTCAAGCTGACATTTTTCCGGGATAATTCTAATAATCACCGGTCGATGACGTGTTAAAGTTTGTCAGGAAAAATTGTTAAAATTCCATGAACATCCGCAGTTCGAATGATTAGGAACAGCAGGATGACGCGATGTTGCGCAATTCTGGACCAAATGTAAATCCGGCGGCGTATCGCGTCGTAGGACAAGCATCGCGATCGTGCCGTCGATATTCGAAAGCCGAGCTCGAGTGAGTGCGTTACATGCATACGCGGCCCGAGTACGCCATACACACCCATAATAAACTTGTACACGGATACGCGTGTCCGTAGCCCTCGAAAGTGTTTACGAGAGACGTTAAAACGATCCGACGGCCGATTATTGCTTCGAATCAAAGACAAAGTGGCGATCGCTGTTCCGAGACGATCGCAAACATGTCGCTGTCAGACGGTTTAATTAGTGTGTCTGCCTAACGACGTGCTACACTGCGATACACGGAA
The DNA here is from genome assembly GCA_916610235.2 of Lasioglossum morio. Classification (NCBI taxonomy): domain Eukaryota; kingdom Metazoa; phylum Arthropoda; class Insecta; order Hymenoptera; family Halictidae; genus Lasioglossum; species Lasioglossum morio. The sequence continues at coordinate 20,719,998 of OU744324.1, read as the reverse complement.
AAGTATCGTCCGAAGGAGCTCGAATCTGTCCTCTAGACTTTTTTTTTTTTAATTATAGAAAATCTCATACGAGATTTATTTCAACATGACGAAGAATACAATACGAAAATTACAAACTGATGAAGACTTTTATACAGCAGAAAAATTGAAAGCACAAAAACATTATAATGAAAATATGATAACACAACATAGTACATATTTTACACATTCACACTTATCCAATCTATACTACACCAAATTAAATTTGTAGTTTACATTTTCTCAAAAACTTGAAAATAAGAAGACAAGCCCCAATATATGGTCAGGCAACCAACATTTCCAAACTGTAGGGGCAACTGAAGCTTAATTTTATGCAACTGCTGAATTAGTTCATATCGCTGTAAATCAAAGAGGCTACATTGCCAAAGTCCTCTAGACTTGATCGATACTTTCTTTTTCATCGAACAATCACAGTGAGAAATTTCCAAGGGCTGTTCTCACCCTTTCACTGTCAACGAAGAAAATATATCTGCAGGGACTTTTCTCATAATTTTCTACTTAGAATGTCTCCGTGACAAAGGACCTTTCCGTTACCAGGAACAGCTCTTACGCCTGCAGCCGTCTGATACCGAACTTCGAATTGAATAATAAAATCTGAGTTCGGTTCGTTGAACCCGGCCTAACGCCGAACGCAGGGAATTGTAACAGTGCCAAATCGTCCGTAATATCGAGAACTTCCTTGAAACCGTTACCAGCCCGTTAGGAAGTTCGGCAAAAGGTTAACGTCCAGTGACTCCTGTTCCTCGGATCTGCATCGAATTCGAAGACATCCGAGTTGTTCCGTCGGGTCCTAGCCGGTACCACCGCGGCAGAAGTCACGTCGGGAATTTCTGCGACTGGTATACGTACACATTCTGAAAGTTTCATTGAAATTGCGCGAGAAGAAGTGATTGCGAATAACCACAGGAATCTATACAAAGTAAGTACAACATATTTAGGACATACAGCTGTATGCTATCATGTTGAAATAAATCTCGTATGAGATTTTCTATAATAAAAAAAAAAAAGCTGTATGCTATCGGCGCACAGATTCGATCATATGAAAAAACAAAGCGCAAATATTCTCTATTTTTAACGATCGTAACGATTGCCACAACAGTAACAATTTAGTACAGTTCCAACTGGCTTAGTGACTAGCAACATTCCATTGAATTTGATTTCAATTTGTTTTTTTTACAATTAGCATGTATGTATAAACATCTAATTTTCATAACTATTAAATAGTCAGTTTAATGAATAATAAATTTTATTACTTTGATTTTCATAGACGCGGACTTTTCTTGAAAATGGTTCAAAACAGAAGCGAAACGTCGAAATTATAATTCTGCAAAATTGCTAATTTTTGTATTGTTGATCGAACCTGTAGCGCCGATATCATTTAGAGCATATACAAATTTGCAAACATTTAAATTATTCCCAACGTTTCAATCCCGATATGGATCATCCTCAAGAGAATTTTGCGTCTGAAAATTACCAAATCTTATATTAATTGTTGATGCCTTTTGTTGGATATTTTTTTGAAACAATTAATATAAGATTTGGTAATTTTCAGACGCAAAATTCTCTTGAGGATGATCCATATCGAGATCGAAACGTTGGGAATAATTAAAATTTTTGCAAATTTGCTTTGTTTTTTTCATATGATCGAACCTGCGCGCCGATAGCATACAGTTTTATTAATTCATCATTACAATCGATAAAATTAAATAAATATTTAGGACAGCCTGTATACAAATTGCTTCGACCACGATAACCTAAGACAAGAAGAGAACCCTTCTCTGTTTCTTGATTCGCACAAAAGTTTCAAATTACGCGCAACACCGTGCGCGAATTTCTATGAACGGTAATGGAAGCGACACAGGGTAGTCGGAAGACTACACGAGTGCCTTTATCGTCCTCGTTTTAAAGCTCAATCACAAAGTGGCTGCTGGCGTCGTCGTGGCCGCTTTTTTTTGCGCGTCCGGTGAAGCGATTTCCCTGGCGAAATTTTTCGAACAGAGGCAGCAGCTTTTACTGGAAGCTGCAAGCTCAATGGATAATATGCTGCGACGCGAGGGTTGCTCTGCTCGCCCTTCTTCTTAAGTAGAGAAGGGTTCACGACCCTGTGATGACATATACGTGAGAACGCGCCTACTCTCCAGCCCTCGGTTCAGGAATGTCTTTCCACCCTTTTCTCCCCGAGATGAGTCACCCCGTGGAAAGCCCACGGAAACGGTCTCGAGAGCAATTCCACGGCAATGAGACGAAAAACCGGACAAGGGCGGCGGGGATGTTTTCATTGCGCTCATGCGGTCCATTTGTCTGGCTATTTTGACGGACGGACGCCGCGCCGGCGTATCGATCCCCGTTAATGTATCGCGAAGTAGGAGGGGGCTAAAAGTCCCGTTTTTCATAGAAATCCTATGATAACATTTATTAGAAACTATCTACAGATGTTAGCACCAAGGTATAGGGTTGAAACGGTTGATGTATGTGTGTATGTATAAGTGTTAACAGCAACCCTATATTATAGGGCTGAAGTACAGAAGATGTATGTGTGTATGCATCCGTATTAACAGACAACCCTTATATACATATACATATCTAAATTTATAAAAATAGAGAATCGAAAATAACAGGAGAATTATAAAATTACGATCGCCAACGAATTGAAAAAAAGAAGACAGATCGAAACGAGCGGCCATGTCAAACACGTATGTCACCAACGATTGGTTATCCGTGCATAATAAATACGGCTTTTACTTACAAAAGGATAGCTAAATTTGTAAAAATAGAGAATCGAAAATAACAGGAGAATTGTAAAATTACGATCGCCAACGAATTGACAAAAGAAAACAGATCGAAACGAGCGGCCATGTTAAACACGTATGTCACCAACGATTGTATATCCGTGCATAATAAATACGGCTTTTCCTTACAAAAAATAGCTAAATTTATAAAAATAGGGAATTGAAAATAACAGGAGAATTGTAAAATTACTAATTGAAAAAAGAAGACAGATCGAAACTTTTTGTAACCATGTGCCCCGATTTTGGAAAATCTGGAAAAATTCTATGTCGACAACCACAACGAGCTGTGAACATTGTAAAAATTTAAATTTAGTATTCCGTACCGTCTACAAGAAATCGGTACCGCTGTAGTTCCTCCGGCTGGAATTTCGATTCGACCTAGTTTCGATCGGTGTAGGCGTGCTGCCGCGTGTCCTCGAGCACGCTCGGATCGCAATTGCGAATACCCGTGAATCGTGACTGCGAATACGACGCCATGGCAATTCGAGGCTCCTCGAGCGATGGATGATGAGTCGTTCGGTGAGTCACGGTTAGGGGCAACCCAAAGATCTTCGGGGAGCAACCGTTATCCAGGATCGCAGTCAGTGACGCACTCAGGATAATTCTATTAGATTGATCGTTATTAGATTGAAAGGAAAAAAATGATGAAATTCTTGAAGAGCAAACTTCAAACGTGTCGCAAGGTTTGATGGATTAAAGGTAATCGACTTTCTGCCATCAAAAGGGAACGCTCTTTGATGCGATCCCTGTACGTTTACTGTTTTACATAATATAACAAAAAGACACGTCCTCCGCGAGGTCTTTTCAATCATCGTGTCACGTAACAGAAAAATCCATGTCCAATCGGAAGGCCTATATTTACACAAGAAAGGCTCGAGCGCTTCCTTCCTGTTGCAGGTATAATATGTTAGCCCACGTAAATCGATACATCTACTTTATACGGCCTTCCTAATATTGGTATCAAGTTGTACGTCATAATCCGTTTGCCCAGTTTCATAACGAGGATGCGAAACTGTTCAATAATATCTATGCTCCCATTCAAATAAGATTATTTGTCAAAAATTCTTTACCCAGCGACTCAAAAAGAAACAATAAAACACTATCGAATTCCTTAACACTAGAACTACCGAGCAGTAAACGCAGTTGGTATACATTGCCTTCTAATAATGACAATATGGCATTTATTTAGATTTCGTACACGGGATATTTAAAGATGTACTTCAATAGAGAAGTTTACTAAAAAAATTTCTCAAAAAAACATATTTATACTTTTAATATATCTAATCGAAAAAAATTCGCATCAGTCATTTTGACTTGTCCGGTAGTTCTAGTGTTAAAGAAATGAACCACCTCCACAAAATCTAAAAGCACCATAGAAGTTCTTCGCTAATGACCTAGCTGCGACGTTTAACCTAAAATAAATTAAAAAAAAAGATTATTTTACCACGTTTTTATTAGCTCGCTTTCTTGTTTGTGTGTTTGTTTGTTTGTTCGATGGCAAATTTTGCAATTCATTTTAAACTAACTTCCTGATGAGCTAGAGACTTGAAATCGGTCACATGGCTGAGAACTGGATGACAATGCATTATTCAAAAAAAATTTTTTTGAAAGTCTATCCGTTTCGGAGCAATAACGATTAAATATTTTTCCTCTTCAACCTCCCCGCGAAACCTACGTGACGCGTTCAGCGATCCCCACTCCGCGCGACAACGTTCTCTACTTTACTATGCGTGCGCACTCTGACTCGTCCCCACTCCACGGACCCACTTCGCCCCGACGGAGCTCAGTATATGATAGTACGTCGCCGCGTGACGATTCGTAGTACATCATCACTTCTTTTACCAAGTGAAAGAATCGTTACACCGTTACTGCTTGTATTTGTTTTCGATATGTCGCGGTCGCAATACTGTCTGAATTTAGTACATGTCTCTGTTATAATTTCATAACGTGGTACAAAATGTTAAAAATCGATTGAAAACTTTCACATACATAAGACTAGAAAGCAGAAAATAATTATGTAAATAAAAATAAATTTTTAAAAAATACCACGTTTTTAAAAACGAACTAAAAAGTACAAAATAATGTTTCCTAGTTCCATACAGATTCCCAACACTGTACCGATAGTCCTAAAAATTTGTAATTGTGAATTGTTGAATAGCTGTGAAAATACTTGTAAGATTTCAAACGAAAAACGTGCGGCGCAACATAATAGTAAGGAGTGTAGAGAGTAGCTACCGTTGAGAAAACTCACACAACAGTCCATATCATTTGTGGAGAAATAAATTTTTTAGTAATTTAGGTGAACTATTTATTGCATCAATTATCTATTGCATGCGCCCCACGTTTTTCGTTTGAAATCTTACAAGTATTTTCACAGCTATTCAACAATTCACGATTACAAATTTTTAAGACTATCAGTACAGTGTTGGGATTCTGTATGGAACTAGGAAACATTATTATATACTTTTTAGTTCGTTTTTAAAAACGTGGTATTTTTCTTATTCGATCCGGTAGATTTGTTTTAGACGAGGTTTCGATCCTTGCGGATCAGTTCGTTTTAAATTTTGAATGACGCTCGAAATCAGCCGCTCCATTTCAATCGGAAAGAAGCACGAGCGCTCGTATCGCCGGAAATTAAAGGCGATGTTTGCCGACGAAGAAACATGCTCGAAGTTTAGAAGAGTGCATCGGGAGAGTTGGAGAAGAATGCAAGAGTGGTGAGTGAGCCGAAGGAACCAGGCTCGCCTGTTCAAGGATTGAAATTGAAATTCTCAGGTTCCGCCTCGACTTCCTCGCTCGTTCTGCCCGCGTCTGTTTGCGTCGCGTTGTCCTGCTTCCACTGTTACGCCGTCGTATACGCGACGCATATTTCGAGCGGAACGGTGTCCTGCGAAATAACAGGACAGAGGGAAACGGAAAAGGCGGCGCAATCGTCGCGAGCGTCCAGAACAGGGCAAAGGAAAATGCAACGGAGCCAGTTTCGATACTTGGGAATACGAATCGGCCCTGTTGCGCTCTCTGGGTTACACCCTTATAGGGAATGGGTCTATCGATTCTACTCTATTCACGATTCTCGACGGTTATCTGGGACTATCCGATATCATTGAATACGCATCTAGTCAATAGTCACGGTTAGAACGCGAATCCATCCTCCATAGAATTTGTATCGAATAAGGGCTCGCGACACGATCGACCGAGATCCGGCGTTTCTCAAGAAATTCGTGCACACGATATTTTCAGACTTTTCTAAGGGGTTTGGACGCAGTGACAAATGGAGAAAATATAAGGTTTTTAAACCACAGTACAGAAAAATGTGTGATATCATTTGTGAATAGCCATAGGTGATTCAGATTATCTGAAGAACTACTGGATAAGTAACAAATGAATAATTGAAAATTTAAAGACAAGAGAATTGAAAGAATTAATGAAACAAATGATTAGAAAAAATCTATATTTATTACGATAATTATTATCAGAACATGAAGCAGAGCACACGAACGACAGTCACATAACGGAGTAAAACAGTGTCACTCGATTGATAAAATTAATCGTTCTAGATAAACATTAAAATTGAAGCGTATTGATTTTGCGTCAGGAACGTTTGCAATGGATATCGACGGGAGCCACGTTTGCACGTTGGAATGCACAGGGTGGCTCGACGTTTCATAAGGTAATCGATAAAGGCAATAATGGGCGTCTGTTACCGAAGATTATGGTAAACCTCTTTGAATGATGTACACCTATGCGCGCGGTTTACAGAGATTGATGAAGATGTAAATTGGCGGACGTGTCCGCAGGTTTATTCGGGATGTCCTCGGAGTAAGAAGATTACACGATAGACTGTTCCAGCCACTTGTGGAGAAAATTCGTAAAAGTAAAGTCGTGTCCCGTTTCTCGAATCAAATTTTCCTTCGAGGTAGTTTTTGCGACGAACGACTTCTTCGATTCTTCGAGCAAACATTGATGGAAACGAAACGTTGGAATTTTTAATAGCGTATCAGTAGATTAAGTTTGATAAAGTTCCTTCCTGAAAGACCGTGAGCTGTGTATATAGCGTCACGTATAGTAAAGGTAATGTAGCCTCTGGCAATGTAGCCTCTTTGATTTGCAACGATCCACGTTAACTCATCAATTGTGTAAAATAGGGTGGTCCTTATTTTTCGACCATGAAATTTTCGGCAGGCCTCCCCGCCCCCCAATATTGTTCCTTTTCATGAAAAAATTATATATCCATAGTTTTAGAGCAATCGGACATCGGGAAGTCGTGCAACGTGAAGCGTATACTGAAAATTCAAGTTAAATATTTTATATCTCCAAAAATATCATAATTTCTTACGTGCATTCAAGTACAAGTGTACTTTTCCGGTTAAGTTTCGGGTTAACAGTGTAAAAATCCTATCACAACCCCTCAAGAATTCTGCAGACGGTTAGAGGCCCTTGCAGCAATACTAAAAACTTGTAAAAAATTTTTTTTCTTTTTTTTCCTATAAAATTTCTCATGTTTTTGTCAACTTCAACATCAATGAGGCACGCCTTCCAATTATCCGATCAATTTTAAACTTTGCAGGAATTATTTTCTTACCCAAAGGCACAATTTTAGGGGAGGGGGCGCGAAAAAAATCTCACCAAAAAAATTTCACTAGGTATAGCTAAGGACCACCCTAGTGTAAAATTAAATTTCAGTTACCCTAATGCTGAGAAATGTTAATAACCTAACCCAACATTAAAGCTTGTCTTCCTTTATTTTATTTTCTAAGAAATTGTAAACTACGAATTTAATTTGATTTAATATTGTCTATGTATGTATGAATATGTATTTACTGTAATTTACATTTGCACAGCAGATTATGTAGATCTCGGTTAAGATCTGAAGTGCTTAATAAAGAAAAAAGTTTTTTGATATTGTGTAACCACATTGTTTCTCCGATAAATTAATGGTATTGTTTTTAAAGAATATATGTGCTCTCAGCCTTCGAATGCTTAATTTGTGGGGCAAAAAAAGAGAGGGAAAAAAACGAATTTTCGGCGGGCTGCATATGGGCCCATATGTTTCTGTAACAAGTCTGACACTTCCTATGCGGAAGCGTAAAAAGTGGCCAGTGCCGCCACGTGTTCCCGTGGCGTAACCTTTTTATGCCCCATCGCATCGTCCTGAATCATGCACGCCAGTATGCGTGAGCAGTACCGTGATGCGTGAAGACGAGTTCACGCGCCCTAGCTCGTGTCACGAGCCTGCAGTTTTTGCGACCGTGAATCTGCCACCGGTTACAAGATATCGCCTTTCGCTCGACTGAACCCCGCAGCGCTCGGCCAGCCGATCCGCGGTTTCTGACGTTACATGAAAGTGGGATATGTCACCGGACAAAAATGCAAAAGACAATCATTATTTCTATCCACCACTGTGTACACTTTAGACAGACTGCAAAGCATGAAAAAACAGAAATAAGTATTATTAAATGAAAATTGGTGATTCTATTCATTTTCAGTGAACTGGTCTTTTTAATTTCGTAGGAATGTATTTTCCTACTATTCGAAATTATGTTTATTTTTTCTGAAAATGTCTTTTGAATATTTTTCCCTTAAATGAAACACAAAAACTGAACTTTTTCATCCGAATTAAAAAAATCATACAGCGAAGGGTTTTCTTTATTAAGCACTTTCAGATCTCAACTGAGATCTACATAATCTGCTGTACAAATGTAAATTACAGTAAATACATATTCATACATAGACAATATTAAATCAAAGTAAATTCGTAGTTCTCCAAATTTTTTTGGAAATAAAATATAATAGACAAGCTTTAATGTTGAGTTCGGGCAACTAACATTTCTAAGCATAAGGGTAAGCAGCGAAGGGTTAATGGAAAAGCGACGAAACGTTGACACAATGCTTTTCTTCTCGATTTTCAGTCGGTTCCGATCTATCAAGAAAAGTGATTCGATCGTTCGTAATGGTCCTCTCCGAGAAGGAATCCTCCGCGTGTGCAAATAACCGTGCTCGGTCGCGAATAATACGAAAAGCTCAGTGAATGAGGATGACATGACGACTATACGGGGTTGATAAAGTGGATAGAGTGTCATCCCCCTTTCGAGCGGCGCAGATTCATCCATCAAATCCATGCCCGGTAAACAACATTCTGCCGACAGTCCAGAAGCGTTCGGTTGTAGATAGTGCGACCGGCGTGTAGAGGCTCCTCCTACACGCAGATCTGTCTACATAATTCATGAATCTCTTAAGAAACCACCCAAACAGACACTCGTTGGTGGGTCACGTAGCTTTCGGAGAACGGAACCTACGGTAGGTATCCGATTTTCATGATTATTATCAGGGCACGCCCGTAAAAGAATTTGCTTCCAATCAGGATCATCTTCTTCGGCGCGGCGTTTGATAATGAGCTTTTTAAGAGAACGGTTCACTCGAGACCCATTAAGTAAAATATTTTACATGCTGTTCCTCGACTCTTAAGAATTTCAATTAGTACATTTTTCTGAGCAAGTGAGGTTATACATTTCTATTCGTTTTTAATACCTTAGTGTTTTCTGCTTGTTCGGGAATGCATTTACCTAACCATATATTAATTATTTGATAAATTCTTACAGACGCAATACAGAAAATTTACATTCTTGAAAATCGTCTAAATTCAGACCGAAACGTTCAATTAAATTTCATGTGATATTTTGCAAATTTGCTTATTGTCTGCAATTGATCGAACCAGTGCGCCAATAACATTAACCCTAAGCACTCGAGCGGCGCCTCTAAAAATTGCTGTACTATTATTCAAATAATTGTTTACACTATCAGATATGTCGGTATCTAACCAATTACTACAGATTTAAGTATTGTATGAGGTATTACATGAATTTGATATTTATCAAGTTTAAAAAATCATAGAGAATGGAAATATTGTAGGTCACAAGAAACGTTTAATTTTCGAGTTGAAATAGCTCCGAGTGCAAAGGGTTAATTATAGTTTTGAACAATTGTCGATCGAGATACAGAGAACAGTTAAAATATTTTACCTTGAGAAAAAGGGTCAACCGATTCAGAGCTACAGAATCCCGTTATTTTGTGGTCGCGATATGATTTCGTGACGGTCTGTATGCGGAATCCGTGTCGTGCACCGCGGACAATTTCCACGGTCCTTTCTTCCATCGGTTTTTAGGTTACGCTTTTGTTTCGCGGTTTTTGAATAAGACACGATCGAAGACATCGGCCGCACAGATACCTGAGGTAGGTTTTAATATTCGCCCGGAGAGTATTTTTCAGCGGAACCCGATTGCCTCGGCGAGGTTCCCCCCGAATTCTGGAGTAGGACACGAACATAATCCCGGAGGAAACGACGCTATTCATCCCGACGCCTCTCTTCCCAACGTGCGGTTCTCTTTCGCGTGACTCGAGCAAGGACTCCAGAGCGAGCCTCTCTTTTTTTCCAAGCCTCTTCATCCTTTTTCCCTTCCAGCCACGGGATTCATACATGAAGTGTTCCGCGGATGCTTTAACGAGCGCTTTCTTTTCACGGGGAAGAAAGGGAGGAGAGCCGCGCGACCACGAGAGCTATCGAAAAGGCACAGTTACCGGTATAATTAAGACCCCGCGGTGCGGTTCGATTGGCTCTGATCACGGCGATTGCAGTGATGGTAAGTCAATAGATCGTGATAGGAGAATGTAGGCGACGTTGAAACATAATGGACGGTTTACTTCCGCCGGTAATCAGCTAATCAATTCCTTCACACGAACACTAGAAAAGATTGAGACTTGTCTTCCCACAATTGTACCGAGATGATGCCACATTTTTGTTTCTTTTGTAAAATCCTTAGCCGCAGATCATATAGAGCATTGCCTCCATAACTATCGCAATTATTTCTGTCATAACTGTAACAATTTTATCCCCACAACTGAAGGGAACCCTTTGAACCAGTTACAGAGACACTACTGTGCTTTATAAAAAATTACAAGATAATCGTCGACGAACAAACAATTGTTCCTACCGAGAGGATGCCACATTTTTCCTTCCATATAATTATTGAATGATTCACACAAGCAAGACGAGATTAGAAAATATTTCTGATTAACGCTTGAGATGACATTTTCTTTTTTATATTAGCTAAATAGTTCGGACCATCAGTTGGGTTAAGCAAGATTCATTGCCGGCGTGATGCAGATCGCGGAACAGTGTACCGTGAGAAATTGGAACGGGACACCAGGATCGATAGTTCGAATCGCACTTGGGAACGTTTTTCACGGGGGTAAAACGAGACGGGGCACGATCCTCGATGAACGAGACAGACGAGTTATTCTACGACGCACCGACGTCAACATTAATAACGTCCCCGAACGTTTGTCTAATGATCCCGAAACGTTTGCCCATTTGTCGGGCCTGCAATTTAATCGGCGTTGCAGCCCATGTCCCGCGCCGCTCTGCTCTGATCGAAACGTTCTTTTCGATTCGTTAATGGCACGCTGTTATCGACGATTACGCTACTGCTTGCGGGTGCGGGCGGCGCGCTCAATTGTGTATCAATCATAACCCCGTTTCCAGCGAGCAACGAAGGTTATTTATTTAATTGCGAGCTGCTAGTTACGAATCGAAGACGTTCGAGACAACTGCGATGACAAGAAATAGAAATATAAATTGATTTTGTCGTGTGACGTACGGCGAGTCCGAATTATTAGAAGCTCAATTCGTTTAAAAATTCAATGACTGTAATTGCTCAAAGTCTTTCAAGAAAAATCGCATCTTGCGATTCGTTATCGAACACGCTGATCCAGCCTAAAAATTTTGTTTCTTTTCTAATCAACCCATCACTTTTTCGAGCGCTACACCAGTCAAATCGTGCACACCGGAATATAACATTTGACGTTTATTAAATTGGATCGAGCACTGAATTATTTGAAGCGATTTATTCCCCGAAATCCAGTACCATGATTCGCGAGAAGATTTATAACGGCCGCGTGTGAATGATTTCGCATAATAGAAGTATAAATCGTGTCTGTCACGCATATATGTTTAACAGCGCGGGTATCGATGTTAATCATAATCAGTGCAATATTCCACGCCGCTCTGCCTTGAATCGTGACCGAACGAGCCGTGTATTAGTCACACGCAATTTATACGTTGATTCCATTATTCGGTCGAAATTCCGCCATTTATCAAAACCTCACACGCGCACCGTCCCCTGCGAATTTGTCAAAATGTAGAATACCTCTAATATATTCTCGCGTTGAAACCGTAACGGTAAAAGAACAAAAAAAAATGCAAAGTATACGAATATAATGATCTAACGCTGCTGGGTAAAATTATGGGAGACCGTGCGATAGGAACACGTTCCAACATAGATTTCGCGCGGCGAACGAACAGGTCGGATCTTTCGATTTTTCCTCCGACGGAGCGTGTTTCGAATATTAGACCAATCTGTGCGTTTCCACGTTGGATGGGCCGAGTTTCGGCAAAGCTGTTTTAATTTAATTAGACCTTTCAGCCAGACGAAACGAATACAGAGCCGAGGGGAACGCCGTGAATGCAGAGAGAAAATATTCCAGAAATATTAAACAACATTATGCGGGATACGCGATGCGGTATTATTTCGATCGAACACGAGGGGGTTCGCGCAAAAATACTAGCCAACCATAACGAAACAATGCAGTTAATTAATAATTGTGGGAAATGTCAGACCTATTTCCGTAACGAGCGTAAATATTATCGATCGAAATGCATTCTGGTTAATATTTTTAAGTAGACTTCAGCCAACGTGAACAATTTTCATTTAGAAATTTCTATGATAATTCTATCAAGATGCCACATATAAAATTGTTTAGTATCGTCAACGGTTCAGGAGATATTCGACTGGACCGTTCTATGAAAAAAATGTAAATAACTTTATGATCATTGTTGAAGAGACACGTGCAACAAATTGTTAGTACTGCACGAGGATAGCACGAGGTTCAGAGGAGAACGACGGGAATCGCGAAACTCTCGTCTGCTCTCTCGTATCGATCTCACTTTCGTCCCTTCGCTCCTCTCTTCTCTCTATGCTTTTGTGCCAGCTCTCTTCGCTCGGCAAACCCTCAAGGAGCCTCGGCATCGAGGAAACGCTCTCCATGATTTTCCGCGCGAGCTCTGACGTCACATCCGGCGGTTCATCGCTCACTGAAAACAAGCTTGCGCGTCTCATGGTTTTCAGGAGCACACGCGAAACGAAAAACTTGCGATACCCTCTAAATACTAAAGATTTTCGTCTTTCGTACAATATTTCTTGTTATGATATAGCAACAACGTTTCCAAATTAGTTCTACCAATATAAATGATTTATCTAAAAAACCTTACTCCTTATATTGCTCTTCAGTCGTCATTTAGAAGCTTACTCTTAATTTTCTTAATTTTCTAAAGTATTCTAGTATATTTTGTTGTACTTTCGTACATCTTCTTCTATCTTCTATAATAATAAAAATTAAATACTGTTCGTTGGTCACATCACGTGAGAACGGCTGGACCGATTTGGCTAATTTTTTGTTTTTAATGTTCGTTGTAGTCCGAATCAGGTTTTTAGGGTAAAAAAAAATTGGAAAAGTTGCTCGGAGAAATGGAAAATTCGGGAGAAACTAAAAGTGCTTTTTGAATCATATTTCAATACAACAAAAGACGAACGTCGCAGCTTTTAATCAATACTTCAATAGGAATTTACACATTTCAAGAAGAATTTACACATTTCAATAGGAATTTATATTATCGACAAACAAATTTATAGAAATTTGGACAGGACAACGTCTGTCGGGTCAGCTAGTTCTAGTACAATTTTGTATAGATATTACAGTATGTTGTGGAACATTGTACTAGGCTATAAATTAAGAAATACGAATCTGAATGAAACGGTAGCGGTTGAAAGTTGCAATTCAAAATTGGCCATCGTTCTCGCATCAACCCAACGCCTACTCGAAGGAAAGAAATTATGCAACCACGGAAGATTCCGCTTCGAAAACAGACAAATTGTTTTTCCCAAGCTGTGACAAGCTCTGCTTATGGCTTTGTAAGTGGTTTTCCTATTTTCTCTCTGTACCCGTCGCGAAGGCACGGGATAACATCTAGACTGCACTACTGTATCCAGGTTCCCGGCGCAGGGATAATCGATCGTGAAGATGAGTCATCTCTCCTGCGGGAATTTCAAAGGGATGCGGTTGATGGGGGTTGTTAAGGGTAGTAGAGAAAGAGAGAGAGATAACAAGTGACGCGGAACACCCCAAGGTTAAGTTGAGCGAGGCGGCACATTCTAAGGAAAGTTTCTCACCTCGTTAACGATTAACCCTTGTTATTTCGATGTCCTTATGGCGTCCCATAAAACCACTTCCCCGGCTTTCGATACCTCGTAAAAAATTCCATAAACCCACACGCTGCATCGACCAAACCTCGTTTCAAGTTCAACCCCCCGGTATGTTTTCATATTCTACATATTCACTTACCCTTTCAACCCTTATGTTGTTGCGATCGAAGGGCTCGGAAGCCAATCGCGGTAAGCTGCTGAGCAGGAAGAGGTACACTCCGGGACAAAATTATCTTCGACCAACCAGAAGTTCTTGCCTTTTTACCACGTTTTTATTAGCTCGCTTTCTTGTTTGTGTGTTTGTTTGTTTGTTCGGTGGCAAATTTTGCAATTGATTTTAAACTAACTTCCTGATGAGCTAGAGACTTGAAATCGGGCATATGGCTGAGAACTGGATGACAATGCATTATTCAAAAAAAAATTTTTTACAAGTCTATCCGTTTCGGAGCAATAACGATTAAATATTTTTCCTCTTCACCTCTCCGCGAAACCTACGTGATCGCGTTCAGCGATCCCCACTCCGCGCGATAACGTTCTCTACTTTACTATGCGTGCGCACTCTGACTCGTCCCCACTCCACGGACCCACTTCGCCCCGACGGAGCTCTGTATATGATAGTACGTCGCTGCGCGACGATTCGTAGTACATCATCGCTTCTTTTACCAAGTGAAAGAATCGTTACACCGTTACTGCTTGCATTTGTTTTCGATATGTCGCGGTCGCAATACTGTCTGAATTTAGTACATGTCTCTGTTATAATTTCATAACGTGATAAAAATGTTAAAAATCGATTGAAAACTTTCACATACATAAGACTAGAAAGCAGAAAATAATTATGTAAATAAAAATAAATTTTTAAAAAATACCACGTTTTTAAAAACGAACTAAAAAGTACAAAATAATGTTTCCTAGTTCCATACAGATTCCCAACACTGTACTGATAGTCCTAAAAATTTGTAATTGTGAATTGTTGAATAGCTGTGAAAATAGTTGTAAGATTTCAAACGAAAAACGTGGGGCGCAAGATACTAGTAAGGAGTGTAGAGAGTAGCTGCCGTTGAGAAAAGTCACACAACAGTTCATATCATTTGCGGAGAAATAAATTTTTTAGTGATTTAGGTGAACTATTTATGCATCAATTATCTATTGCATGCGCCCCACGTTTTTCTTTTTAAATCTTACAAGTATTTTCACAGCTATTCAAAATTCGCAATTACAAATTTTTAGGACTATCAGTACAGTGTTGGGAATCTGTATGGAACTAGGAAACATTATTTTGTACTTTTTAGTTCGTTTTTAAAAACGTGGTATTTTTCTTATACGATCCGATAGATTTGTTTTAGACGAAGTTTCGAACCTTGCGGATCATTGGTTCGAAAGCTACGAGTGTTTAAATTCGAGCGATTTCGAACTGCGAATAAGGGAACGTCAGGTGGGACGAGCGACGGCGTTATACTCCGGTACAGATTCGTTTGCGGATAATCGAGGAGACACTCTAATCTCACTTCGAGAGGAAGTTATCATCGACGGGACGTACGAGGGAGGTGAACGGGAGTAATAATTGGGTCGAAAACGAATAGTAAGCGTCGGGTAATGGCGAAGGAATGAAAATGCACTCGGGGAAACGCGCGATAGAGTGCTTGAGGAAGCCTTCCGGCTACCGGTTGCCTCGAGCTATTTCCGGAAATCAGCGCTGGGGCGCCTACATTCAAATTTTCGTTACTTCGTTCTGTATTTTTATTCTCCCTTTTCACGGGATCGATCGATAGAGGGAGGGTGTACCGGTCGCGACGCGTACTTCAACAATTGAATCCCGAAGTTCAGTCTATTATGCTCGTTTAAATGGAAGGCTTGTTTCCGTGTTTTCCGTTGATTTTTCCCTTCGTGTGATATTGACAGTTTTTTTTTTGTTATCAATCCACGTCAGGTTTTGGTACGCGAAGTGGTCGATCGAATTATTAAGAACGAGTGGTCAAATATTATCAGTAAACATTTTCATTTGTTCGTCGATCATCTCGTTATACGAACGTGATCACTAGATCTGCCTTCAGCAGTAACATATTGACGCGAAGGTGATTATTGATAGAAAGTATTAATGATAACGTCGTTTAAGATGATCGACCACTGACATTAAACGATTGGCTAATGGAACAATTACCCTAAGCGATACATATTCTATTTAACCATTTACAAGGTTGTTAATCCAGGGTGTTCAAAAGTTACCATCCATCGCGTGCTCGTGGAATGTCAGTCAATATTTATTTTGGAACGGAAACATGATTCTAAAAACGTTCGTCGAGCTGTGTACGTAAAGCTGTGATAAAATTGTCGGCGGAAGGCAACCGATCTCGCGAAATTGCTTCGACATTATCGAGGAAGGTACAGTCGATGATAACTATAATTAGAAGATATCGTGCACGGTCCGAAGTAGAAGATTGCCAGTGAAGTGGAAGACCCCGAAAGACCGGAAAAAGAATCGATGGTATTGCAAAACGAAAATCATTCGTTTCGATTCGAAGGAGTTAGCTTTCGATATCGCAATTGCACAAAGAAAATATTGCTGATATTACAGGATGGTACCAATACACCGCTCGATGTATATAGTTTATTATATTATTATTTATTATTGTATAAATGAAAGTCAATTCTAATTTATTCGAGAGAGAAGAAATAGTTGCGTAAAAGATTTTATGATATTTTCTCACCCATTTATACTTCACACTTTAAACTAATAAACTTCATTTATTACTTCACATTTTCGAGAAATAGGGTAAAACTGTACAATGATTTGCAACCTAAGACAAAATTCGTAGTAAACGTCTTTTTATCTTATTTTGAAATGTCTAAACGAGCTTATCTTGCTGTTATTACAAGCTAATAGAGATTTTTCAGCAAAATCAAACAATTGTTACGAGTCATAAATCTTTTATTATAAAATATATTTAGTGAATACCAATCGTAAGACAAATAGTACAGTCATCGGCACATTTGCTTACAGTGGGACTCTGTTATGAAAACTTTACCAACGTTGCTTTGAAATATAAATAAGAAGCAATATAAAATGATTTTCTATACCAAGAATTCTTAACCCTTGGCACAATTTGATTTAGATTATTAAATATGTTGGTATCTAATAAATTACTGAACATTTAGTTATTGCACGAGACATTATATAAATCATGTCCATGAAATTTTAAAAATCATAGAGAATGGAACTAGTCTAGTTCAGAAGGCATGTTTAATTTTCGAAATAAAATAGCTCCGAGTGCAAAGGGCACTTTCCTTAGCACTCGATTAGCGCCACTAAAAATTGCTGTACTATTATTTAAATAATTGTTTACACTATCAGATATGTCGGTATCTAACCAATTACTACACATTTAAGGATTCTATGAGGTATTATATCAATTTCATATTTATCAAATTTAAAAAATCATAGATAATGGAAATATTGTAGGTCAGAAGAAACGTTTAATTTTCGAGTTAAAATAGCTCCGAGTGCAAAGGGTTAATATTTGCCGTTTAAATCAAAAGTGCCAATAACTACTGCAGTGACAGCAATAGTACAGTTTACCCTACGTCACACAATAAAGAGGAAACAATTATTTTATAGCATGTAAAAATGGGTGAATTTCCTGAGGAACGTATGAGAGTTGATAATAACACGTGCTCGAATAAATTCGAAAATGATTTAAAAAAAAACAAACAATATGAAAGCGATCGTTTCACCGTCCCCGATACGGTGAGCGTTAACGTGTTAATCTGGTTAACTCTGAACAATTGCAACAACAAAAAAAAAAACTTGATCGACCGTGTCGCGGCTGGTTCATCGGTCGATCTTGCAGGGCTGGGGGCCTCTGTCGAACAACTGTTTGTTCGTGCGCGATAAAAATCGAGATAAGTTCGCGTTTCCATCTTTACACGGAATCATCGGCTCTGAGATACAGAGGGGACCGAATAAAAACACTTCCTGGGTGCGCCAGCCAGAGGTGGATCGCGTGTAGATACATGTGTGTGCACTTGAGCCTGTGTCCCTGAGCGAAACCTAACTTTACCTGCCGATCGAACATTGCAACGCACACGCTCGTTCTTCTACATAATGGAAAGCATTTCTTTCGTCCTTCTCGGAGAGGAGACGCCGTATACTTGGCCCTCACAATGTATCTCGAGTGCGACCAGGTACAAAGGGCAAGGAGGAGGAACCGTGGGGATGTGAAGGGTAGGAAGGGCGGACAGGTGAGAGAGAAAGAGAGAGAGAGAGAGAGAGAGAAAGAGTGAGACGGAAGGAGGAGGAGGAGGAGGGAAAGAGATGAAAGTGTACAAGTCTGACAGAATGGAGAGGCAGGAGCCATTCGACGCGAGATCGACAACAAAGAGAACGTGTTGCGGTTGGATTACTATGTACGTATCGTCTTTTCCGTTCGAGAAGTTCTTTTTCAGGTGTAACGCGAAAAACTCCGCTCGCGATGGAGATTTTCTCCATCGTCGTCGATCTTTCACCCAGTTAACCCAAATCAATACAAGTGTCAAACTTTTTTTTTTTTGTATAATGTAGTTTTCCTTAACCCTTCGCTGACAAGAATATGTATTCTTACTATGTTAATTTTTCTGAAAATGTTGTTTGAATATTTTTTTTAATATATTTCCTTTAAATAAAACACAAAAATAAATCCGTTCAATTTTTTTCATCCCAATTTTTAAAAAATCGTGCAGTGAAGGGTGAAGCTTTTATAAGAATCGAAAAAGTTCTTCTTCTGCAAAGGATCAAGTAAAAGAGATATTCCCGCACCAGATCGATTCGTTTCGGCAATGGGAATATCAGACACCGTTGATCTCGATGGTGCACGAATGGAAATCCTTATCTGGCGGTCCGAGTCCAAGCACATTTTCATCCCCCACCGGCCGTTCGCCGCGTTGAAGACATTATCTCCGTTTCTGGAGCACGTTTTTGTTCCCGCGCCGCCAAAGTTATTGTGCTGTAGTCCACGTACGTGACAATGGCGGGCCAACCTAGATACTATAGAGCAATATCTATGCTTTCTCATATATGTAAACCGTCCGAAGCGAAGGTGAGCAACGCGGAGAAACGTTCGTGCATTGTGAACGTCCCTACAAAAGCCGTTAGATGCAGCAAGCCGGAGACCTCCGGTTGCGCTTCGCGGAGAAGAACCAATCTCTGTTTGTCCTACGAGCGGGTCAGTGCGACTGAATTGTCCACGTTGAATCGCTCTGCGATCTTTTCATTTCGCCGAGGGAATCTTCGCCGTGGCGATCGTTTTGATAATTTCGGAAGTGTTTTCATTGCGGACGTAGGTAACTCGATGGTGCACATTTTCATCGAAGATGGGAGACTCGTAATTCCCTGATGATCGGAGAAAGCACGAATTGAGGAGAAAATCTCATGTACCTAACCCTGATACGTTCCTCAGGGTGAAAATTCACCGATTTACCTTCCTCACATATCGCAAAACGATTGATTTCTTTTTGTCTGTGTTGCAGAATGTATTTCTTCGAAACGTTACAGAATAATTGAAGCCTCATTCGCCGTGGCGATCGTGTCGAATAAACGAGTCGCTGTTACTTCGACAACTTTTGCGGGTCACAAGTTTTGATAATTTCGGAAGTGTTTTCATTGCGGACGTAGGTACAAGTGATGCCAGAAAGGGACAAAACGGACCCTCGTTACTCTCCTCCTTTTCCCCTTCCACTATCCTATTCGATCACCATCTAACGTCCCCCACACTAAGCCGTAGCCATACTGCGCGTGCACATATTACTCTGGTCATCAGAGAGGGGGTACATCATTTCACCGTGATTCCCCTCATCTGGCACCACTGCGTAGGCAACTCGACGGTGCACGTTTTCATCGAAGATGGGAGACTCGTAATTAGTAATGGGCACAATCGACTGAAACTATCGACTAAATCGATAGTAGCCAACTACTATTTTCAGTCGACTGATTTTTTAAACTATCGACAAAATTCAATTAACTGAATCAGTCGCCGAGCTATTGGTTGAATTATAACGAGCGGGAGTTTTGAATAGATTTTATAAGATTTACTATCAAATACATTCACTCATTAGCGATATCGAATAATTCGTTCAATAAGCACAAATAAGAATTATTATACAATTATTAAATAACAATACTTATATTATAAAATTGTAATCATAATCTAAAGAAAAATTAGTATTTTATAATTATATCTGTCAACAACAGATATTTTTCTAAAAAGTTCATTAACACTTTGCCTTTATATTAGTCTATATAATTAGGTTCCTTTCTTTTATGTGATAGGAGTATTATACAACTTTTACACTATGTTCCATATCTGTCTCTTCTTTGCACTTTTGTCGCTTTTATCTAATAAAAATAAACTTATAGACGTAGGCATAGACTATAACCCGCAATCTAGACGTAACCACTAAAACAAAATTTCAGTCGACTAAAAACTATCGACTAAATATTCGACAGTATGTAGCAACTAAATAGTAATTAGTCGATAGTTGAAATTAGTCGATGGTGCCCATCACTACTCGTAATTCCCTGATGATCGGAGGGAGCACGAATCGAGGGGGAAATCTCATGTACCTAACCCTGATACGTTCCTCAGGGTGAAAATTCACCAATTTACCTTTCTCACATATCGCAAAACGATTGATTTCTGTTTGTCTGTGTTGCAGAATGTATTTCTTCGAAACGTCACAGAATAATTGAAGCATCATTCGTAGATCTGAAATGTGAGAAGGGGTGAAAATCCTATTATTCTAGGATCTATGCAACTACGTCTGAGGGTTAAACACAGACGGCGAATGGCGTGAAATGACAACGGCGATAAGGACAGGCCAGAAATCAGCATGTAAAGCG
This sequence comes from Lasioglossum morio, assembly GCA_916610235.2. Classification (NCBI taxonomy): domain Eukaryota; kingdom Metazoa; phylum Arthropoda; class Insecta; order Hymenoptera; family Halictidae; genus Lasioglossum; species Lasioglossum morio. Next base: position 20,698,987 of record OU744324.1, on the reverse strand, counting down.
ATAATGGTATCGAGACGGGGACCGAAGAACCGGATACGGTGGGTGCAATAGAAAGTAACGAGGTGCAACGTGTACACGGAAAGGCCGAGTCGGCGTGGAGCAGGCCGGTTGCTCGGATTGGTACGAGCGGATCAGAGAACGCTTGTATCGCGTGCGTTCGCGTTGAAGGACCTCGTGGTAGCGGAACACGGCCGCGTCACAAAAGAAGGAAACGAGTCCTGAAGGGAAAATAGTAGGAAAAGAGAAAAAGGAAAGCCGTGAAAATGTCGGGGTGGAGTGACCTATCGTCCCACTTCCACGCGCGATCTACGATCGACGGTGGTCGTCGTCTAGCCGGGGTAAACTGGTTCGATCGTTCGATCGGAGAACCAGTTTCGCGATGGGCCTGGGCGATCCGTCTTGTTCACCTGCACGCAGACACGGCTGCCCGCGTACGGACACGCTCGTTAGCACGCGCGTGTATACACGATATCCCAGATTCGAGATCCGATTATTCGCCAGCGAGAGACAGAGATCGAGGAGGGAAGAGGGAGAGAGATAGGAGGAGAACGAGGCAGGATCGAGCTGCAGTTTAAACCGGTAGTTCCCCGGCTCGTTTGCTTCGTGTACGCGTAACGCGACGCCAGACAGTCGGTCGACAAGACGAAAACATTGCGCGCCCAACAGCCAAAGCACGAGGAAATCGACGATCCGTCGAGATGGAGAGAGCTACGTCCAACGATCGTCCGACCAGCTATTTCCGTCGAGCCGCGCAAATATTATTCGAGACAACTAGCATTACCAGTCTCGCCGATCTAAAGTTACTCGTTTACGAACGAGAAATTATTTTTGTTACGCCCGCCGGTGGCCCGCGGACGATCCTACGGTCTACGTGTCCGCAGGCGTCGATAGTTTTATCAGACCACTTCGGAGATTCGCATATTTATTTTCTGTTCGATTTTCACCGGTGTTCGCACGATAGTCGGGGTCCTTCGTACGGTAAATTGTACTAATGCTGGCACTGCACTAGTTATTGCCACTTTTGATTTAAACGGCAAAGATTAACTCTTTCCACTCAGAGCTATTTTATTTCGAAAATTAAACATTTCTTCAGATCTAGAATATTTCCATACCTTATGATTTTCGCAATTTTATGGACCTTTGTTTCGATTATTTTACGTCGCTTTTTCAACTGCTATGGTTATTAAACGACGGGACCTACAGTTTAAGGTGGGTTCCGAACCACCTTGGGCACCACAGTTTTTTTTTTTTAAAGCACATTGAATTAATTCTATGTGCTTGCAATTTTATGGACCTGAAATTGGTATAATGTCTCGTTCAATAACTAAATGTTCGTGCGAGAAAATACTACTACTAAAAATAAATAACTACCGGGGAGAGTTTTTTCGAAATTACTAGTGGTCCCGTAAATTTCGGTACCAGCTTTGCCGCAAAGTGTTTCGCCGTGGACGATTGGGGATGTTGCCGCTTCAACACCCTGTCACCCACTTTGTATTCTTTCGTTCGGTGCCGCAAATTATAATAATGTGACTGTTTCTTGTACGCATCCTCGAGGTTTTCTAGCATCCAATGCCGCAAAGTCGGCAAAAGGGCTATATTTAAATGTCATCGAGTATTTCTTTCATTTCAAGCTATTAACAAACATTTCTAATTCCAAGTGCGTCATAAATATAGCCGCGTATACTGAAAATACGTGTCTGAAGAAGTTTGATCTTTGAACGCTTATTGTGCCGAGAGTTTTCCATCAGTTCTAGAAGTATGCGCAGAATGGACATTTGAGAAACAGTTTGTAATCTTTATCTTTGGAACAAAGTAACATAAGTACAAAAACGAATCCCTATACTCGTTTCTGAATGACTGTGGTTTAAAGGTTTAAGAAAACAGTTCATCTTTAAAATAGCTTGTGTTTTGGTTCACGATTATTTATAATTTATATTAAATTATTCAAAATGTATCACAATGTATTGAAAAACAAATGTACGGCAAAATAATCTCTACCTTGAGATTCAAATTACACTAAATAAAAAAAAAAACATTTTGTAATCTTTAAAAATCGATACGAGAAGTTCAGCCTGACCCACTGCGCGGCAAAAGCGGAGCACAATGTTCGTCTCCGTTTCTCGGCGTTCTTAAACGGGGAATTAATCGCTTCGAAGGGTATTTCCGTAAGAATCGGGGAACAATGCCCAACGGTAAACAATCTCTGCGATATCTAGAGAGAGAGAGAGAGAGAGGCAGAAGGTAGAAGTAGGCGTGCAGTTACGGTCGATACTCCACGTGCACGAACGATCTGCGGATGCTGAAAAGAATCACGACTACCGTTTGTTCCTTTACGCGTAGGAGTGACGATATTCTACCGTGCCGTGGGGGAGAGGAAAAGAGAATGGCGGCACCGGTGGTCCTTGACAATGAACTGGTTTTTGGGTCTCGGCAGCGGACCAGTTGAACGTCGAATAAAAAGGATGCTTCGACCGAAGGCTATCGAACGAGTAAATTTCTTACGCGTATTCGATAACGGCCGATCTAAAAATAATATGGTTATGCTGTTCGACTTGATAAAATCAAAGAAATTGATTCTTCTGAATAATTTGGAAAGTCTAATTATTCTTCTACTTTGACCATTTGCATTTCTATGAATAAAGACATGTAGAAGGTTGTATCTCGCATATGTTAACACATTACCGACCGGTGATTATTGCATATTTTTGAAAAATGTATGGTACATGGCTAAATTTTCATTTAGCATTTAGTATGAACTAACTAAAGTCACCCTCGATAACTTTTTTTTGGTACAGCAGAATTATTGAAAATCCTATTAATAGGCTTCCGGTGGGTAAAGTGTTAATTAACCCTTTACGACGTCGTGTGATTTTTAAGTTAGACATTCACGATTCTGTCAAAGAAATTTCCAGGGAAAAAATCGTCATACATTGGACAGAATTTTCAGAAGCTCGCACACACGGTTTCCCACGCGATGGAAAAAGTTCATGTCGAGAATGAAAATGTTTGTCAGTAAAGTGTTAAGTAGCTTACAGCTGCATGCACACAATTGTCCTTACAGAATTAGAAAGCTTTCAACGTATTAGCATTTGCGAAGCATCCAGACACAACCGTGCTACCGTCATTCGAGTTAATCGTGTCAATAGTTGAACAGCATTTTAATATTTCCAGTGTCCGCAGGGAAATTATTTTTAGTTTCGAAATATTCTCTCTGGAGGTTGTTCAAAAGATTCGCGATACCGTGTATGAAAGCACCTCTTGGTTTTTCGAAGTTTCATGCGCGGTAGTATGAATGAGGTGTGCTCTCAAAAGGCAGCCATTATGTACGAACCAGGAAATTAAAACAGTTTCAATCTGGTGGTCTCTCGTCGCGGAGATACAAAATAATTAAAAGACGCTTCGCTGTGCAATCATGAAAACAAAAAATTGTGGAATATCGGGAACTAGAATGTGGGAATTATTTAAACTTTTTTTCAATTGCTAATTTCGAGCAGCTAGAATTAATTCTCGTATCGTTCGAGAAAGTATTACAGTGAAGCTTTCATGCCAGGAAAATCCTCGGTCGTCCATTGGGAAAAAATGACCGCACATTTTGTAAAATTACAAAAAAGATAAAATGAAGACAGTAATGACGAAACTGTATCGGGAACTAGAATGTGGGAATTATTTAAACTTTTTTCAATTGCTAATTTCGACCAGCTAGAATTAATACTCGTATCGTTTGAGAAAGTATTACAGTGAAGCCTTTACGCCAGGAAAATCCTCGGTCGTCCATTGGGAAAAAATGACCGCAGAATTTGTAGAATTACAAAAAAGATAAAATGAAGACAGTAATGACGAAACCGTAATGACCATGAACACGTCTAACTTGTCGAGTTGAAACGATTCTATTGTTCGTTATCCTTTACAGGAAAGAAACGTGGAGCTGTTTGAAACTGCGAGAATCGAGAAATATCGGACTGTCTCCTACGAAAACTCCGCGGAAATTCTAGCGAGATAAATCTTCGCCGTTACCAAGATAAGATCACGGTCTCTCCGAGCAGATAATTCTCGAATGAGCGAACAATTTATGTTCTGTAATTTAGAGGAATCGAGAGGTCGTATCTCTGACTCATCGACAGTTGGTGTAACCGCCCGACAAATCACGTTTCGCGCGTCATCGCCATTTCCTTCTTTTTAATCCTGCTGCTCGTTTTCGCGTGACTTTTCTTCGCCCGGAGCGAACATCGTCGCGCTACATGCTCGACTATCAAATTCGACAGAATACAGTATGATTTTTATCTGTTACAGATCCACAAATGCTATTGTCAATGAAACTGGGATTTCATTTGGTCCCACATTCTTAATCTTTGTTGTACAAAACTTGAAAACCGCAAAAACATCCACAGTCCAGTAATCAGAATAAGAGGTGGGCACATTATTATTTTTTTTAACGTGACACTCTGTATATTATGTTTTGCTATAAAAATTGTCGAGCCGATACGCCGAAGGCAATAAGTACGCTATAAATGCAGAGTACAAACGGAGTATAATACTCCGTGACGCGTATGGATTCTAAAAACCACTAAAACACGTGCGACCCACTTAAACATCTTTAAATAAACACATGTCTCAGCACATGTTGCTGCACACGTTTGTAAACGAGGGAACAATGTGGACAACTGCAGCCTAAAGCATGTTTGTACATGTGATCAGTGAAAACACTAATTCTATTAAAAACTAGCTGACCCGACAGACGTTGTCCTGTCCAAATTTCAATAAATTTCTTTGTGATCGTTTTGCGAATTTGTGAAAAGCCATTGGAAATGTGTGAACAAAGTAAAAATGAGAGAAAAAAAACGTATTTCTGAGTGATCATTATGATTTTTACAGTTTGTCCGAATTCTCCGACTTTCCTTTGTAATTCTCTCGAATTTTTTTTCCAGGACCATAACGAACAAAACAAAAAAAAGAATTATGCATATCCATCGTTCGAATCGTGAGCTATGCTCTTGAGTTCATACAAAAATCCCATAGAATAAAAGCACGACACGAATTTCATTTGTTCCCGAATTTTCCATTTTTCCGGTCAACTGTTCCAATTGTTCTTTCCCTAAAAAGCTTATTCGGATTATTACGAACATTAAAAAAAAAAATGAGCCAAATCGTTTCTGGCCGGTCTCAAGTGATGCGCTTACCAACGAACAGCATTTAATTTTTATTTATATAGATATCCCAGATAGTAGACTCGTTTGATTGGATAATGATTCTCCGGAGATAGTAATTAAAGAGTCAGTGGCACATTTAACCGACTCGCACCGTTGAATATCCCCGTTAACGCGACCCTTTGAGAAGGTTCGAGTAATATCGGGACCAACTCGGAAATAAAAATCCGCGTTTCCGTCGATCCGACCAAGTTTTAATGAGAACCGTATTTAGACACCTGTCGGGGAATTCTATCTGGTATGTCACGTCGGTGGTGCACGCGGTCGTGGTAACACGAGCACAGAGAAACTGGGAAGCAGAATGCACGAATGCAGTGGGAGAAACGCGAGGGGGAAGAAGACGCGTCGCGTTACATAATAGTTGGCAGTTGGCATAGTTCTCGAGGAAGAAGGCGGTCGCTTATTCACGCACGGAAATCGCACGAGAGTCACCGGCCGACAAGGCTAAGGGCGTGTTTGCACGCTGCTCTCCTAATACGCGTACATTATATACGACATTGAAATGAAATCCGGTCTGCGATGGAAATGCTGCCGGAATTTTGCAGGAACATGAAATCCTTGCGGTCCCCACCGATTCCGAGCGTAATCGTCAAATAAATTGCGTTTCTCTCATCGATCGCGCGTTGAAAACTGTTAGGGCTGTGCGAGTACTCGGAAAATTTGGGTCCCATTTACTCCAGCATTTTCACCGACAATAAATTTGCTCGACATCGCCTTTACTTAACACTTTACCGACCGGAAGCCTATCAATAGGATTGTCAATAATTCTGCTGTACCAAAAAAAAAGCATAGAAATTTTCTTTCACATTGCAATCTTAAATGAAACTATTAGACGACGTTATCGAGGGTGACTTAGTTAGTTCATACTAAATGCTAAATGAAAATTTACCCATGTACCATACAGTTTTCAAAACTATGCAATAATCACCGGTCGGTAATGTGTTAAGCCTTTGCTGAACCGAAAACGAATTTGATCGACAACGATTATCGCCGACAAAAACGTTGTCGATCAACGTCGTTTTCGGCCACAGTTATTGTGCAAAACCGTGTCGGGGAAATTTGTGTCGACGATTTCCATGGGCCGGCAAAATTTCGAGTCGAGATCCCGAAAGTTTATAAACTTGGGGGTACCCGTTGTTCCTCGTAGGAAACGGTTTACAGCGTAATAAATCAGATTTAAAAATAGAAACTTAGCAAGCGTCTGATTTCAGGTTCTACGGCCGAGATATTTCCTGTCAATCTTCGTTCTCCCCGTTTTTCTCGCTATCGGTATTTCATCTAGCTCAGCGTTTCCGATCCCAGCCCCGGCAGCCTTCTCCTACACTCGTTGCTGTCTGTGTCTGGCTCGAACGTGCATTAAAAGGCCGTTTGCACGAGCAACGCTTTAAGCGTATACCGTCGGTAATACGTACGAGACACGTTACGCGCGAGTACACGCCGCAAACCGCACAGGGACAAACGAACGGACGCTAGATGAAAGGAGCTCGTGCATTTAGACGCGTGGGATCCGTCTGAGAGACTACATCTTCGATAACCGGGTATACAGACACATACACGCGCGGCCAACTCCGCACCAGAATTCACCGACGTCGTGGCGTTTTCACCCCGGCTCTCTCACCTACATTCCAATTTTTTAACCCCTTGCACTATAACATCGAGTCAGTCTCCGAGCGAAGATTTTGAACGGTATCTAATAAATAGGTTTGCTACTGACCCCTTGCAGTGATTCGAAATTCTTCGTCCGTTTCACTTTGTAAGAATGAATTGTAAGAATGATACAAGTATGCATGTCATATGACTGAATATGAGTGTGTATTTATGTTTAATTGTTATATATGTTTTTATTGATTTACATGTTATATATGTGTTTATTATTATTATTATTTATTATTATAGACGGACTGAAGCCCTTTTACATAAGTGTTTACAATATCAAAGAAAAGAAAAAAAAGAGAGAAAGTTACAATACTGCTCGTGTAAAAACAAAAAAGCAACATGCACAAAAGAAAAATTTAATAATGGTACAAACGATATGGTATTATCATATAATCCTGCGTGGTTGCATTTTAAAATTTATTATTAGGTTAGGTTTAAGATTTATTGATATACGTCGCGTTAATGTTTTATAAAATGAATGTTCTACGTTATGATTTTGTTAAAATAAAAACGACAGTTCTCTACGAGTGATTGACGAAACATCACGTCGTGTCGAGTATCAATTCCGTGTCAACTCCTTACAACTTGAAAGGGTACCGCCGGATAAGCAGGTCAAAGTGCCTCCAAACAGAATAGAATTATTATTACTATTTATTATAGACGGACTGAAGGCCTTTTACATAAGTGTTTACAAAAAAAGAGAAAGATACAAGACTACTCGTATAATAAGAAAGAAGGGACATGCACAAAAAGAAAAAAAAGGAAAATATAATAATATAATACTGGTACAATCGATAGGTATTATCATATAACCCTGCGTAGTTGTATTTGAAAATTTTGCAAAAATTCAATGAATTAGAAAAAGTAAAATACTGTATGGAGTGATAAAGAAAACCATTTTTCCCATAGTTTCTCTTATTCTTTTAAATGGAAAACTCTGAAAAAGTAATCAGGCATGTTGCAGCTAATAGAATGCACGTCCATGAATTTTTTCCGAATTTTTATCTTCGAAGACGAATCGTACTAAAAATTTGAGAAACTTCAACGTGTCGATTTCTTGTAGAAATCATGAAATACTAAGTCTATGTTTTTACAGGTTTATAATATATATAAAATTTTGTGAGATTTTTCAAAGTGGAGAAACACAGTTGAAAAGTCTGAAGATTAGAGTCGTCACTATTCGACACATGGTTAAAAAACATCGTTTTTTTTATAATTTAAAATAACACTTCTTATTGGAAGACCCTGTACATTGTAATACGAACACTATAGATATGTAATATATGTTTATCTTGCTACTTTTCGAAACTAGAATACGTGTAACATTAATTCTACGATATTATAATTGAATTAATACTCATGGTCATTTGCGACCACTCGGTTTCATTATTCACAAGCTTCATACGTCATTAATAACTATTAATCAATCTCGCGAAGTGTATATTTTATTTTAGAGTACTCTGCAAATTGAATTATTAGTACCGCGTTATACGGACCGAGTTTCATTTCCCGGCGCTTGTCAGCAAAGCCATTCAATGCAGCTTCATTTCAAGGGAACCAATTAATTCTGTCGCTTGTATAGCTCTACGGAATGAAATCGAATGAACTAACCAACGCCGATGTAATCAATTATTGACCGTAACGCGGAAAACAATTTACAAATACATTTGATCTAACGAAACCAGCATCCGCACTTCGTAAAACAGCAGAATACAAGAAAACTATGTGAAACGAGTGTCGCACAATAGAGACCGAAGTGGAATTGATAACACGTTGATCGTCGAATCGGAATTCTCAAAACAATTCCACCAAGTCTCCACTATTTAACTAATTAAACCGAAATTGAAGCGACAACATTTGATTTCTACGAATTTATTACATTAAAAACTAATTTTTACCTAATTTAAACACGATTCTTTTTATTTATTACGAGTTTGAGAAATACGTAAAAAAACTCTCTCTCTCCAAAACCCCTATACTAACCTTATACCCTATTTAGGTGCTAAAATATATATATATATATATATATATATTACACAGCAGATTTTTATGCACATTTTTATGAATATTTTTATACAGATAATGTTTATTTTGCATAAAGATCCGCAGTTCATTTGTTATATTCCTTTGCTTCCTTAACTGAAGTCTGAAAGAAGTGTGGGAAAAAATGTCGTAAAATTGCCAGCAACGGATTGAGAGAATAAAAGCCGCGTCGAATCGAGGTTTCGTGTGGCCGTTGCGAGCCGAAGAAAGGAAGTGTAACAGCATGGTTGCGATTCGTGAAAGAGAAAAAGAAACGGGAGAGAAAGTGGCTCGGATTTTACATGGGCACCGGGGCTCGAAGAAGTCGAAACGGGTGTACCGGTTAATAGCACGTAATCGATAATAATCGAATACATCGGAGCGAGGCTCGGAGCGGTCCGGTCCGCCAAAGTGGACGGTATAAATAATTTAATCTCGGCCGTGTGCACGCCAGAGGTTGCCGATCCCTCTGATTCAGTCAGCCAGATCGTCTCGAGAGGAAACGCGCAAACGTTGCCTGATCCTGGACCGTATGTATCGTGGCTACAAGTTGTACACACGGGAGAATAAGCGGCACCAGAAATAGAATCTTTACATTACACCTCCCTACTCCCTCCCAGCTATCACTTTCCATCGTTGCTCTCCGTGCCCCTCTTTCCCCACCCTTTATTCACTCGTTTTCCTTATTTCGTTGCTTTCATCAAGAAAACCTGTACATTTCTCATACTTCCTTAATCCTTGTACGCTCCTCAAAAATAGCTGCATAAAAGGGACTAGGATAACAATTTACCCATTTTTATTGACTTCCCGATTTATAGGAATATATATATTTTCATCATACAATCAAATATAGACAAAATAATTAAATGGATAAATATATAAATATATGAATAGATAAATAAATGTTTTAAAGATAGATAAATTAATATAGAAATCTTCACAATACAAGAGATCCCAGAATATCAGACGAATATTCACATAATTTAAACTTGACATTTCCCTGAATTTAAACTTGAATTTTGCCGCAGTGTAAACTTGAAATTTCTTTAAATTTAAACTTGAAAATTCCTTCAATTTTAACTTGACATTTCCCTCAATTTAAACTTGAAGTTTCCCTCAATATAAACTTGACATTTCCCTCAATGTAAACTTGAAATTTCCCTTAGTTTAAACTTGACATTTCCCTGAATTTAAACTTGATATTTCCCTGAATTTAAACTTGACATTTCCCTAGATCTAAACTTGAAATTTCCCTTAATTTAAACTTGAAATTTCCCTGAATTTAAACACGACATTTCTCTAAATCTAAACTTGAAATTACCTTTAATTTAAATTTGAAATTTCCCTTAATTTTAATTTGTTTTACGCGTTAAATCAACACATTACGGTTCATTTGTAGTATAATTTTACACTTTGTGATAATATTGAATTTGATGAATTCTCACCCTGAGGAACGTTAAGGGTGTACTCAACACTTTCGGCTTAAAAAAAAATATACTTCTTTTCTTGTAGTAGGATATTTTGGAAATGAAAAAAGTAGCGGAGTTCATATAATTAAAACTCAAAACCTTTTAACGGTCTTGACTATGGTCCCGTAGATTTTCTCGTGGGAATGTCAAGAATCCAAGCATTAATGTTAGGAACTCACTAGTCCAAAAGTTATGGCTTGTCCATAAGTATGAATGTAGCCTTTGGCGGTTTAATTGCGGGCTACTTGATTCCGTGGGGAGTGTGAATTGAAATTACATTCTCGCTAGGCCTCCGTTTTAATGAACAACCTTCCAGCAGGCCGCGCGATCGGTCTGGCTGCATGGCAATTGAAACGAGAGCGCGTTTACGTGTATTGAAATACATCGGGACAATGCGGGCCCGGGAAGTTTCATAGAAATTTATGGGATCGAGGAAAGTATCGAAGGAAGCGGGATGATTTATATGCAGCCTCCCTTTCGTGGAAGAAACTGCTAAGCATGATCTCGCCGTTCGACGCGCGATTATACACGACCGATCCGCGATACTTGATATTCAGAAGTGAGTCTACGAGTTTCTGCGTCACGGTAATTTGCATCTCACAGGGCGCACCTCGAGATGATTTATAAGTGTCTCTCGCAATACTGAAAACGTCCGGGCTCGGCGTTTTATTGACTTTCTTAAAGGAACGAACAAAAAAAAAAATGTGAACGTGAATAAACGAGTCTTACACCTATTCAGATCAGTTTATTATTTCCTCACTGCGGACCGTGATCTCCGACAATAATAATCCTCGTGACTATGCTCGAATCAATATCGGATCGCTCCATAATTAATCTCAGTCTCGTTTCTCATTTTACACTATCGAGAAATGAATTCTATTTCGCTGGGAGAGTGTAATAGCCACTTTAGATGGTAATCACGATAAGCTGCCTTACTAATTGAAATCAGTTGTCGGTTTCGTTTACAGTTAAAAATTATTCCGGTAAACAAGTTCTCGTCGTTTTCTCGTTTGTATCTCTTATATTGTTCAACAGTTTGCTGTGTACCAATCGGGATGATTACACTCGTAAATATAATGTTATAGGTAAATCTGTATGTCAATTGTCGTAATATAGTTTGACTTTTTTTTAACAGATTTTGAAAAAAGTAGAGGTTACGGTATTTGCTACAGCTATGCAGAATGATTAGCAGTAAGATCGAAGCTATGATTTATCAGCTGTTATTCTGGCTATTACATCCAGGGAGATCATGCCAGAATTTTGCATAGAATGCTGTACATGTACGACGGAGACTCGATACTATGTGTCCAAAGACGTATAGCCGACTGTCCAGTGCTTCGTATAACACAAAGGGGAGGAATATCGTGTAGGCACGAGCATTAATTCTGGATAGAGGCCAGGAGCACGGCAAAGGCTGCTGAGAATCTGGTACGCGGCCAACCACCGGCCGATTAATTAAATTTTACGATTTAACCAACCCCCGAGCTTCCTTCCATCGCGCGGAAAGAACCGTAACCATACAAACGAGGTGTTCGACAGGATTCTGCTACTTTAATCCTACTGTTCATAGAATAGCCAGCTATCCATTTGGGATTTTCAGTTGGAAATTTTTCACGATCCAGCTGAAATACCTTTTACCCGTTCAGACTGATTTACAGCCAGTCTTATTATAATATTATTACTAATTATTACATAATCATTTTCCTGCTCGGCCTCCAGTGAAATGGAAAGCAAAACAATTAATCGAGATAATTGATTCGTATCGTTCGAATGCGAAGAATGAATGCATCGAGGCAAACCCTTCTTTATGGATTGCAAATCACGAGATAATTTCTTGGTAATAACTGTTTGACGTAACACTGAAAATATTTAAGGACATTAATATATAATTTTCAGCTTAATAGGACGATTCAAAGAAGAATACAATTTTTATCAATCATTTTCCTGCTCGGCCTCCAGTGAAATGGAAAGCAAAACAATTAATCGAGATAATTGATTCGTATCGTTCGAATGCGAAGAATCAATGCATCGAGGCAAACCCTTCTTTATGGATTGCAAATCACGAGATAATTTCTTGGTAATAACTGTTTGGCGTCATACTGACAATATTTAAAGACATCCACGTATTATTTTCAGCTTAATGGGACGATTCAAAGAAGAATACAATTTTTATTCGGCTCCTGTGTCCCGCAATCAATGCGAAAATTTTATATTTTGCATAAAGATCCGTAGTCTACTCGTTACGAATGAAATTGCAGAAACAATGGTGACACCTCGATCGTAACAATCGATCACAGTGTTAAGACATTCTTACGCGCATCAAAAGGTATTTCCATTCATAGTGCATCGAATAATGAAGCACGCAGAAATGCACAACTGTTCGTAGAACATGACCTTAATAATCGACGTCGACTGCGAGTACCTCGCGCTTATGCGCGAGAGATCAAGGTCGATTTCATTGCCGATCGTACAGGGTATTCAATAAACTCGTGATATCTTTTTCATGGACGTTCTAGTACAACTTACACGTTCATCTGTAACAGTTTCACTTGTGCAATAATCCTCTACAGGGTGTTGCAGAAAATGTTTGTTTTGATTTAGGAAGAATATCTTTTTCGGGACACACTGTATAGGTACTGGGAACGTCGACTGTGTGAAAACTCGGGCTTGTTATCGTGAAAGCGAGGGCGAATTGCCATCGTTGAACCGGCATGTAGAATCTGCTTACGTGCCCGCATTTAAGTCTAATCTTTATGGACGGGCTAATCAAGACGTTACGGTGACGTGTGCGAGGTGTCGCGCGACGAAAGGGCTACGGCCACCACACAACTGTGAAAAAATACTTGCGAGCAAACAGCAGATAAGACACCGTGCCGCTAATCGTGATAAACCGACGTACGTTCACTCGCGAGCACTTTTAACAATTTTCTCATTGCCTCGTTTGTCACTTTTGTCAATAGATGCCGTTCTAACAATTATAATTCAAACGCTTCGTTAGCCAGAGTACAATTTATTACAGACAGCACTTGTGAGTGTGGAACTGAAACCCAAGATCTTTTTTTTTTTTTTTAATTTGGAAATCTCATATGAGATTTATTACAACATAATGCTTAGTACAGAGTATTACATAACAAAGTACACAGTATATTGTATAGTATAACAAAAATATTATAAGCAATAGAAAAATCAAAAATACTTAGGCACGTAGGTTACATGTATTTAAAAAAAAAACCCCAAGATCTTGATCACGTCATTTGGCAATGCCCAAAATACGAAGATGAACGTGATACACTACTTTCAGCTCTCTTTTGACACAAGTACTATCTTCCGACTTGTATAAGATACTTCCTATGTGGTCCAGATATTAAATGCCTGTTAATTCTTTTCGATTTTATTAAGCGACGTGCACTAAACATTTCATTTCATTGAATTAATCTTTGAATTACAGATTAATTTTAAGTTAAGAGGCGCGTTAAGTCATTATGTAATACGCTAATGGATTCATGTACTGAATATGCTATATAAACCATCAGGGGCGGCGTGACCTTTTGCGGGGCCGGGTTCAAAAATTTTGCGGGGCCAGAATACACATTCAAATCCTACACTTAAATTTCATAATAAGAAATTATTTATTATAAGTACAAAGTATGTTACATAAAATTTTTGGAAGATGAATATTAAATAATTCTTCTCGCTTTTTTCGCCGCAAAATCTGTAATTACGTCATCAAACGTGATTGAATTTGCTACTTCGCTTTCGATTGAAAGAATAGCCAGAGATGTAAATCGTTCTTGGCTTATTGACGATCGAAGATAATTTTTAATTAGTTTCAACCGCGAGAAACTACGTTCAGCTGAAGCCACGGTTACTGGCGTAGTTAATGTTATCTGTAAGGCAATTAATAAATTTGGGTATGCTTCCGAAAGATTGTTTTTTTACAATGTATTTCATCGCATCTAGAGCCGAATAATTGGCTTGCGTTATCGATCGGAACATGTTAAGCTCTTCAAACATTTCAGTTCCGCCGAGATCTCCTTCCAAATGTAAGCGAAGATCTTGACAACATTTTAATAAATATGCTTCATCTAAATTCGCAGTCTCATTCATGTATAGAAAACCAAAAATATACTGGTGATTTACATACAATTCAAATCTACTTTTAAATGATACTAAAGCAGAATCTATTATTTTTAAAAAGTAATGTGTACGAAAGTACTCTTCGTTGCTGATCGTCGACGATTCATCCCGTCCTTCCGCTAAGACGGGAGAAAAACTCTTGCACTCATGTCAGTGTGCAGCAAGTTGTCATCGATTAGTGAATTATGCGATTGCATTTTCCATACACACCTGAGACTCGAATATTCAATCTACTATACAGAGGGTCCTGCAAAATGTCTGATGAGTTTTTGTAGACCGCGGGGCCCCACAAAACGCGCCGGCCCTGTAAACCATATCTGGTTTAAAGCATTAAATAATAATAATAACATTGCCTCTTTTCTCCCGAAAAATAATATTTCCGTGGCGTTACATAGTGCGGTATTTTCATAGGAATTTGGAAGAATAATAAAAGCATTCGTATAGCAATAATGTATATTTCTTTTTGTTCGGAATTGTTTTCAACGTACTATGCGTTGTTCTTTTAAATGTGCCATGTCCCATGATTGTTCGAGAGGCAGCACGAAACCGTGGGAAAATTAAGATCGATGAATCGGTCTGCGTGATCGTGTAAAAAAAAGGTCTTTTCACCATGCCAAAAACATCTGAACGGTTTCACGTGCGATTTCTTCCTCCCGTTATCGATCACAGAGGTGTGCCGAACTGGAAATTCGAAAGGGGAACCCCGGGAGGGGGCGGTTTAACTAATTTTTATTCCCCTTTCAAACTGGCCAGCGTGCACCGCGCGCGCCTAGTTGCCATAGGCGTTTCACTGGGTCTAGGCAAATTCAACTACACGTCCGTCACCATTTCGCGGAAGAACAACAGGGCCAATAAAACAATAACCAAAATGATCACAGGAGTCATTGTTGAACAGCATCGAGAGTTTGCCTCGCGGTAATGGAATTTTATATTGATTCAACACTGGCTAATCAAATTCCGATTTTTTCATCCGGTTTTCCAACCAACTCTGAAAAGCTTCTGTTTCCCGTTCCGAAAACAACAGTTCTATCCTGTACAATTTTATCGTACAATACGTTTCCACAGTTTTTGTGCTCAGTTTTTCCGCGGGCTAGGTCATTGCGCGTGTGGGGCGTTGACAGGCAAAATCGATTAACGACCGTTCCTGCTTTTTTCCGATTTGTTTTGCTACTATTTTCACCGTTTATTCTGTATTTAATTAATATTTCACATTTAAAGCGACAATGGTGTAAAGAACTTTGAAACATTAACCCTTTGCACTCGGAGCCATTTTAAAATAATTCCATTTTATATGAGTTTTTTTCATTCTATGGATATGAATTTCATGTAATAAAGCATACAATATTTAATGTTTAGTAATTGATTCGATAGCAATATATTTAATAATGGAAACAATATTTTCAACAATGGTACAGCAATTTTTAGTTCTAAGGGTTAATATAGCTCCTATATTATTTGTCAAATACTTCTACTGAATTAACGATTGCTGGGTGGCATTGAATTATAAAATCACATAAATCACTTTAGCATTTTCAACACGAACAGCTTGACATTTTCCATAGAATATAAGAGAAACAATAGAAAAGGCATATGATAAGTAATCTCGCCTTTCATCTTACTTCTTTAAATTAAAGTGTAGAACAATTCTCCGAGAATCACATTAAAAATCATCTGAAAGTGAGAAAAATATAGTATGACGAATAACGAATAAATAAATGCCACTTCAGTTTCATTCTATGGATATGAATTTCATGTAATAAAGCATACAATATTTAATGTTTAGTAATTGATTAGATAGCAATATATTTAATAATGGAAACAATATTTTCAACAATGGTACAGCAATTTTTAGTGCTAAGGGTTAATATAGCTCCTATATTATTTGGCAAATGCTTCTACTGAAATAATAACTAGACTGCGGATCACTACGCGAAATAAAAATTGATTTCATGAATGAATTCCACTAGTGTAACTCACTATCCACGATAGAACGTCGAAAACCGCAATTATTCTTCCACCGAGCCATCATTTACAAGCCGTAGGAGGCAATAATCGAAATTGCAGAGAGAACGCAGCGGCGATACAGATGGCGAAGTTATGGCGTATCGAGACCAGCACACCAGGTCGAAGCGAGCACACGCCCGGCACCGTTCTTTCTCCGAAATGTCCGTACAAATTTAATTCTAATCTCGTTCAGGCTGTACCTCCACCGTGAGAAACCAGTTTCCAAAGAGGTCCATGCAGCTGTGCATCGCGGAGTGGGTTATCTAATTTTCAGCCCCGCGTACCACGTGAATGGTCGTAAGGTAGGTATGTACAATGCTCCTCTCCCCAAGTGAATGAAAAGACACCTTGGCGCCGGAGCCGAGTACATTGTTCGGAAGAACAGACTGCAAGGGGCCGCAAGAAAAAAACCGGGTCGAACCACCATACCGGAGACCCGTTGAAATTATTAATTACGCTCTCCGTGCACGGATATCCGGGTGCATGTGCAAGTCCACGCCTCGTGCACTTTCGAATACGCGAACACGACATATGTACATACGCAACGATAGTTCGTAAGTATTTGAGCACAAGTTTATCGAAACTGTACAAAATATATGCACTATATGATATCGGCGCTACAGGTTCGATCAAAGATACAAAAATTAGCAATTTTGCAGTATTATAATTTTGACGTTTCGGTTCGGTTTTGTGAAAATTCGGTTTTTCTGAAAATTAATGTAATAAAATTTGTTATTCATTAAACTGACTATTTAACCCTTAGCACTCGACTGTCCCCTCTGAGGCACCACTAAAAATTGCTGTATCATTCTTCAAAATATTGTTTACATTATTAAATATATCAGTGTCTAATCAATTACTAAACATTTAGCTACTGTATAAGGTAATGTACCAATTTCATATCCATGAAATTGCAAAAATCATAAGGTATGGAAATAGTCTAGATCAGAAGAAATGTTTAATTTTCCAGTTAAAATAGCTCGGAGTGCAAAGGGGTAATAGTTATGAAAATTAGTTATTTATACATGGAAGAATATGTAAAAAAATATGTAAAAAATTAAAAATGGAGAATATGTACAAAATATATTTAATATGAAGCACCCCAATTGTAACTCTTGCTAGGAATGAACCTGATAAACGAAAACTTAATTTTATGCAAGACTAGCTGACCCGACAGACGTTGTCCTGTCCAAACTTTAATAAATTTGTGGAAAGCTGTTGGAAATGTGTGAACAAAGTAAAAATGAGAAAAAAAACATATTTCTGAGTGATCATTATGATTTTTGCAGTTTGTCCGAATTCTCCGACTTTGTAATTCTCTCGAATTTTTTTTCCTGAAAATTTTTCCGGGAACGCAACGAACAAAACAGAAAAAGAATTATACCTATCCATCGTTCGAATCGTGAGATATGCTCTTGAGTTCATACAAAAATCCCATAGAAAAAAGCGCTTTCATTTTTTCCCGAATTTTCCATATCTCTCGGCAACTTTTTCAATTTTTCTTTCCCTAAAAACTTTATTCGGACTATTACAAACATTTTTTTGTTAAATTAGCCGAATCGGTTAAACCGTTGTCAAGTGATGCGCTTACCAACGAACAGCATTTAATTTTTATTTATATAGAGATGACGATCCTAAATGTAGTGCAAAAGTGTGTAAAAATGATTGGCAATTATTTCGAAAATACCACTCCTCTCCGATTTTGATGAAATTTAAATATGATTTCGACATTTTGATCAACTTTTTCCTTTTCACTTTATAGTGAGAAGAAAAAACTATTGCTAATACTGTATTGAATTTACCATGTTGTTAATCTTAGTCTCATTAAGAGACCATTGGATGAAATGGATCGAGAAAATAGTGTCCAAAATCAGGAAACATTAAGAAACATTAAGAAAGCTTGTTGCTTGATTGCCTCGAATCGATGAACAAAGTGTTTATTAACTTTCATCTATTTTATGGTAAAATTCTTAACTTCGACAGCGACGCTTTCGTCGCAGTTACGCAATCGCCGAGTTTATCGTGCACTGCGTTGCAGAAAATTCATTGCATTAAGCAATTTATCAAACTTGCAAGATTATCTTGGCAGTAAATGCACCGTTACAAATTGTAATCGAGCCTGATACACGTCGGCGCCGTAACTGGGCAGCATTTAAAATTTAAGTACGCGGTCACGATCAAATTGTTCATTTTCGCAGTTACGAAACGTCACGCGATTATTTAGAAATTAGCTAAGATCAGTTGAAACTATTTTACCGAAAATCTTCCAGCAATAATAATAGTATTAATTGCTGACTATTCGTCCATTTATATCGATATTCGAACGAAGGTTCCTATAAATAAACAGTCACATAAACAGAACATTCTCTACAAGTAACATCGTACAAATGTAAGCAGCAATAAACATTATAAAACATTGAAGAAACAATTTCTGTACACGTTATAAAAGTCCTGAAAATATTAATATCATTATTAATATTATAAAATACATTGTCGTTAACAGGTTCTCGTTTCCATCGCAACACAACAACGGCAGATCGTGGTATAAAAGTTACAATTAATTGTTCGCTTTAGTAGATTAACCAGCTGCTCAATTTATTTAATAAACGTAAAATTGACATGGCAATAATATCACCATTTAATCCTCTTGCGTCGCGCAGATTGACTATTAACGGAAAAATTCGTTTTTTTCAATTACGATTGCTGGGCGGCATTTAATTATAAATCAATTCTATAAATCAGTTTGGCATTTTCAACACGAACAGCTTGACATTTTCCATAGAATATAAGAGAATATAAGAGATGTTTTCACTATTTGAAATAACCGCCAAATATCGATTGGTTAGGTTTGATCTATTGATCGTTCATTAGTTCTGTTACTTGTGCCTCGTGTCTGTGCCTCAGTAACCTGTGTAACGACCTAGTAACAGCATGTGTCACAAAACCAAATATCTATGTTAAAATTTTCATAAAGCAAGTGAGTAATATAATAAAGAATCTTGACTAGATCTTGTAATCTGATTGTATCATAACCATTTCTATCTGTTATAATTTTTCAGACGCAGTTTCTCTTCTTTCTTGAAAATGATCCACATAAGGATCGAAACGTTGAAAGTTTAAATTAATTTGTAAAATTGCTTTATCGTATTTAATTGATCGAACCGTGGCGCCGAAATCATTAATAGTTTATCTGTTTTAATATAAGTTAAACAATAGAATAGGCATATGATAAGTAATCTCGCCTTTCATCTTATTTCTTTAAATTAAAGTGCACAACAATTTTCCGAGAATCACATTAAAAATTATCTGAAAGCGAGAAAATTATAGTATGACGAATAACGAATAAATAAATGCCGCTTCTCTGCGTGCAGCATCGAGTTCCCAGAATTTTATTTCACGCGTAACGTCACTGTAACGCGAAACAAAAATGTGCGGGATAATTGAAGAGAACGGCAGGATTAAATTATAATTTTCATCAACACTCGAGCTGGAGGTCCGAGCGTGGGCGGCTTCATTTATTTTCCATCAATCACGGTCCGCGTTGATGTACACGCTACATTCTTCCGAATCGACATTATTCGTCAGCCGGATTCGTCCGAATTGTCCTTAATTGCTCGAAAATTTCAATAATTTCATCGTTACACTTGCCGACCGACGAATCAAATTATATTGCTCTCGTCACGGCCGTTCTAGTCTCGTTGCATTTGGGTCATCTCGGCGTTCATTCGCGATGTATTCTGTTCCTCCTTCGTTCGGCCCGCGCACCGAGAATATCAAAGAGGTCTGAGACGACTAGATGGAACCGACTGCATTATAAACAGTATCGAAACCTGACCGGGTACAGTGACTCCAGAAAGTATCGCTCTGCACGCTTCCGATTTTCCACATAATTTCGAACTTTCACCCTCTAGTGTACCCAGTGAATAGAAACCCCTCAAAATATACAGGGTGTTCAGGCTATTACTAGCCAACGTTTTTTTGTAAATAGTATATATTAGAAAAAAATGATAGAGGAAAAAATAGTACTGTTTTTTATGCACAACACAATGACATATGCATTGTTGTTTTATTTACATTATTTTGATAGAAATGAAGGTGACCTTTAATTTTTTAAATGGAATGCTATACATTTTTTTTATGTCGTATGAAAGCCTGTGTCAAGACGAATTCATCCATCTACTACACAATGACCTTCAAGGTCATGCAAGGTCAGAAATGGAAGAAACAATTTGAATATTGTATACCAATGTGTTTACAAATATTCTTTATTAATGAGGCTACAACAAATGTTCAAAATGGCCTCCTTGCGCATGAATACACATTTCGGCTCCGTTAATTACCTTTTTGGTAGCTTCTTCTAATGTGGTCCGAGATATTAATCCACATGCTTGTTTTATTTTGGATTTCAAGTCGTTCATATCGCTGGGCGGTATCTCGTAAACTGGTTCTTTAATAGTATCCCATAAATAAAAGTTCAGAGGTGATAGATCTGGAGATCTTGCAGGCCACTTGACAAGTCCGTATGTTCCTATTCATCGGTTTTGAAATATGTCGTTCAGTATTTTTTTGAAGTATTTTTAAGTATGAATAACTATAAATAATAAGTAATAAGGTAACAACATCATTCAATTCGTAGCAATAAGGACTACTTGTAAACACATTGGTACACAATATTCAAATTGTTTCTTCCATTTCTGACCTTGCATGACCTTGAAGGTCATTGTACAGTAGATGGATGAATTCGTCTTGACACGCGCTTTCATGCGACATAAAACAATATATAGCATTCCATTTAAAAAATTGGAGGTCACCTTCATTTCTATCAAAATAATGTAAATAAAACAAAAATGCATATGTCATTGTGTTGCGCATAAAAAACAGTACTACTTTTTCCTCTATCATTTTTTTCTAATTTTTCTATTTCTTCTTTTAATCTTGTCTCGCAATCGACGAAGGAAATTTTTCTATCGCATAAATATCCGCGGTTCAATCACTGCTGGTTTCGAATTTCGATGCGGGATCGCACCAGGAGCGGGGCAGAAATTAATCACTTGTCTCTAGTAATTGACTTTGTGAAACCGAAGCTTCGATATTAAATTACCTGATCACCGTGAGCACATATTGGACTTGGTCCCATCAGCTAGCAAATATATGTGCACGATCGTCCGCAAAGGTGAACGCCAACATAATTTCGTGTAAGGTCGCCGCGGAAAAGCAATCGACTCGCGAGAAACTCGAACAACAGGTGCGCAACCAGTGTCGGTTAGTATCGATATGAGTGTTCGACGGGACACACGTTTGCCAAGGAAACTGGGATAGAAAAATGGTCGACTGTCGAGGCTCCCGGTGTTCCGCGAGACGACCACGCTCGCCTCGGATCTCGAGCAATGAACTTGAAAGTGCAGCGACTCGAGCCACCGCCTGCCTCCGAGGGGTGCAACTTTTGGAATTCTAATTGAGCGAAATGAAAACAGACTCGGACAGACAGTACTATTGTTACATCATCTCCGCTGAAAATCGAACAATTTTTTCCCTTAACCCTCATACGCTCCACAAAAATAGTTGAATTAAAGAAACTAGGATAACAATTCATCCAAAAATTGAGAAAATTCCATGAACATTCGCAGTCTACCGATTAATTTTTCTTGATACGATTGCCTTGCATTTCACAGATTCTACTTGTTGAATTTCTTACTGGAAGAAACATATAGTTTCATTAACCCTCATACGTTCCTCAAAAATAGCTGAATTAAAGAAACTAGGATAACGATTCACCCATTTTTTATTTCACACGTTAATTCAACGCATTACGTTTCATTTACAGCGTCACATTTTTAAGAAACACATCTCACGACGTAGACATAAAGGGATGAAGAATTTTACAGTATGTGAAAATATTCAACGGGTGAATTTTCACCCTGAGTAACGTATGAGGGTTAAATAATAGTTTCGAGTCTTGGGAACAGAATGCAGAAGGTTTTACATGGATTTCAGGCTTCAATACAAATTATTCCTCGAAGTTTTATAATTTAATTGAGTTTTCCGTTTCCACGCTCAAACTACTTAATCAGCGGATTCTTCTATCAAAAGAAAAATCTTCTACCCGAATTGCAACCGACTGGATCGGAATAAAAAACGGATTGTCTTCTGTTAATGCTTTGAATAAGTTGAAAATAAAATCCGCTGTCTGTTAATTAGAATCCAGTATTCGTTCCCACGGAAAATGCGGTGCAGTATAAATTTTCCGAGACAATCGAAACCTAAAACAAATGGCTGAAGCGACAAGAGAGATTGGGATTCGTATAAATCAGTGAATCCATCAACATCAGTTTCGGACAGTCACGTTGTGAAATGAAAATTCTTCGGCGAGAGTTATAGGTAAACACAGAGCGAATGCCTTGAACAGTAATTGCGAGCTGCCGATGCCGTTCCACGCGAGACCAATCAGAAACAATGGCCATTAAAAAAATCCATTGTGAGCTCGAATCAGCGTGATGGCACCATAATTGAAATAATTGGAACGGCTAGATGCCCGTTCCCATCGACAGCCGTCTGAACGTCCTGCCTTGGTGAAACAGACCATCAGTTTTCGTTTTCTCTTTTTCTTTTTTTTTTTTTTTTGTTCGAATATACCACGCCTCGCCCGAAGCTTCAACGTACGCGTCGAGTTACGAACGTCACCGGTTCTCGCCGTGGGACCGCCGTCAACCCACACGTTTCCTCCACTGATTTATTGCCAATAAATAAAGACAAATTTGTACTTTGTGGTAGCCAAGGTCTTGATAATGATTGAAGTCGTGGGAGGATAACCGCGGCCTATTTCAATTTTATTGATCCTCGACGGGAGAGCATGATGCGAACATGATCGAATTGTTGGGGATTTATTCGAACCAATTAGAGTGGACCCCATGTTGAAATTATAGAATCACGATAAAGGCTTTCGCTAATAACATTTAACCCTTAGCACTCGGCTGTCCCCTCTGAGGCACCACTAAAAATTGCTGTACCATTCTTCAAAATATTGTTTACATTATTAAATATATCGGTATCTAATCAATTACTAAACATTTAGGTACTGTATAAGGTAATGGATCAATTTCATATCCATAAAATTGCAAACATCATAAGGTATGGAAATATTCTAGATCGGAAGAAATGTTTAATTTTCCAGTTAAAATAGCTCCGAGTGCAAAGGGTTAATAGGCTTTCGGTAGGCAAAGTGTTAAGAAACGCGCGACAGAAAGTTTAGAATTAGTTGAGAAGAAAAAAAAATCAAAATAAATGATACGTTTGAAAATCAATGTTTAACTTCGCATACCTTTGTACTGTGATAAAAACCACCGCGCAAGTATAAACCGAAACCGTGTTAAACATATCGTGTATAAAAAGAGTCCCAAGTGTACTCTCGTACAACAGACGAGATCATGGATAAAACGCGGTCGGTCGAAATAAAGAGTGAAATTACGAACGGGTGAAAATAACGGAAAGATTTCTTTCATATTTGCGGGACTATGTTTGAGGAGCACGCGAGTATTAAACGCCATTTAAAGATTTATGGAATTTCAAACGCAACAAGAGAGAGAGAGAGAGAGAGAGAGAGAGAGAGAGAGAGAGAATGAGAATGCAATATATAACGTGTAAATTCGTCGATTAAAGCGATGCGCTATTAAATGCCTTTACTCCGTTTACGGTTCGGCGGACGAGAACCTGCACGGATACGTTCGATATAAATTCGCCGCGGGAATTTGCAACGCAGAATTTAAACGAATAATCCCGAGTCTATCGTGTATTCATCATTTC
Organism: Lasioglossum morio; assembly: GCA_916610235.2. Lineage (NCBI taxonomy): Eukaryota > Metazoa > Arthropoda > Insecta > Hymenoptera > Halictidae > Lasioglossum > Lasioglossum morio. Next base: position 20,674,695 of record OU744324.1, on the reverse strand, counting down.
GTTCAAATTCAAATTTTATTCGACCGTCCGTGGTTCCGCTCAAATAAATGTTCATTGAGAGCACCGGAAAACGATTTACATAATGTTATTCTGAAATGCGAAAATCGCGCGGCATCGGTAATCACTGGAATACTAAAATTCTCGGAATTTCGTGTTATTTGACCAAACATGGCTGCCGCGCGGGCCCCGCACACAGGGTAAACATAATTAAATGTATCGATGATACAACCCGAAAATTATTTCAACAGCTTCGAACCGAAACGTTTCCAATTCACTTTCACGCCGACGGTGATAATGAAAAATGCGAATCGATTGTAAACATTTTCGTGCCGGTAAATGCAAAGAAAATGGTGCGGCAAAAGGGGTTAATGAATTCGTAAAAACTCGGCAAACAGTTTTGTTAATTTTCTTCGTAGAAGGAAATCACGATTTTTCAGATTCGCAGCGTGGCTCGTTAATTTACAACAGTGTAAAAACATCGAGTAAAAACAAGTGGAACGGAAATGCACAACTAACGAGGTTCGTTAGCGCGGTGCTAACAAAAATTAGTAATTAATATCTCATCACAAAATGCAGTTCGTGCCGAAAGCAGAAAATGCCGCGCGACACAATGCTCGTTCGTAATTAACCAACAATGTGTCCAAAGGAAAACGCGTTAACTGAAATGGCGTTCGCCAAGGATGCGCGAGGATCACGGCCGCATTGTTCGTATGGGAATTTCGCGTGAATTCGCGATTTGTCACTAATCCCACGGTCATTCCACGCGACAACTCTTGCATTACACAATGTACGCACAGCTGAAACGTTTTCGTGGAGAACCTGCGATTATTCGTTGCGATAGAAACGAGACACCTGTTTTTCAGCTGTATCTCCCTCCAAATGCCACCTTTCAGGAGATTTATAACGTCATAACGTTCTCTCAGTCAAAATAGCTTCCGTGTTTCCCCACCGATCGAACCATTTACCCTTCAAAATTCAATTCCCCTTGGTTTTATTTATTGCTGCTTTGGTCACTCTGCAGAATCTTTGCAGAATTCTCCGTCATTCGATTTCAAATAGTAAACTACATTCGCCAGTGATATTCACCTTTTGGAGAAATTAAACAATAATCCAAACCTAATACAGAAAAATTTGAATTCTTTTTCTCTTTGATTTATCATAAGTATCACTGCCGAATTAGCTCATTATTTGGAGACGAGTACAATTTTGCACAAATTGGGATGGCAAATTCTACTTCAACCACTGTTTTAAAAACATTTTTATTCTATAAAGATTGTGCACCTGAATTGTCGCTTTATTGAAACTCGAATTAGCTAAAGTATATATTATACTAAATAGCTGCACACACGATTGTTTGATATGTATGGAGGAAACAATTTCTAAGCCATTTATTTTTACTGTAGAAAAGTTGAAAAACATTTATTTAATATTTTCGTTGTGTTCGTTCATGTAGAAATTAGGCGGCAAAACGTGAAGGAATTCGAGCAGGAAAAGGCAATGTTTACAAGCCCGAGTCGTTGAAAAATACGTTCTCAATCGACTGGTCGCAGCAAAGCCTATCGATTAGCGTTAATCGCGGAAACCGCATAAAATCTCCATTATCCGAGCACAATATCATCGGATCAGTCCAGGTTGAACGGACGAGGCCGACATTTCAGGTGCACCAACTTAGTAATTACTATACAGCGGGTTTCACGAATTTATTACAAAAATGGTTACGTGTAATTTAAAATATTAAAAGGATTAGACGAATTTCAAAATACTGTCACATCATTTTCAACCCATTGACCATACCACGAGATAAACTAAATGTCTATTTCACTCCTGACTGTTGCAATTCAGCTGGAACATTTCCGAATATTAAAAAACATTAGACTTCTGTCGCTTCGGTTTGTCGCAATTCGGCAAGTTAAAATTTTGTGTATACTTTCTTTTATGCTAATCAAAAATAAGATTGATTCTCACATCCTCAATAAAGTGACTGTAACAATATCTTGAATAATGGAATAAGTCCAATCTCTCGGACTTACTCTACTGTTGCATTCGATTATGTTTGTTTTCAAGTTTACGAAATGAAAAGAAACGAATTTGTTTTCAACTACAGTTAGAACGGTCAATAACAAAGCGTGAGGAAAGTACGTTGTTACAAACTGTAAATTGGCTCACCATTCAATGGTAACACTATATTTTTAATAAAACTAAGTTTTCTGTGGATGTCGAGTAGGAAATATGAAATATTCAGCGTGCTCGGTGTGGCAGGCCATTGCAGTTGAATTTAGTATTATCGATAAAGATCCGCTGTCTAGTAATTAGTAACAGACGCTGCGAATAAAACGTGTAAAAGACACATGGGGCTCACTTAGATTCTGTGGCCTGGCAAGGTAACAATTCCGCGCGGTTCGTGGTAATCCAAATGGCACAAGAACACAAACGAGTTTCACCGAAACACAATTTTTCACCAAGCACAGCTTCAGGCAAAGGTTGTGCGCGGCCGGTTGGATGTACTCGGCTGAAGGCAAAAGGAGGAAAATGAGTGGGTGGTATCGATGAATTCGAAAAACGCGGGAAATTAAAGGGAAGAGACGACGAGGCTCGATCGACAACGGTCACTGACGTCGTGTCGTGGTGAGCACCGCGGCGAGACGCGATGACGCGTCTTCCGTAACGCTCCTCGGCGATCACATTAATCTTTGTTTTGAACGGGCAATCATTCGCGGTATAGAAACGACCGAAACATCAGACACGAAACCGAACGGAACGAAACGCACGACCCACGCCAAACGAGAGTCCGCGGCAGACTGACAAGTGACAGCCGTAAGCCGGCGCAGCTCCACGCGCCATGCTACCCCTACCAACGCGCGAACACAGTTCACGGGTATCCGTTCTACCTGGTCCGTCGTACCCGTACCCGTTCCCGTACCCGTACACGCTCCCTACGCTCGCAATCGTCCACTTCAAATACACCGTCGCTCAAAACTATGTGGACTTTGTTTACACTAAACCTACTATGACCGGTTCTACATTTTTCATCTTAGAATTACTGAAATTATAAAGAACCGTTCATAAGAAATTATTTAATCTCTATTCCAGCATATCAGCTCCTTAGACAACTGGCATAAGTTCGAAATTACGAAAAATGGGGTTTTTATAGAAATAGTAAGTATTAAGAATACGTGTTTTATTTAACACATTAATTTGTGTATACTTTGTTTTATGCTAATCAAAAATAACATTGATTTTCACATCCTAAATAACAATCGTCCAGTTCAAATACACCGTCGATCAAAAGTATGTGGACTTTGTTTACACTAAACCTACTTTGACCAGTTTTACATTTTTCATCTTAGAATTACTGAAATTATAAAGAACCGTTCATAAGAAATTGAATAAATAAATTGAAGAAAATAAATTGAAGAATGCTGGAATAGAGATTTATTCCAGCATACCAGCTCCTTTGACAACTGGCATAAGTTCAAAATTACGAAAAATGGAGTTTTTATAGAAATAGTAAGTATTAAGAATACGTGTTTTATTTAACACATTAATTTGTGTATACTTTGTTTTATGCTAATCAAAAGTAACATTGATTTTCACATCCTAAATAACAATCGTCCAGTTCAAATACACCGTCGATCAAAAGTATGTGGACTTTGTTAACACTAAACCTACTATGACCGGTTCTACAGTTTTCATCTTAGAATTACTGAAATTATAAAGAAGCGTTCATAAGAAATTACTTAATCTCTATTCCAGCATACCAGCCCCTTAGACAACTGGCATAAGTTCAAAATTACGAAAAATGGAGTTTTATAGAAATAGTAAGTATTAAGAATACTTGTTTTATTTAACACATTAATTTGTGTATACTTTGTTTTATGCTAATCAAAAGTAACATTGATGTTCACAGAAAAGGGACTTAATTCATTTGTCAACTAAGGGATCTTATATCACGCAACAACAACCGCGCAAAGTCTGAATAAATTGAATCTTGTCACTTTTAACTACGCCTACCGATTTTAGATTTTCTATTTTACAATTACTGGAATTGTAAAGGAGCTTTTTCGTGAGAAATTATTGCTGTATATATATTGAAGTAACAAATCTTTAACTAAACCTACTTGTCAAATAAACCGCTCTAGATTTTTTATTTTAGAATTACTGGAATTGTAAAGGAATTGCAAAAGAATATTTGTTTTTCATAAGAGGATGCAGTTAAGGAAAATCTATCAAAAGACTAAATGATCATTATAACAGTTTTATTCAAACTAAAATTTTGATCTTAGAAAATATTTCTTTGCCTGTTCTCATCGGAACTTATATTATGCAAACTTTTTTCAAAAGTTCCACTCGTAATAGATTCCACTATAGCTTATTAAAAAGTTTTACAAGTCTTTCGAGCCCTGGTCTAAAAGCCAATTAGTGTACTTCGAATTTTCTCTGAGAATGGCACAGTACTTAAACAAATTCCATTTTGTTAAAGCTTTTAGTTGACTCGAACCGATATTTTCCGAATGGGAAATATAGAAATGGCTTGAACTTCCTGTACTTTAGCTTCGCGTGCAAACGGTTGAATATCAAACATACTCTTTGATGGTACGTTCAACAACTTGTTCAACGATGTTGTATACACAGAATAAGAGACAACAGTGGTAACGAGAATATACATGTGATAATAATAGTCGTGTAAATGTGTTTACCTTGCGAAGGTGAAGGAGAACAAGTATGTATGCACAGCGAAAGAAATTCAAATGCATGCGCATAATAGATCTCAGATAATCAGCAGGTACATTTGGTTTAAGTTTATGCAGATAGCTCGCAACGCGTATGTTACATAGATAAAGAATGATTAAGCAGTGTTATAGTCTTCAATTATAAACAGTTTATACAAGAATGCACAGTGGTATGCTTCTTTTTTTTATGGGAACCTCGGATTCCCTTTCTCCGCTGAACTGTTTCCCTTTTCTTTTTGTATCTCGTTGAACATTTCTGTTGGCGCTGCAGTTACATTTGCAATTCGAATTAACCAGTTTCCGCTTCTTTTTATAATTATAAAACATTCCTTCAATTTGTATTTTGTATGGTACATTGTTTACGAGTTGGATAATGTTTATTGTAATTAATTATTAACGATTCCAATTGAAATATTTAATTATTCATTTCAAAATGAACGGATTTCAATCTAATTGATGCATAACCCAGACGAAGGGAACTGATTCGATTTGAGGGGAGAAACAAAAGCCTTAAGAAAAGGCTTTAATTGTTAATTAAACCACTAAATACAGTTGAAATTATATCGTGTCTAGTGTCATTTTAATCAGAAAAATGCTACGAATAATTTACTGAAACTCCCATGAAAAAATAATGAAAAATAAAGAAGTTTTGTATTTGGATGAATAGTGGTTCACACTATTATGGATACATTTTTTGCGTACGTATTGACTTCCACATAATCGATGAAATTCAAAAGTGCTGCTATCTCCACAGCGAAAGTTGTAGCTGCTATCCTGCGAGAAGATGAGTTCCTACTTTAACAAGGGAGATATCTAGCCATTGGTCGGTATGGAAGTTGCCTGTTCGAGCAACAGACGTTAGAACAGAACAGATTTCGTTTCCCTTCGAAAGATGGCAATAGTTGATCGTCACGAACCTCGCGAGTGCATCGTTCCTTCGTGAATATCAAGCTCCGATAAGACTCCGAGTAACTCCGACTATCGATTAAGGGGCAAACTTCGTCTAATTGTCGGGGCGCTAATTAAAATCAAGAACAAGAAGTTCGAACTAAATTACGTATGCGTCTTCAAGTTTCTGAGAATTTCCTATGCACATTCTCTAGTAGACAGAATGATCATTAGTTTAAGGACACGGAAGTTCAGCATCCGTACGCAATCATCGTCAACGACGAAAACAATGCCAACGGAACGTTTACGGAATTGGACATTCAATTTCACGTTCAACCATTCTGAAACTGCCGTGTCACATTTGATGTAAATTCCCATAATACTTGTTTTAACATGCTAAACGTGGGTGAAGGTTCTGTTCCATGCTACATACATATTCCATGCTCTGGTACATATCAACATGGCGGCGCCCTTGTCGGTCAAAAACGCTTAGAATCGCTGAACTTTAAATCTCCATAACTTTTGAACCGGTGAATTCGTAACGTTGAATCTCGGATTTTCGGTATTACTTATTAAAAATCTACGGGACCGTATAAACAAAAGTTAAAAGTTTCTGTGTCCCTAAGGAGAAGTTGTTTTAAACGCCCCTAAATAAATAATGTTGTACGTACTGGTAATTCTAAAATGAAAATCATCAGTACGTCTGATATCAAAATAGCTTAGCCAGCTTTAAACTTCTTTCCCCGTCGTTGCGATACAATTGGGATAGCGATCGCCGGTGTATGTATACCTGTTGTTGGTCTGAAATAAATTTATGTGATACATACTGCGGATCACCAACTAAAGCGGTATTGTCTTGGTAAGTCTTTCGATCTCAAGCTGCACACCAGGGAGTGCACTTCTGTAGAAATTCGATACGCCGAGCAAACTCGATTTAAGCTTTGGTCTCGTGACTATGGTAACTCCACCTACAGCAGCCAAGTAACTCACGTTTGCTTTTACTTACGACTAGGATGAGACCATATATCCTCCGCGACCTAAGTGATCAATAAGAATTTCAAGTATTTATGGTCGGTGCGGTGCTTAACAAAAATACGACGCGACAGAAACGTCTAGACAATCTTCGAAACGAAACTGTTACGGTACGACATTTTTGCACGGACTTTGCTCTTAGAAATTTCCACCTGTCCACAAAGTAATCACTAGATTACTATGCTGCTAGCTACGCTTCATCATCGTAGTCATTCCCAGTTTATGCTTAACGGGGTATAGCATATACCAACAAAAAATCATTAATTCTTCCATTTTTATGAAATCAAGTTCGTAGACCAGCATCCCCTTGAAATTCAAATCGCACCTACGGCGAGAAAGTAATAAAGGAGCGCTTTCATCATCGTCCTAGACGTCTGTGCTCTGTAAAAGAGCACTTAATACCACCACCAAGTCTAGCCATCATCGCGCCTCCTTCAGCCGCCACCGACAGCTTCTGTGTTTTCTTCCAACTTTTATATAAGCGCTTGCCTCTTCTTGTTTTTCTTCTTCCTTCTTCAGCTACCCCGCCATCATTTCTGTTAACCTCATTTCAGCCTCTATATCCTTTTCCCATCCTGCTCCTTCACTCGGTCATTTTCTTCTCCCTCCGTTATAGTAGGACAGAACGGGGTCAGTAACGATTTGACTGGGAACTACGATTACGTAGAAAGACTATTACATTTACAAGAAATCTTTTGTAGATGTAGTCTATATGATATTCTGAAGTACAGTACTTGTTGAAGTACAATTACTAGTTAGAATTGCCAGAGTGGGGACAGGTTTTATATTATATCTATAGGGTGTTGTGTATAGGGTACAGGGTATAGGGTACCTATAGAGTGATGGGTAATAGGTATAGGGTTTCTATAGGGTATTGTGTATAGGGTATAGGGTAACTATGGATTATTGGGTATAGGGTATAGGGTTCCTATAGGATATTGGGTGTTGTGTATAGGGTATAGGGTACCTATGGATTATTCGGTACAGGGTATATGGTACCTATAGGGTGATGGGTGTTGGGTATAGGGTACCTATGGGGTGTTGTCTACAGGGTATAGAGTACCTATGTGTTATTGGGTAGTAGGAAAACGTCGTAGAAGGGGAACGTATTCTGTCACTTCAATTTTTCTTATTAATTTCCTGTTTGATGTTCTAAAGAATACTTGAGTATTATCAGGAACAGTTTACCGGGTAAACCAAACGGGAAGTGCAATTCCCTTTCCATTATAGGGTACAAAGCATGAAGAACGAGGTTGTGAGAAATCGGTCGCTATATTGGCAGCACAGGCTTTTAATAACATTGGAGGACACTTGGGAAACTGATCTTCAAAGACCTCTCCACGTTCTTTCATTTATCCTTGCACTTAATAAATTCTGTCTCGAATGATCTGTAATTATTTGTTGAGACTTTTTCGAATATTGTATGAAATTAAATTTTTGCTTCTTATTATAATTAGAAACAACAGGAGTCCCCCGAGTACGTTTGATTAATGTGAAACGATTATGAAAAATGAGTAGGTGTAATGTACAACAGTAAAAACGAATAGAATAATTATAAAATCCTGTTGTGCCCATTTTGTCCCTGGCTGTACCTAATATCGACACTCGTCGCGGTTCGAAAGCGTTCGAGAATCCTCGATATCACCTGCGTTCTGACAATCTTTCAAACGAAGGCTCAGATAGCAGCGCGAACGCTTACAATATCCGGCTGCAATAAGAATCAAGGTCCTCAGATATTTACCCGGGAACTTATAGGCGAGTTGGAAACGCTTTCAGATGCATCATCCCGATTCCTGATCCAGAAACCCGTATTGCCCCACAAAAAGCATTCCTCGAGCGCTCTTCTCTCTCTTAGTCTACTTCGCGTCCTACTCCACTCCGTTCCTCGGACCGGTGGCCCGATCCTCTCCTGGTTTCTTTGCTTCCGACCTCGTCTGCGCTTCTACTAGAAACTGTCGATATCCCTTGGCTTCTTCCAGGTCCTCTCGTCGGTGAAAGAGCCGGAATATTGAAATTTTCGGTCAGTGCCCGATTTTAACTATACGATCGTATCTCTCCGACCGGGAACCGAATCGAGAACCCGAGTCGACTCAACTCGGCTTCACTCGGACTGACTCGACCCGCCGCAAAACCACCACGGCCCGAACTCAACCCGACTCGACCCGACAACCACAGAGCAAAAGACACTCGAACGTAAAAAATCGGAGAAAACTATTTTAGCGTGGTACATGGCCTCAAGATCATAATATGGTAGATCGTTGAACTCGTCTGAACGACGGCTATAATATAATAGAAGTGAAACTTCTTGCAGTCTAGTAATGTTTAGAAGCAAATTAAGATTGGAAATGTTAAATAAAAAAAAAACAAGATCAGGAACAACTAATAAAAAACCAAAAAAAACATAGATTCATAGACAAAATCATAGAAAAAGTTTCACTTCAAACATAATGAACGATCAAAATTGACGACGCAAAGAAGGAGAGTTCACTTCTACCGCGCATTGGTTTTCCACGCGTTTATTTTTTTTGTATGTATTGTTCCTGATCTTGTCGCTTCATTATTTCTTTTGTATTAGTGGTTCCTGATCTTTTTGACGCTTCATTATTTTTTGTATTAGTGGTTCCTGATCTTGTTGTCGCTTCATTATGATTATTTACCATTTCCAATCTTAATTTACTTCTAAACATTAGGAGACAGCAAGAAGTTTCACTTCTGCCGCGCGTGGTTTTTCACGCGTATAGTTTTTTATTCTGTACGAAATTATTTTTCTCCGTTCATTCTCAGATTAAATTTTCGCGGCTGACTTTCCACTTCCGTTGCATCGACACGTCACATATCCGTCTCGTCAGAAAATTGTTACCCTGAGCAAAGAAGATTCACTTCAATAAAATCAAAAATGCGTTTTAATATCAAAGGAATCAGAATGATCTTGATTTGTGTCCAGTTCCGATCTACGTCACAAGACAGAATCGAGGATTGACTTGGAATGCAACATTAGTGTATAAACTACTGACGGATGATCATGAATTCTTGAATCTTCATATTTTAAGTTTCTGCGAGATTCTCGAGGCCGCGACCCCACCATGGGGTGGTTCCTCGGTAGCCTGGCTTGAAAACCGAGTGAAACAGATACGGCCGGGCAGGAAAGCCCCGGAAAAGAGGACGGACAGACAGAGGGAACCGAGAGGGAGTCGCTGAAGGAGAGGAAAAGACAATGGCGGAAGCGAGAGACAGAGGTGAGGGTAGACAGGGTGTAAGAACCAAACGGGGGTGGTGGTAGGCGAACTGAAAGAGGGAAAGGGAGAAAAAGAGGGAGACGTCAAGTAAACGAAGCCCTTTTGACTTTCTGGGTCAGGAAAGTCGATTACTCGGCACCCCAGTGCCTGGGTGAAGCTCTTAACTCTCCGCCAAAGTGTAAACAAGCCTTGGTACTGGGCGTGCATAAATCTAACGGGTGTATCGTTTGCTGATCCGTTTGCTTCTATTTCGTATAATTAATGAGTGTTAGCTGAAACGTTCATCGGGAAATTATTGTTGCGGATTCGTGCGGAAAGGAAGGCCGATTTTCAACGGCCATTTCGAAATTAATTCATCCGGAGCGAACTCGTCTTTGTGGACACATTACTTACTGGCGGCTGTTCAACCCTTAATTGTGACCGTTGTTGGATCTTTCAGCACATAACTCACGAAAATAATCTTATTAAATGAGAAACAGTGTCTTCTTTCTGTGACCTTGGATGACCTTGAGACCTACATAGACTTCTATTGGGACTGTGATCGTAGTTACTGAATTTCTAACGAAAGGGACTATTACAAAGGGGTATCTTTAATTAAACATCAAAGATATGTAAGAATGTTTACCGTATGCATGCATGCCATGTCATGTGTTTGACAATTGTATATATTTTAATTGATTTACGTGTTATATAAATTTTTATCGATTTGTGCATTATGTGTTCTGTTAATAAATGTACGTGGCGTTTTGGTTTCGTTAAAAACTAAATGTTACAGTTCAGTTCCCAACGAGCATGGAATGGATAAAGAAGTATTACGCCGTTTCGAGTCTCCTCCTTACAGATATTTCAGGCAAAAAAGTTCAAAGATATTTGAGGTGGCTGATCCTGTACATAATATCTATAGTATAGTGTCACGTCCGGTGGTTCAGCCATTATTAATAATTGATAAATTCAATCAGGTATATTATATTTTCTCTGAATTTCTTTTTATATTTACTCTGCTAATGATGCACAGGCTAATGATGACATTAAATATCATAATTATTATTTAATATTGAATTATCGTATATTATACCACATTGCGAGCGATAGAATTAAGGAAAATCTATAAGATATATTTCTTAGTGGACTACATGGGATTGCTAACTCATGTGATTTATTTCAAACTTAAACTTACCTTTAATTAAGAGCTTCATCGAACAAAATTATGTTATATAAATTTATTCATCACCGAAGAATGTAGAAGATAGTTCAGAAGAAATTAAAATAAACAAAGTCTTCACAATGAGATCAGTGAGCAATAGGAAGTCGACAGTCATTAATCAAATCGAGTTGAGTTAAGTGAAGTTGAAGTTAAAGGCGTGTACACCCGCCGGAATATCATCATTAACATCAGCAACATCATCATCGTCTTCAACATCCTCAACAATAAGCGAACATCGAAGCGTTTAGAAAAAACCAGACCAAACGACCGAGTTCTACATATAATCAAAATCAACGCTCGGTAAATACTATCAATTTACAATAAGGTTCTAATAATTCTATCTATCTGAAAATTGATGCTTAAAATATATTTTGTTCAATTCTTTATCTAAAATCATACTGCCGAATCATTTTAAATATCTGACTTCGATTTCTACGTTCCAAAATCCACAATCAAAGCCATTTAATTCTAAGAAATCCTCAATTACCCGAACCGAAGTCGGTGAATGCAGGTAGGTTCAAAACTGCGTTGTATTTATATTAAAATCTTTAAACTAATATTTTATCTCAAAACGTCCACCTTAGAACGTAACAGTAGCATCAGTGTGAAATTTTTGTTGCGACAGATTAAAGTCGGCTTTCCTCCACACCCGATAGAAGACTGCAGGGAAGAAGGAATTCGTGAACGGAGCTGGGAACAAAAGTCGTAGTACGATTACTAATTAAGCAACAGGCGTGCTCGAACTCGTAATTACAGTTCGCGCAGCATACGCTAGCGGGAATTTTTAATTATTATGGCATTCGTTGGTGGAGACCGTCCATATCTTTTCCACGTATCCGTTTCCTTTTTTCGAGGTTGGTAAATAGTATGCATTAAACGCGCGATCCCCATACAACGATTCGCCGTGAATGCGGTCATTACGCTCGTAAGTTCGCCGCACATCTTGCATGCACACGCTGAATCTGTTTCGCTCGAAACGAGGTGTAACGGGAAAGATGATTTAATTGTAATGTTTTGCCGGAACAAAATTAGTGCTAACGTATGCGGCCTTTGATCGAAATCTCGGTACGCGAAATTTCGCGACGGCCGCGGCTGGTTAAAAATGTATCGTTGCATCCTCCGTGCGCGGGAGGATCATTCATGGTTACGTTTATTTGTGTCGCGCGTTTTAATTAACTTTTAGGACAGCAGCCATGCGGCTGTGCGTTACATGTATAATTTATGAGAACACAAGTGAAATTTCCCCGAAACAGTGGGCTAATAGCTGAAAACAGTACAGCTCATGGTAGCTAACACATCACCGTCGAAAACATTAACGAAACTTCTGAATGAAGTAGCTGCTCGGTCGTGGTGAGATGTTCGTTGTTGCAGTATGCGAATATTAATGTTCACGTAACTCGAATTAGGCGAATTACTTGGTGTCGTGCGGATTTTGATAGATCGGGTACACCGCATGGACCATTTTCCCGTACGAATCACGATAATCGTCTAGATCGAAGTGGTAAAAAGTAGAACAACCTTTGCACAACCTCTACACCCAGCATATAAATTGAAGTCATACATTGTTTACGAGTTGGATAACGTTTATAGTGATTAATTATTAACGACTATAATTGAAATACTTAATTACTCATTTCAAAATGAACGGATTTGACTCTAGCTGATGCATAATCCAGATGAAGGAGACTAATTCAAATTGAGCAGAAAAGCAAAAGCCTCGGAAAGAGGCGTTAATCGTTAATTAACCCACTAAATACAGTTGAAATTATATCCTGTCTAGTGTCATTTTAATCAGAAAAATGCTAGAAATAATTTGGTGAAAGTCCCATGAAAAAATAATGAAAAATAAAGAAGTTTTGTAATTGGATTTATAGTGGTTCACACGGATATACCCGAGATCAGATTACTACAGTGAAGGGGATATATTTTTTGCGTACATATTGACTCCAACATAATCGATGAAGAGATGTGAGATATTCGTTGTTGCGGTATGGGAACATTAATGTTCACGTAACTCGAATTAGGCGAATTACTTGGTAGCGTGCGGATTTTGATAGATCGGGTACACCGCATGGACCATTTTCCCGTACGAATTACAATAATCGTCTAGATCGAAGTGGTAAAAGGTAGAACAACCTTTGCACAACCTCTACACCCAGCATATAAATTGAAGTCATACATTGTTTACGAGTTGGATAACGTTTATAGTGATTAATTATTAACGACTCCAATTAAAATACTTAATTATTCATTTCAAAATGAACGGATTTGAATCTAGCTGATGCGTAACCCAGATGAAGGGGATTTTAATCGTTAATTAAACCACTTTATACAGTTGAAATTATATCCTGTGTAGTGTCATTTTAATCAGGAAAATGCTACGAATAATTTGGTGAAAGTCCCATGAAAAAATAATGAAAACTAAGTGTAATAATGAAAACTTACCAACGAAGTGGTAAAAAGTAGAACAACCTTTGCACAATCTCTATACCCAGCATATAAATTGAAGTCATACATTGTTTACGAGTTGGATAACGTTTATAGTGATTAATTATTAACGACTATAATTGAAATACTTAATTATTCATTTCAAAATGAACGGATTTGACTCTAGCTGATGCATAATCCAGATGAAGGAGACTAATTCAAATTGAGCAGAAAAGCAAAAGCCTCGGAAAGAGGCGTTAATCGTTAATTAACCCACTAAATACAGTTGAAATTATATCCTGTCTCGTGTCATTTTAATCAGGAAAATGCTACAAACAATTTGGTGAAAGTCCCATGAAAAAATAATGAAAACTAAGTGTAATAATGAAAACTTACGAACGAAGTGGTAAAAAGTAGTACAACCTTTGCACAACCTCTACGTCCAGAATATAAATTGAAGTCCTTTGTTGAAGCGAAATAATGGACATTGGCCGGTACTTTGCAGGAAAATGAGCAATTTGACGAACAGTAGACAGGTTGATATGCATGCGCAAGCAACCTCCGCGTTCTGGACAGTATAATTTTCAGCAAATGGTTGCACTGTTTCTCTAATTGCATAGACAGCTGCCAGCCGAGTTTGCTGCTACTTGAGGCACCGTGGACTTAACAGACTAACGAATGTTTGCAGTAACTCGAAGAGTCTATTGCTCGATCGTCGATCGTCCAACGTGAAACTTCACTCGGTGCCGGAATATTCAATTCCTGGCTGCTTTCTCTCTTCATTAACGTCGCCGGCAGTAATTATATCTCTATTAAGGGCTGCGTGGGGCCATTGTCAATTTTCTCGAGTAGAAAAGTCGAGAAGGCCTCGCTCGACTCTATTCGGTTGTCGCACCTTTCCACTTCGGTTTCCGTTGACCTCGGCGGACTCCTTTCGGCGGGTACGCGTCCATTTCCTCGTAATTATACTTGAAACGAAAAAGAATCCTCTTGGGTGACAATTTTCTTACTTTGGTCTTTGCAGCAGCGGAGAGCCTCGCGAGTGCTTAAACCGAAAGCGCTGCTTAAACGGAGGTTTAGAAACAATCAGAGAAAGAAGTTGCTTCAAAGTGTACGGAAAGAGCGACATAATGCCTCGCGAAACGCGTCGAGGGTCTTCGAAACTGCCTTTGAAATTTCGAATTGTTCTCGGTCGCGTGTTATGCACTTCCTCGACGTTATTTGTATTATATTTTCATCCCTCCGTCGGTTGGAGCGTACATATATAACTTTTTATTTCTTTCCTTTAAAAAATTCTTATTTTTTCCTCCTGGAATACCTCCCCCCACCCTCTAAATGTAGAATTTTAAAAGAATAATTCTAGTAACAGCTTGCTTTGAAATTTAAGATAAACGAGATGGTCTCGTTTATCTTAGAGCACGACGGTTCCATTTTTCTTGTATCCGGACTTCACTGTGCCATTGGATTTCCGTTAATTCGTTGATGTTCGACGGTGTTTATTTTCGCTGGTCACACGAGCCGGTTCCGACGGCTAAGCTGCCAGCATTCGATTAACGCGGAATTGCAACGAATCCTTCGGGACGTAGGTCGGGTCACCGCCGCCTGCTAACATATTCTTTTCATTCTCTGGGGTGGATTAATCATATCAGCAACGTGTTTGGATAGCTGACGGCATTGTTACTGTAATCATATTAAATGCCTGGGGATAATAATGCCGGAGTTCAATGGCGGAGTTCAATTCTAGTGCTGAGAGAGCAATAACAGACGTTTCTCGCAATTACCTGAATTAGATGTTGAAATTTCAACCGAGGCGAAACCTTTGTCCCAGTGTGTGCTGCACACCATGAACCACCTAACTTATAACTAGACAGAGGATTTAATGCATTCGCGAGGATAATTCGACCAAATGACTAACCTTTTTCGAGCTGTTCAATAAGTTAGTCTATTTAGAAAATTATTTAGTAATGTGTAAACGTTTTCGTTAAGATAAATAGAAGAAGATTATCCGACGTATAATAAGTTGGCCTTGAAATGAGCTTCATGGAGTAATACGTCCACATATTGTAACAGAATATGGACATGCAAAATATTCAATGAAAAAGTGTTTTTAAAAAAAAGGAAATAATGTTTCACATATACAATTTACCTACGTACGTTGCTTTTCCTAGAGGGAAGATAAACAGTTATTTAGTAATGTGTAAACATGTTCGTTAAGATAAATAGAAGAAGATTAGCCGACGTATAATGAGTTGGCCTTGAAATGAGCTTCATGGAGTAATACGTCGACATATTGTAACAGAATATGGACATGCAAAATATTCAATGAAAGAGTGTTTTTAAAAAAAGAAAATAATGTTTTACATATACAATTTACCTACGTACGTTGCTTTTCCTAGAGGGAAGATAAACAATTAACGTAAAACTTCCCACCCCGTTCTCTAGTCATCCCTTTTGTGTCGTGCCTGTCTACTGAATACTTTGCAATTAAAATTCTACCGTATTAATTCCTTTTAACGAGCTTCAGTGTACCAAAGCCATTTCGGTGCTTCCGTATGCAAATTCTGTTTTATGTCATCAAGTACGTTTACTACTTTACTTTAATGAATGGAGAAACGATAGAACTTTTCCCTTGAACGTGTACATACTGTATTTTAATAATTACCGTAAGGCATGACGCGTTCAAAGTTTCCGTTCATCGCAGTGTACAGGGTGGGTCGTCTAATATTCCAAACTATAATATTTCTGCTGCTATAAATCAATGAAAATGTAAGATTTTGATTTATCAGTAAAAGAATAAAGAATTGACGGATGTGCTTTATCAAAAGTGTATTGTCACGTAAAGTTAATAATATTGAAATAGAAATCAATACGCAGTTATACAACAATTTGTATGTATTGTTTCTTTATACAAATGTAAGATTTTTATTTATTTATTATTGCTGTACCCGCGACTTTGTCCACGTGCAATAACAAATCCTGGTTGATTATTAACGTAATAAAATTTCCAATCGCCAAGGTGGTGTCAGATAGAGATTTTATTTCGACAAGAATATTTAACGAAATCAATTAAACAAATGATTAATCCACTAAATCGTGGATAAAACAGTCATGGAAAATCCGAAGTGTATCGTGTTTGGTATCATTTTAATCGGAAAACAGTAGCGAACGTGCATCTAAAAGTGGAACCCGACAATTTTTAAGATTCATTTTTATTGAATATTATTAACTGTACGTAAAAAACCACTTCGATACTACACATAGGTCAATTCTTTATTCTTGATTGTTGTTTCACGGGACTTTCGCCGACTTATTTGTGACATTTTTCTGATCGAGACAACACTGAACAAGATATAGTGGACAAAAAGAAAATGGTAGAACGAAGCAGCACGGTTCGGAGGATTTTCCGTAGATCAAGAGATTTTACTGTGCATAGCCAATCAACATCAAAGGTTGCAGGAAACGCATTGCGAGATAGGATCAAGACGGATACGCGAACGCCTCTTGTTGAACGCGCTCTTCGGGATACGAGCCGACACAATGGAGAAGATTTATAAGCTGTGCAAATAACTCGTTGCAGTAGGGTGACGTGCGCGTTTATTCGACGTGAAATACGGAGGACGCGAACGGTGCGGTGTCTGTTCAGGGCTCGTCTTATTCGATGATACGGGAGGGGAGAGATGCACCCGTGTATGCAAGCTCTGGGGACGTCGCAAGCCGCGCGCGGAGAGACGTCTTCCGCTCAACCAGAAGAACCCAATTCGTCGTGTCGATATTTCGGTGCATCTGCGGGTACTGTCACTCGACCAACGACCCGCGATATTTCTTCTTCATTGTTTGCCGCGAGCCAGTTACGTAGCTACATATTCAGCTGCCTGGGGTAAGTACAACCGTCCCCCTTGTTCCTCGGAGAAAAATTCCAGTAGGATCTATGGATAAACTTCACAGTAGGGACCCCATTGAAATCCATTGTGACTATCAGTATTTTCAGAGATTAACACGTCGAATTGGTAAAGAAAAGAGATGCTTAGAACCAACTCAGGATCATCCCTTTCTTTCTTCAACCAGTCTCTCTGGAACACCTTGTATAATTGCGTCATTTCGAGATGCCTGGATGGTTTTAGCTACCTCAAAAGAGATTCCCTTGATGGCGAATCTAATATCAATATTGTCAGAGATTAACCCGTCGAATTAGTAAAGAAACGAGATGCTTAGAACCACCTCAGGATCATCCCTTTCTTTCTTCAATCAGTCTCTCTGGGAAACCTTGTATAATTGCCTCATTTCGAGATACCTGGATGGTTTTAGCTACCCCAAAAAAGATTCCGTTGATGGCGAATCTAATATCATTATTGTCGAAAATTAACTGGTCGAATTGCTAAAGAAAAAAGATGCTTAGAACCACCTCAGGGATCATCCCTTTCATTTTCCAATCAGTCTCTCTGGGAAACCTTGTATAATTGCCTCATTTCGAGATACCTGGATGGTTTTAGCTACCTCAAAAAAGATTCCGTTGATGGCGAATCCAATATCTGGTTGCCAACTCCGACTGGTCCACCATTTCTAGAATTGAATGCTCATGTCCGCGGCAGAGTCCACGTCCTCTCGCGTCTCCTCAACTGTGTGTTGTCCCTCCGTTTCCTTACGATATTCATTTCGACTTTTCTGTATATTTCCGTTTTGCCTGACGGCGCGACCGTGAAACAAAGAGGATGGACGCCGGGGGCACGACGTGGGTACCGTGCACCGCTCTTTTGTGTTTGTGTTCCTCTCAGGGTTCATCACCCAACCCCACCGGGTGTGCCACCCCCGCAACTCTTTCCGCGTCCATAACTTTCCATTCCTCTGCACGGCGCTCTGCCGGTGCTCGCTACTTCGACTAATCACTGGGTTGCCCCGACGAAATAAAAAGAAAACGGAACCAGCGCACAGGGGCGGCGGAAAGAAAGGGGACCGGGCGAGAAAGAAATCACAACCCCTGCCGCCGCGCCGTAAGCGGCGACGTTCTGCACGGGAAAGGCTATGATTGAGATCGTGCCCCCACCGTTTTCGTCCTGTGACCGACTTGAATCATAAATCAGGGGGTTTTTCTTATTTTTTTTTTTAAACGATCGTGGAACAATTCGCGCGCATCGCAACTTGGAACTTGACAGAGCTCGTGGCGATGCCGATGTTTTTTTTACACCCCCACAACAACACGTACTATTCACTACCGAAAAGTTTAAAGGGAAATTTTATTCAGAATGGTGCCCTTGATAAGATATTTTATTTGACATCGGGGAGGAGCAACACATCGACAAGTTTACCGAAGATTCTTCTTAAATCAAATCAATTCTAATAACATATATTCATGTTTTCAGTGCATTTTTCTAACAAATAAAATCTACTTAAGGTTTAAAAATACATCAAAAGTAGTTTGAATGCCAATTAATTATTTACCATAATTTCATATGGTATACAAACGGTTGAAACTTGTTGTTCTTTGAATTTCCACATTCATATTTACCGCCAAATATTGATTGGCTATATTGATCGGCCAATGGGACGATCGATGCTTTCTGATTCTGTGTTCTCCAAACTCTAACGTCTGTTTCCTCATTCTGTAAATCACAAGCATGGAATCAACATGTGTCATAAAGTTTTAAAATGTTTAAAATAGTTTATTCACTTAGCAGGTATGTGGTCTTTTGTACTTAAAACATTTGGAATTATTGGTTTTTGTGCTGAACATAATGTATACTAATTTAGTAGTTTTTACAGACGCAATTATACGAAAAATCTTTTTTCTTGAAAATAGTCTAAATAGTTGACCGAAACGTTGAAAATTTTTGTGTTAATTTGCAAAATTGCTTAAGTAGTAATATTTGATCGAACCAGTGCGCTGAAAACATGAATATATGTTATTAACAATTTCTCGATCGAGATCATGGAAACAGTTTCAAATAAATTCTATTGAAACGGCCGCGACCTCGGACAGCATCCTGCGCAACCGCAGAAAGTTTTAAACCGTCGAACACAAAGTATCGATACATTCTCGCGGAGGCTTGGAGACATAATGCTAAAGATGCTATTAGGGGTTGACTGGGGTGAAAATAGTATGCACTAAGAAATTAGCGTTGTTGCCCGCCTCGACAACCTTAACTACCCGAGGCTCGAGTATCACGAATACGCGAGTCCTCTGGCACGTGCTTGGAATTCAATGGCGGCAGCGATGGGGAAGGAAAGAAAAGCGATACGTTCAATGTGCCGTGACAAGGAGAGACAGAAGATTATGGGAATTCTACTAGGGTTGTCGAGAAATTGCATTTATTCTTTATAAAATGCACCGGAGCCATTTCCTCTCGATTCTATTTCACTTCGCGGACTAAAATCGGTTTTCCAACGTATTGGTTCGAGCGTTTCTGAATTTTGTGGATGATAGCGCGTGTCTCTGACAATTATGGAAATGTTGTTCAGCTGATGGAGTACATCCCGCGGGGACAGTAAAAGCAGTTTAATACAAAGAATATCAAATATTATTTTGTGTTTTACTGTTATTATGTGAATTACGACTTTAACCCTTCGCTGAATAGTGTGTCATATCTGATACAGTTAACAAAACTGCAAATAGTAAACTAAGAATGTTTTTTCTAACTGTGTTTATTTATGTTTATTTTTCGGAAAGTGTGGTTTCAATTTTATAAATATAATATAAAGGACTCCTTTCTTCAACAAAAACACAAGGTTGATTCGTCTAAAAATATAGAGTTTTATTATTAATTACATAATAATTGTATTGTCAGAGATATAAAGTCAAAATATAGAGTTTTATTATTAATTACATAATAAACATTCATTGCATGCTTCCCACGTTTTGTACTAACCTAAAAATATAGAGAATCAACAATTAAATGTTTGTGCTTCCCTATATTATCTCAACCCAAGGTTTTTATAGAAACTTGTATTCGTAGATTTTAATAATTAAAGATTTTTATTTGTTCATTCACTCACGAATTATCAATGTAATTAATTATGAGTTTAACCGTCACCCTGTCTATCTATCTGTTTACTTTTCCTAACCTATCAAGTCCTGCCCTCTCTCGAGCATATATGGCTCACCGTCCTATACACAAAGCTTACATTAATATTGTTCCCTTGATTAAAACACAAAAACTGATCTTCTTCCAATTTTTCCATCCCAATTAAAAGAACCATCCAGTGAAGGGTTAACAGGGGGTGAAAATATATGAAAAGCTTACAGTTCAAGTAGTGACTCTCGAGGAAGAAGAACTTGTACAGACCTGACCTAGTCGAAGCGTCGAACCCCCACTCCTTTTTTCTTTTCTTGTCACGCCACAAATAATGTAGCACCTCTACTGGAACTGTGATTCGACAGATTCGAGGACAGTTACGGAGAGACTATTCCACACAGGACCCGGCAATTCATCATAATCGGGAGGCTGCGGCGGACGTTCAAAAATGGAACCGGCGAGCCAAGACAAAGGCCGAAGGGCGATACGGTGGAGGGGTTAAAAAGAAAACAGAAAAATACAGGAACCTTGTGGGATGTAGACGAGCCGTTTGACATCGATGCTCGCGCAAAAAAAAAGTGATGAATCGAGCGTGGAGGAGTGACACGGGAGGCTTTCAGCGTTGGTTATCGGTCAAACGAAAACTGGCGAGCGTCGGTTGTCTCTGAAGGCTGTCCCGGAAGAAAGCTGTGGGGGTGGCTAGACTGGCATCACGCGAGCTTTCTTGCGGCGAGCTTCCTGCCTGTTTTTCCTTTCCCTGGCCTGACGAAAAGAGGAAAAGTGCCGCGGGAAGTCGCAACGAGGTAAAGATGGAAAGTGGTAAGTAAAAGAGGCCGAGAAAAGGGTAGGCGGTAAAGAGTGGTACGAAGGGTATGAAAGGCGAGAACGAAGACGTTTGGGATCGAGCACCGAGACGAGGAAAACAAAAGGCACGTCGTCGTCGTCGTCCAAGGGAACGGAGAAATGCTCCGTCTATGAACGACTGCTATGCCTGACAAAAGAACCCCGGATCCTCGCCGAGAGGACAATATTTAATCCCTTCGAACGACAGCCACCGTGGTCCAATCAACCAGCAGGGATAAGAACGTTATTTTGCATTCGAAACAGGGTTTATCGAGCTAAGAGTTTGTCCTAGCAACTAGTCCATCACGATCAAATTCTATCTCCCACGATAGTCCGTGACCAACACAAACGCACCCCCTCGACGATGAATTCGTTAGACGGCTGCGCCCTCGGAATACCCAGATTATGTTTTAATAAAAACCCTGTACAACTTTCCACGCAATCAATAGCGGGGCCACATTCTTCATGGCTCGACGTTTCAGCTCGATGAAGGGAAAGAGAGGAGATAGGAACACAGGGCTTCGAACCGGATTCGCCGGTCGGAAGTCGGGCACACATACCTTTACAGCATTTATCATCAAATAAGGCCAGGAGTTTTCATTAGTCTCGGGGAAAGAGCGCCGCGAAATATGGGAAAATTGGAATCTTTTCTTCATGGCCCGTTTTTCCGGAGGCAGACGATGAGACTTGGCACGAGGAACGAACCTTTCGTTCGGGCATAGGGCAGACGGGTCTGGCGAGGGGTGGTTACGGGGTGGAGAGGGGCTACCAGGGGCCATTGAACGAGGGGGTTGGAAACTAGCTGAACGTCGATTCGCGGTGACGGTATCAAGCGAGGGTCGCGTTTATTTGTCCGTCGAAAACAATGCTCGAGCAACAGGCCCTACGCCCTTCCGCTCTTCCATCGTGGCAACATTCCACCCGTCGCTTCCGGCACCTTTAAGGGGTGGTCTCATGTAAACCCTGGAAAATTTAACAGTTTTCAGGAATTTTTTTGCAAATCGATGTAAATCACCCCCGTACACAGCAATTGTTTGTACAGGGTTACCTCGAACGCAACATTCCACCCGTCGCTTCCGGCACCTTTAAGGGGTGGTCTCATGTAAACCCTGGAAAATTTAACAGTTTTCAGGAATTTTTTTGCAAATCGATGTCAATCACCCCCGTACACAACAATTGTTTGTACAGGGTTACCTCGAAAACAACATTCCACCCGTCGCTTCCGGTACCTTTAAGGGGTGATCTCATGTAAACTCTGGAAAATTTTACAGTTTTTTGGAATTTTTTTGCAAATCGATGTAAATCACCCCCGTACACAACAATTGTTTGTACAGGGTTACCTCGAATGCAACATTCCACCCGTCGCTTCCGGCACCTTTAAGGGGTGGTCTCATGTAAGCCCTGAAAATTTTAACAGTTTTCAGGAATTTTTTTGCAAATCGATGTGAATCACCCCCGTACACAACAATTGTTTGTACAGGGTTATCTCGAACGCAACATTCCACCCGTCGCTTCCGGCACCTTTAAGGGGTGGTCTCGTGTAAACCCTGGAAAATTTAACAGCTTTCAGGAATTATTTTGCAAATCGATGTAAATCACCCCCGTACACAGCAATTGTTTGTACAGGGTTACGTCGAACGATGAACCGCTCGAACATCTCTGAAATTATTTTCCTTCAGAATATCTCTGGAAGATATGAATATCTCGGAAATTGAAGGTCCTGGTTTTTCTGTAGGTGATGGAGTAGAGGGCTTATGTAGGTCGCTTTAATTTTTTAAAATTAAACATTTATATATATAAATAGACTGCGGATCTTCATGCATTTATACGAAAATTGAGAAGATGAACTTCAAAATAGTTGGAAATTTTCGAACTTGAAGATATCAGTACATGATTTCTCCTCTCTTAAAATCATTAAGGAAAGAATTAACCCTTAGCATTCGAGTGGTGACTCCGAGTCACCGCTAAAAATTGTTGTACTATAATTCAAAATATCGTTTACATTATTAAATATGTTCGGATCTAACCAATTACTAAACATTTCAATATTGTACGAAGTATTCTATTAATTTCATATCCACAAAATGATAAAAATCATATAGAATGGAATTATTCTAGATAGGAAGACATGTTTAATTTGCGAAATAAAATAGCTCCGTGTGCAAAGAGTTAACATCTCCTGCTGTAACATCGACAATTTATTTCTACTCAAAGAAAAAGTTCCTTCGCCACGATTATTAGAGAAATGTTTCAACTTCCCGATGATCTGAGAGTCGAGTCGATCTCTCGACGATGGATTCTTCAGAAAGATGTTCTTCTCCCGAATCGATTTTGCATGTTGCAATTCAAATCGATCTGAAATGTTGCTTCCCTCTAAAAAAAAATGGGCAGCCTTACTTTCATCCCCTTCTCCTCGTGCTACCCCTGTCGCCAATTGGAAACTACTTCGGACGATAACGCCGTGAAAGAAATCCGGGATGAAACGTGCTCGCTTCCGAAGGCCAGTTTATCGAAAGAAGGAAGTCCATTGTTGCGCGAAATTCGAAATCGAGTTTCACTCGACGGAAAGCGAGACCGAGCGTACCGCGCTGAACGGAATATAAAACGGAGACTCCGGCTCGTAATCACGTGTGCGAACTTTCGCCGTGAAGGAGAATTTCTCGATCCCATCCAGTTTCCCCGCGATCGGCCGTGCAGGAGATATTATCCCGAATCCGACCACGTGTTCAGAAAAATAGGGCGGACAGTTTCGGCTGATGGATTGGCCCCGCAGTGAAATTTTAGGGGTACGGACTACGCGGGTAGTAGGTTTACGAGCGGAATGCGAACGCGACGCCGGAGAATGCTCCAATTTATGAGACTTCCCCTCTTGTCAACCTCGTATCGTTTTATCGGGACTCTTATTTATAACGCGCGTTATGGTTCAGTCGCCGAACGTTCGTCGATTTGCGGTGTGCGCGGTTCCGAGCTCCTCATGATTTAATAGTTGCATAAGAGAATAATATTTCACCCCTTCACATTTCAAATCTACGAATTATGCTTCAATTATAACGTGACATTTCAAAGAAATAGATCTTCCAACACAGACAAGAAGAAATCAATCGTTTTACAATACTTGAAATAAGTAAACGGCTGACTTTTCACCCTGAGGAACGTATCACGGTTAAACCGTGGCAGAGTTGGGCACAAAATTAATCGCCGATTGACGATTAAATTTCTACTTCAATAGTTAATCGTCAATCGGATAAATGATTAATGATTAACTGTCAATTCTCCATCTGCACTCTGCTCTCTCTCCCCCTCCATATTATAATTTATGGATACACCGTATGGTGATTTACTTAAACAATTGATTAACTCAGTCTCCGATTTTTCGATGATCTTTTCATTTGATCAACGATTAACGATTAACTTCATCAATCGATTGAATTAATCGCTGGTTTTACGATTTCTTCGTTTAATTAACGATTAACGATTAACTACATCAATCGATTGAATTAATCGCTGGTTTTACGATTTCTTCGTTTAATTAACGATTAACGATTAACTACATCAATAGATTGAATTAATCGCTGGTTTTACGATTTCTTCGTTTAATTAACGATTAACGATTAATTTCATCAATCGATTGAATTAATCGCTGGTTTTACGATTTCTTCGTTTAATTAACGATTAACTTCATCAATCGATTGAATTACTCGCCGATTTCTTTTTTTAATCGTACACATTAATCAATCAATCATGATTAACATTTTAATCGATTATTGCCCAACTCTACGCTCGCCAGCAGATGTACAAATATTCAACACCTTTCCAGCTACCACCTGATCCGTTATCGATCCCTGTTCAGAGGAGATTTCTGAAAAATCAACTTTCTCTTGTTTCACCGAAGGGTGAAATGAAAAATCTCCAGTGTGCACGCGGTATTATCCTACCGCACCGTTTCGAATCGAATAATCTTTATTCGAATGATTTCTTCGAATAACGAACGGGTCGCCGAGGGATGATTGCATGGACAGATTAAAATGGGGCACGGAAGTCAACATGTAAATCGAACCTGTGTAGAGCCAATAGGCATGCGATTCGAGGATTCACCTGGATACTCATTTATTTCTGAAGGTAGGTTAGGTTCCGCGTTTCATTCCCAAGGATTTGCATATCTATGAGTGGAGCACGGTGCGGGCAACGTGGATGTACGTGTACACGGTACGTACGTGTACGTGGGAACATTTGTGGTAGCATTCAGGAAAGGAGACCGTGATCTCGACGTGTTGGATAAAGACGAGGATACGGAGTAGGTAGGGGTTGGTAGTTCAGGGTTTCGAAGGGTGGAGCGCAAGACAGGACGGTGATGCCGTAACACCGACACTCGACGGGGTTGCGAGATGGTCCCGTAGCTATTGTAATTGTAATTAGCAGCGGACCAATTCATTACACCGGCTAGAAATGTACGGTAGACCGCAGTGCCTCGTTTCGCGAACGTTAAGTGCACTCACTCGGCGACCGACACCGAATTATGATTTCGCGCCCATTGATACGGGCCCGATGAAACTTTAATGAGGAGCCGCCCTCTCTCTACGCTCGCCGGTTTTCCTAGAAATTTTTAATCAGCGCACGCGGCCCCCGTCCCTAATTATTCAGACGTGGCCGCCGCGTGTCTCGGGAAAGCGAAAATTCCACTTTCATGGAAAGTCGAAATGAAATTATCAATGACAGAAGGGGAATCCAATTTGGTGACGTTCAAGCAAGGTGTCTGGATTAGGCGTGGACACTCCAGGGTGCACGGCGTTCTCTCAATAGGTGGTTAGCCTAAAGCTGATAGTGGACGATCCAGAATCGAGCGGATAACGCCAATTTTACTGTGGCACCGCGAGAGCACCAGTGTTTAATAGCATTGAAGAAATGGTCATTGCTGAAGTAGATTAGGTGCAGTTCAAGTGGATCGTTATTCCGAACACTGCCGCTGCGCATTTAATTAAATTTAATCTCGATCGGTTCCTCCCATGAAACTGCTCCGAGAACGTTAGATGGATCATTAAATTTCTGCTAGCTCTGTTATCCTACACACTGTCGAAAAGAATTATTCGATGACTGCAGTTGCTCGAAAAATTCAGCGTATCCAAACTATTCGGCACCCTTCGGAATTTCTCGTGGCTCGCCGGTTTCATTTCTGACCGACCAGCGCAGCGTCGCGATTAGGATTAATTCTTTATTATTGTTATTATATACAGACCGAGGTCCTTTTATACAAATGTATATAGTTTTTACAGTATAACTGATAGAAACAAAAAGAAGACATAACAAAAAAAAGAGAAATGCTTAACCTAAAATCTTAACCTAACAAGGGAACATATTCAGTGATACAAACCGATTTTGATGAAACTTATGTGAGATATAGTTCTTCGAAAAATATTTCACACGTGTTTTTAACAGTGGTCGAAAAATTCGATTTTTTCTTTAATTATGTGTTTTTTCATGGAACATGTAGTCGTGCAAGAAACTTTTAAGAAACGGTCTTTGTTTAAACAACATATTAAAAATTTGATGTTATTTTGCAGTATCTCCTATTTCTTGTTAGTTAATATTAATGTAAATTTGGGTGTGTGATCTTTGATCAAAAATAGGAGATACGTGTTTTAGGATTTTCTTTTTTTTTGCCATTTAACAATAATTGTGCATAACGAAAGATAGTTTTGCACCTGGCGTGTAATATGTTGTTTAAACAAAAACCGTTCGTTAAAATTTTCTTCCGCGACTACATTTTCCATAAAAAAACACATAATTAAAGAAAAAATCTACTTTTTCGACCACTGGTTTCCGAGATATCTCAAAAAATATGGTTTTGACCCCCAACTTTGAGGGCTGTTTTCAGCCCTTCAGAGTGGATAGTTGCTGATAAAAAAAACACGTGTCAAATATTTAAAGAAGAACTATATCTCACATAAGTTTCATCAAAATCGGCTTGTATCAACTGAATATGTTCCCTTGTAAGTCTTAACTAAAATTTACAAAAGAATTGTATTGCTCAAACAAACAGTATTGCGCAATTTTGTTTTGAATGACTGTAACGTGCCATTAAAAAAAATCGATATTATTGTAAAATATGTTCGAGCTAGCAAGAACACGATTTAATGGATTTATTACTCCATACGAGGAATTGGATTTCATTGTTTGAAATCCTGCTCTCGTTCTCAAAACACGTTCAGGTGCGTAGAAATTGATTTGCCTCAGCAGTGCGGGACAATCTATATTATTATTAATCAAATTGAAGATAAAGCTCTGGTCGGAAACTGTTCTTCGATCGGATAATGATTCAAGGTTGACTGTGTTTAATATTATAGATTAATTAGGATCAAAGAATGACATTGGGTTGTTTGCCTTATATGCACAAAACCTGAGGAATTTATGCTGCACTCTCGAGCAGCATGATTTCATATTTAACGCTTTTCGGAGACCATATATTAATGACCTGTTCGCAGGATAATTTCTCCGAGTGTAAAGGGTTGACTTTTTGGACTGAGGACAGAAGCTTGGATATCGCAAGATTTTTATCAGCTCTTTTTCGGCCGTTGTTTAATTTCAATGTTAATTTCAGTACGATCAAAGACTGGAATCTCCTAATGGCAACTTCCACCGTGAGATAGCAGCCGAGAGGTATTAGCATATAAATAGCTATTAGAAATTTCTATGATCCACAATACTGGCGTGGGATGTCTGTTTCTCGTGTTACGTGCATTTCGTAGGAGGTTAGTGCAACCTCCGCAGCGCAATCTCACCCCTATCTGCTCTTAAATCAGCGTAGCAGAGTTCATAGTAGTTATCATTCACAGACGCTTCAATGTTCATCGGTCTGCTGCGGAGATGCCGGAGCTCAGATAGGTGTGAAATGACGGTTATTATACTGTTCGAAAATGTGCAGGTCATTTATAGGGCTGACTCGGCAGCTTGCACTTTTGTGACAAGCAATGCTGACATTTACTTCGTAACTTTTCCAACCTCGCGCGTTCGTTTAATCGGAACGGAGAAAAATAGTAAATATACACTCTCTAACAATATATTAATCTTAACCGACCGATGATTATTGTATAATTTTGAAAAATCATGGTACATGGTTAAACACTTTTTAATGGAACCTTCAATAGCAACAGCAATCTTCATTGTGAGCTAACAAGTCACCCTTAATAACGTTATCTAAGAGTTTCATTTACGATTGCAATGTGAACGAAAATTTCTACGCTTTCTTTTGGTACAGCAGAATTATTGAAAATCCTATTAATAGGCTTCCGGTGGGTAAATTATTAATTAACCCTCTACGATGTCGTGTGATTTTTAAGTTAGACATTCATGATTCCGTCAAAGAAATTTCCGGGGAAAAAATCGTCATACATTGGACAGAATTTTCCGAAGCTCGCGCACACGGTTTCCCACGCGATGGAAAAAGTTCATGTCGAGAATCAAAATGTTTGTAAAAGAGTTAAATCCTTTTATTTTATTCTATTTGTTATTCTGCTTCTGAAACTAGCGGATATACTAATTTGATTGCTCGAAAGATTTATTGAAACAAAAAGAAGGTATGCACGGAGTGCATCAAAACAGGAGTGCACGGAGTGCATGAGAAAAAGCTTGATAAAAGTACCGGAGAAAATGGGGAAATTTTGTTATGCACATTTTCGGTATATTTAGCACGCGGAAATATACGGCAAAGGAATCAGCCGGGTTACATAAAAAATTTTTTAACGGCCAGTAGTGCGCTCGACGGGCGCGTTAATTTTTCCATGATTACGTGCGAACAGCATGAATCTGCGGCGAACGGTAACACGGATTTGTTGAAATTTTGACGTTGTCCGTTGTGCGGAATTTTCGGGATTTTTAAATTGGCTTGGACGAACGTTAAATTCGAGGATATTCGCGGATGCATTTGCCGTGATTCGAGAGAATGGTGTGTTATGAGTGACGCGTAGCTGGCTGCCGAGGTCTCGAGCTGAAAACGATCCAGATTGTATCTGACAGACTATCATGGGACTGGCTGCGCGTTTCCTTCCCCAAAGGAAGGTCGCATTTCCTTTTCGCGAAAACGGGGAGGGCTGGAGGGAGCGAGGAAAAAAATACGAGCATCCTCTCTCCTGCCACCCCGAAGAAGCTCTTTTCCACGAGGATGGTCCTCCGGACGAGTCGCCTCGGCAAGCAATCTCACGAAATTGCACCGCGCGATTTCACGTCGTTTCGCAGACGTTACTATTCGCGTTTCCGTCGTCGGAACTCTCGTGTTTCATTTGCACGAAGGCTGGTAACGCGTCGGCGAAACGAAACAGAATAACAATTCGAACCTGATCCCGACGCGACGAGTACTTCACGCGCGAAGGAACCAAAGTTATCTAGGTTAATCCCTATACACCGTCAACGATAAACTTGAATCATTTTTCGGAGCTACTTTATTGTTACAAGTTATCGTGAAGTCAGCAGAAAATTCCAACTGCAGGAAGAGCTTGCTAAACTTCATCTTAGCAGCCCAAAAATTTTCAACATTCTTCCCACAGTTCTGTAGATCTTAACGAAACAATTTAACGAAATCCACCCCTTTAGTTTCCTTTACACTGATAACAATATTTCCATTGTGCTCTCGCAAACGAAATCGTTAGGTTCATTTCTAAGAAAGGTAATCTGATTGAAGTCTGAATGTATGCAAGCGATATTTCTCCTGGAAATGTGTCCACACGAGAATGTAGATTCGAAACGATATTTTCTATCGGATTGTGTAAACATGTACAATATCATTCATTTGTAAAATCGATATTTGGACAACTTGTATTGATTGTAGCGGAACAAATACAGAGGAAAATAAGTCGTTTTTAGAGAAGCCCGAATATAAAATTCGTGAAAAAAGTCCGGTTCACGTTTGATCGATCCTCGTAGTTTTGATTTATTCCCTGACGTGGAATCACCATCTGGACCAGTTGTACCACCGGTTACATGACACCCAGTACAATATAATTCTCGACCGAGTTGAAATAAGTTATTTGAAACAGCGACGTCAAATGTGCCTTGGATCTGTCCCGTTTTTACCGGCAATTTTTCCAATGACAGAGTGGGACAGAGATATCCAGCGTTTTGCCTTTTGTTCGGCCTCGGCTCGTGTCTGTTTCGTGGAAAAAAAGTAGGCCCAGTGGGGATTAAAACCAAGCGTCTCCCGTGTTCACGTGCAGGGAGTTAGATCGCGGGGGCGAGTATGTCATTTAGTGGCTTTGTTCGCCCGTATGCAGTCGCGGCGTACTCTCGCCAGCTGTCGCTCAACACAAACAGAATTTCACATTACGAGACCTCGCGAGTCTCTCGCGTTATCAGTAAACGCGACTCGCTGATTTCTACGGGGAAAGAAATCGCCCAGCCTTTTTCCACACCGTTACTTGATCGGACAAGATGGCTATTGTTCCCTAGCTAACAATAAGACCCCACACGTCGCGAAATAATTCTCAAAAAGAATTCCAATTTAAAACGAAAAACGTGGGGCGCATGCAATAGATAATTGATGCATAAATAGTTCACCTAAATCACTAAAAAATTTATTTCTCCACAAATGATATGAACTGTTGTGTGACTTTTCTCAACGGCAGCTACTCTCTACACTCCTTACTATTATCTTGCGCCCCACGTTTTTCGTTTGAACTCTTACAAGTATTTTCACAGCTATTCAACAATTCACAATTACAAATTTTTAGGACTATCAGTACAGTGTTGGGAATCTGTATGGAACTAGGAAACATTATTTTGTACTTTTTAGTTCGTTTTTACAAACGTGGTATTTTTTAAAAATTTATTTTTATTTACATAATTATTTTCTGCTTTCTAGTCTTATGTATGTGAAAGTTTTCAATCGATTTTTAACATTTTTACCACGTTATGAAATTATAACAGAGACATGTACTAAATTCAGACAGTATTGCGACCGCGACATATCGAAAACAAATGCAAGCAGTAACGGTGTAACGATTCTTTCACTTGGTAAAAGAAGCGATGATGTACTACGAATCGTCGCGCGGCGACGTGTTATTATATACTGAGCTACATCGGGACGAAGTAGGTCCGTGGAGTGGGGACGAATCAGAGTGCGCACGCATAGTAAAGTAGAGAACGTTGTCGCGCGGAGTGGGGATCGCTGAACGCGATCACGTAGGTTTCGCGGGGAGGTGGAAAGGAAAAATATTTAATCGTTATTGCTCTGAAACGGATAGACTTTAAAAAAATTTTTTTTTGAATAATGCATTGTCATCCAGTTCTGAGCCATGTGACCGATTTCAAGTCTCTAGCTCATCAGGAAGTTAGTTTAAAATCAATTGCAAAATTTGCCACCGAACAAACAAACACACAAACAAGAAAGCGAGCTAATAAAAACGTGGTAAAAAGCGACGTTAAATAAGGAAAAAACAATAAGACCCCACGACAAAATTATGAGACGCGTTTGCTGTTGTTTCTGAAAGTTCATTATTCGAAAGACAATTCTTTAATGGCAGTTTTAGTCAGACATAGATATAAATATCTTCTTTTTCAAGTTTATAAATAAATGGATTATAATGCTATTGTTTATATCGTTCAGTAACACTTTGTGCTCGATATAAATTCATTTATAAATGCAAAATACAGGAACAGTCAATAGATAATGCAAACACAAGCAATATCAATAGAGCCTGATTTCAATATTTCGCATCACGAAACGCAAACACATTCCAGCCATTAAGCTTACATAATGAGTAATAATTAACAAGCTGATTCTAGTAATTAGTTCCGTTTCAGCTGTATCGCAAACGTTCGATGAAAGAAAAATGTGAAGTAATAATATCCTTTCTCTAGTCTCAACATAAACTGTACTTAATATTAATATCTTCTTGATTATTTTGTAACAAGTTTGGTGAGGTTGCTGTAAAGGCGATACAATATTATTCAAATTGAAGCGGAAACTGTAGCAATAAATTGATCGTAAATATAGTAAATTAATGTGGTAATATCTAGCGATGGTTACAAGTTATTTGTTAATGATTTCAAGAATTAAATGCCTGAGCCTGCTGTCACCAATTTATCCACAAGGGGTTAGGCACAATCTGTTTGCTTTCCTGAGCGGTTAATTCGTAGAAGCATTTTAATAATTGATCAGACAGGATTGAATTGATAGGCCGGAAACGTTTGCAATTACTTGATCATCAATAGGCGATGCACTGTTTTACATCCGTCTCTTACACAGAACACAAATATACGCGTCGGCATACAATACTAATTGATGATAATCAATCACTGGTTAGTATTAAGTTAACAATTTGACGAATGTATGAACTGCTTGTGGATTATTAATTAAATGTTACATTAAACTGCGTGCTTGTATATCGCAGCTTATTAGCTTTAACCGGTATTCAATAATTAGCGTGCACAATGCAATTTATGTTTTCCAGGTTTAATGCGTTAGATGAATGAATTGCGATCAAACAAGACATATTATCTTTACAAGGAAAACCATCATACCAGTTATTAATTGTAACCGAAATTTTTGTGGCCACATTGTAGTTCCATTTATACCGAAAAACTTTGATTAATGAAGTTTCTCTGTTTTCTCCTTTTGAGTTTATCTGTTTCGAGTATGTGGCATGAAACAACTCCAAATGATTTAATTAATAATCAAATGTTTCATTCGAAATTCAACAATGTGCGCATTTTTACGATCTCTGTTTATTCATATGACTTCCAATGGCCATTTAAATAAACTTTTATATAATCAAACAATTTCCTGCAAACAGAATTCCAGCTTTCATTTAGCGATGCTTCATTACCGCAAACAATTCGTTTAATTTTGTCTTGAACATACGAATACCTGGGAATCTTCGTGCAAATTAAAATTTTCAAAGCCTGTATTTCAATAATTAAAATTTATTAATAATTCGTCCTTCCTCATCGGAATTTGCCTGTTTTTATATCGTTATTTTACGTCGCAAAGACTTTGTATAACGACTTCAATTGATCGTAAACAATACGAAAAGTAATTATTAAATCTTTGCTAATAAGTGCATAAAAGACTACTAATTAGCAGACTGTAGATTTTATGCGTTTACGTCGAAGTTGAATGGGAAAAATATGGAACATTAAAAGTTTCAGGAAAATACGAGGACACCATTATACCATCATTTGCTAATTACTTGAACTCTTTGGATGAAAAATGAATATCCATTTTATTTTTGATTGTTGCAATTAATCATGAAAATGTTCATTTTATATAAAGAAAATTACGATCTCCTTCCCTTTCTACGACGAATCCTCTAGCGATTCATATTTTAAAAACGCGTTACTTTCGGTGGCAGAGAAGAGTCGATTTTTCAAAACCAGTTGCACTGAGATACTCTTAAAATGAATTTCCATTTTATTCTTGATTGTTGCAATTGATCATGAAAATGTTCATTTTAAATAAAGAAAATCGATATGTTTCCCCTTCTCCGAGGAATCCTCTAACGAATCGTATTTTAAAAACGCGTTACTTTCGGTGGCAGAAAAGAGTCGATTTTTCAAAACCTGTTGCACTAAGATACCCTAAAAATGAATTTCCATTTTATTTTTGTTTGTTGCAATCGCTCCAGAAAATGTTCATTTTATATAAAGAAAATTGATATGTTTCGTATTTTAAAAACGCGGTTCTTTCGGTGGTTTTAAAGAGTCGATTTTTCTAAACCTGTTGCACTGAGATACCCTAACAGACTCGACAATATTCGATAAATCCCGGGACCCTCTAAATCCTATTCGGCCCGAGGAAAACGTTGCGATTATGTATCATTTTGTCGCGCGGTGCAGTCCGCGACGACAGAGCACATTGGCGAAAGACCCTAACATCGATCAAGCGAATGGTGTCCAGTCCAGGCGAGCATCGCTCATCGGCCGGGGGAACGAAAACACAACTGCGGCAGTTAATATTCAATTGCAGCATCGATGGCGGTCGACGATCAGCGATTCCGCGGCCATAAATTACGGGGCAAACACCCGGATGATGACGTAGTTCTCACCGATTACTTTTGCAGGCAAATAGAGGCTGACAAAGACGGGGTAGCCCGCGGAAACTAAAGTCGTAAAATTATACGCTCCCCCTCGCAGCCCCTTCTTGAGCGATTTCGTGGTTCGCTGCTCGTTGAAGACATATATCGAACAAGAGGGTGCCAGAGGGGGAGAGAAAGTGGTGCATTCGCCTGTCTCAACTTGCCTCGAGGAGGCCGAAGAAGCAGAAGCAAGCCGACCAGCCGAGACGAGGCAAGCCGAGGCAAGCGAGGCAAGCCGAGGCAAGCGAGGCAGGGGGTTCAGTTGAAAAGTTGTTTGGCTAAAAGTACGGGGAAACTCGGTCGTGGGCATCGATCGGGGGCTTCTAACGAGCTCTTGCTAACTAGTTTGGGAGCGAGATCGTCGCCGCGGACACCCTATTTGAATTCGGTCTTTGTGCCGCAAAAACTGACGGAGCACGACGCCGCCGCGGGGAGGCTCTGCACACCCGCAGTTGCTCGCAGATACAAGTCATATTTTAAATACCAAATGGCCCGTGCTTTCCTGGGAAGCTTGCAAAAATGGCTCGGCTATATTTTTCATGAAGTTTTGTAGATTCTGTTGGAAAGGCTCGGCGACGTTGGCGCCGAGAATTCAAGGACATTTATTACGTTCCTACTTTGTTTCGCTGCTGTCACTTTCCAGCCGGACAATTACAGGACAATTGTTTGTTGGACACTGTTGGTATAGCTTTTTGTGTTCTGGCATATTGCACAGAAAAGCATTGTACGTTTTATGCATTCCGTACACGAAAGCATTCTGTGGATAACGAAATTAAATAAACTCTGAGGGGCGCAAATATCATTGCATACAAACCTTGTTGTACCGTTTACATTGTAATATTAAAAAATGTCTGTTATGTTATGATAAATAAAGGAGGGCTGGTTGCGTTTAGGTGGACCACCCTGTACGTATAGTGAGTAGAAAGTATGCCGGTGGAAAAACTTACCCGCACCTTCGGCATCTCTTTCAGCCCGATGGCTGGCTGGCTCCTGTTGCTCTGCAACAACAATTCAGAATAACACGGTCAGCGAAATTAATTAACACATTTTGCGACGTTAATTAGGACCGACTTCGGGGTTTCTGTTAATTATGCGACACGGCTGCCAGGAAAGTTTGTTTATTTCGGCGGCCGCGGAATGGCTCCGGGAATAATTATTCTTTGAGCAAGCCGCCGTAGAAAAGTTACCGGCGGAAACGGTTTTGTAGCGAACGTCTTCGTTTCTTTAATAATCCAGCTACACCCTGGCTATGGCGGTCACAAGGGCTGTTGGATACGGAATTATACGGAGAAAATGTTCTCCTCGAGTCTACAGTAGAACGAGACGTGGAAGAAGATAGATAACGAGTATTGTCAGCTTTCTGACGAGAAGATTTCAAATTGCACGGACAGTGGATGAAATTAATATTCGGATTTAGAATTTTTTTGAAAATGTTTAGAAGCCCATAGTATAATAAGAAGCGTATAATTCTCGAACACCCTATCCATTACACCCTCATACGTTCCTCAGGGTGAAAATTCACCGATTTACCTTTTTTACATATTGCAAAACGATTGATTTCTTTTTGTCCGTGTTGCAAAATGTGTTTCTTTGAAATGTGAAATGAGAAAGGATGAAATATCATTGTAGGATCTTTTATGCAACTATGTCTGAGAAGTGTGCGAGGGTTAATTTTCGCAGATAAAATTTGTAAAATTTGCTTTTCGCATTGGTAACGAAGCTTTTGAAGGTTACCTAAATGATCAATTATATCGTTCGCAAATATTCAATAATTTTTAAATAAATGTTTCCGGCGCAACAGTTTCGATCAATTTTTAATCAATTAGCTATTTTGCAAATATGCCTAACGTTTCGGTTCTAGTTTGAACCTTTATCAAAGGTAAATTGCGTCTAAAAAAACCAAAAATATATATATAATGAAAAGTATGTAATATACATGGATTGAAGATGAAGAAAATGTTAATAAATACTTGCTATTAATTTTACTTATGTAATTTAAACATTCAACTGCGGTCAAATTGATCTTTAGGACAAAACAAAGAACTAAAAACATGAAAAACTGACGTACCTAGACACACTATTCTGAACATAAGTATCAACATTTTTGATATCAATATCAGATGGTAAATTTGAAAAGTCCAACAATTTTAAACTAAGTGCTAATTATAACTAAAGTGGTAAAGTTGAAAATCGACATTCTTAAAGTAAGACCAATAACAATAAATGTGATTTTTATTATATGTGAGAGAACAGGTAGTAGTTATACCGTGTAAGACCAAATTATAAGTGTATGAAAGGAAACTAACAGGTTAACAATGGATCATGAAATTCCAGTGGCTACCGAAGAATTGCGGTGGGTAATGCGTCAAGCAGCAAGTGTTCGGAGCAGCAAAAAATGTGTCGTGTGTGCTCGTTGAAAAATGTATTGCTGTTCCGTCTTTTGTGGCGTTCCGAATGTTGTCTCGATAGCGAATAAATCCGGCAGAGAAAGGCGACGCGTCGTGCCGTGCAGGCCCGCCACCCGTACGGACAAACGACAAAACGATAAATTCCGGAAAACTGTCGAACCGTGCAGTATCGTCGTGTAGAGCCGTCATTGCTCGAAACACGTAAATCTTAATTGACCAATCGCAGCAAAGTGGAGCCGGCAGCGTTAACCAACGGCCACGGAAAACTCCGTTCGAGAACTTGTTTCCGTCCGGGTCTCGTTTCTTGATTGTAAAGTAGATACCGATCGACCAATTACAACACTATTTCCAAAAACGTCGCGTTTTCGAGAGGAGAATTTAGTCGAGAATAATATTGATCTTCTGCAATTTCTTTGAAAAATCCCAGTAATTAACTATTTTGTATCATGTATAAAGAATTTTTGAGTTTCATTGAAAAAGTCTTACCAAACAATGGATACTTTTGGTGGCACGTGGAATTGACCTGCACACGCTTCACTGGTTAATAAATTGGAAAATATTGTGAACGTTAACTCGCATAAACTGGAAGATTCTTTGCCTAAGAACTGGCTTTTTTTCATCAAAGGAAAGAAACTCCTCCTTTTACTCTCTGCGGATTAAAGAACGGCTCTTTCATTCCCTGACCTGATTTCTTATTGTTTTAGATTTCAAAACAATCTGAAATAATTCTGACGTAGTTATTGTAGTCTCCGATTGAATGCTCGAGTGATACTTCAGCCGTGTGTTTAACCCTTTGCACTCGGAGCTATTTTAACTCGAAAATTAAACGTTTCTTCTGACCTACAATATTTCCATTCTCTATGATTTTTTAAATTTGATAAATATGAAATTGATATAATATCTCATACATTACTTAAACGTGTAGTAATTGGTTAGTTACCGACATATCGGATAGTGTAAACAATTATTTAAATAATAGTACAGCAATTTTTAGTGGCGCCTCAGAGGCGCCACTCGAGTGCTAAGGGTTAAATATTTCTCTAGAAATAAGATTCTACTTTATTCCATATGAAACTCGTTTAGAAAAATTCAAAGTTGCTTTTCAATCTGGATTTCATCCCTGAACGACTTTGTTATATTAAAGGCAATATTACAACATTCCCGAATTTTTATCTATTAATTATTTAACAGAAATTCATGGACGTTTCTATTAGCGAATTCAGTTCCACACCGAAATCTTTCTTTCCCACTATTTGTTCGACGCGTAATCGCAATAGGGACCAGCTGTTTCCAGATTCAATATAAAAAAAATTCCGTTTAAGCCTTGGAAGACTGAAGACGTGATTCGGCGCCATCAAATTTGAATTTCAATTGGTTCCGGTACAATCAATGCGAGGGAATATCGATTGTAGCAGGACTGGGAGCCACCGCCGATAAAGATGGCTAGACAGATTGGTACGTTTCGTAGTAGCATAAAATCAACAATCAGAACTAGATTGAGAAACAATGAAAACGGCGCGACGGTGATAATCGAACGGTTTATCTCGATTAATTCCGGTTAATTGCATTCGGTAATTAGCCCAATTACTCCGCTGGTCAAATATAGTGCGAGTAACACCGGACCTTCTCTGTGTGTACACCCACATTGCCACGAATAATCGCGAAACATCCGTACAAACCGATCGATGCGATTGCAGTCTTGGCTGGGCATTGCGTGTACTGTTACTTTTTGATCACTTTAATTTCTCACAGTGATTCGTGATCGCTTCTGATTGCACCGCACTCTTATCAAATTTATTAGATTTACCAGACGTTGCTCAAGATATTATTTCGATTTTCTATAATTGTTAAGTAATGCATTGGTAATTTGTAAAACTTATAAATGACATTGTCAGCACCTTCATACTAATCATAATGTAGCATCGTAAATTCATCACAACCCTCTCCGAGGCCAGACTTAACCCTTTGCACTCCGAGCTATTTTAACTGGAAAATTAAACATTTCTTCCGATCTAGAATATTTCCATACCTTATGATTTTTGCAATTTTATGGATATGAAATTGGTAGATTACCTTATACAGTACCTAAATGTTTAGTAAATGATTAGATACCGATATATTTAATAATATAAACAATATTTTGAAGAATGGTACAGCAATTTTTAGTGGTGCCTCAGAGGGGACAGCCGAGTGCTAAGGGTTAAGTTTTACGATTTACGATTGTACCTAGAACGCGTGATTTTCAGGAACCGAGCGCGAGTCCTGCGTGGTCCATAAAAGGGAAAACGTTTGGGTCTTTTTTGGGAAACCTAGAGCTGTACTTATTTATTTAACGCGTGTGTTTGTTTTCTTTAAGTTTCCATTAAAATTGTTTTGTTCCTAATCTCGAATTTATTAAATCCCACAATAAACACATTAGACATATAATCCAATCGAGACGAAGAACAAATCACGGTTCAGCGATATTGTACGCCATCTTGGCGACCCGAATACTACCGCGTTATAACGACAACATTTTCGGTTAATACTTTCGTTACGTACTTATAAATTATTTCGTACGTCCACTCCTAAATTTCCACGAGAGTGGTTATCGTGTTTTGAAATAGCACTTTAAACTAACAACGCTAACTTCCAACGTGTGCATGCCTCACCAATTTCCCGGATACATTTGCCGCCACTGATGCATGCTAGTTTCTACGATTTCAATGCAAGCGCGAAGGAATGTTTTGTAAGCTGAATCACCGGCAAAGTTGGTAAGTTAGATCCCGAATTATTTCGAATTTCATATAGTTACTAACGAAACGAGCGTTTCCGTTTGCATTTCTAAATGTTGCACTGTTTAATTCTATAAATTTTTCGACCGTCTGGCTTGGCGGTTGAGTTTGACTACTGAATTACCTTGCCACCTCTTTCGCTATCATATTCTCCTAACACAAAAGTCGATATATCCGAGGTTTCTGAAAAATTTTCAGCCGTCTGACTTATCGTTGACTCGACTACTTAATTTTGTAAATGTTTCACTTTCTATCTTGACGTTGAGTTACACTACTGAATTTTCGTGTCATTTATGTTATCTACTACATAAAACTTAACAGATGAAACAAATGTCATCTCAAGCCAGGAATACTTAACGGTGGATAAACACGGAAAACTCCAAATAATCTAGCTAAATGTCACGGATCCGCAGGGCAGAAGAAGTATCACTAAAAAAAAAACAGAATGCATTATTTCGTATAGCGGTGGGAGCGAGATATAACCACCTCGGAAGTTTAATCAAACTTCGCTGTTTCTTGCGCGGCGGCGTCGCGCCCTCGAATTTGGCAACGATGGCCGTCCGTTGTCGCTGTATTTGTAATCGCTAGAAGTTTTCTATCGAGTTGTCTCGGTGCTCAGCCAAACGGTAATATTCGAGAGTGGCTCGACCCAGTTTCGATAATTGCGCACCGGTCAGGTTCGTAAGTTCCTCGATTCTTCGGCTGTTTTGCCCATCGGTTGCCATTTTTCTTTCGCCCTATACCTTCTTCGATTCTTCTTTTCTTTTTCCCCATCTCGCCCCGCCATGCTCAGTATCCCCACCCTCTCGTCGGTCGTTTTAATCGTCGCAATCCGGGTCGCATCCAAAAGGTAAAGGCGATCACTTAAAAGACGAGTCCTCGGCGAAAAAGAGATGTGGCTGCCGCGAAAATTCGATAGCTTGTCCACCGGTTCGTTTTGTTTTCTTCGAGCGAAACTTCTTCGTCCGGAGTCTCGTTCCGAACAAGTTTCAACACTTATACGAGAATTCCGTGAATTTATCGGTGGACGGTTCGGGTCTCCCCCGTCAACTTATAACGAGATTAACTGTGGATTGTGCTTCGAAAATATGATGTCGTCATTTCCTCGTTCGATAAATTCCGGTTCATCCGAACTTCGTTTCTCGATGTTGTTCTTTCTTTTTTTTTCTCGCCTGAAATTTCATTTAACTTTTCATATTAATCTCGCTCGCAAAGGCGACCGTACCCTTAAAAGCTTTCTGGGAGCATTGTCTTCGCGGAGTTAGGAAGTCTCTGTTACTGGCAGAGCATGGATTATGTGGTAAGTGCATTATGCTCATAGATTACGGATTCACGAATGGTTCGGAGTCATCTTTTTATTTGAAATTCCCTTCTGGACTGAGCAAACGCCGTTTATAATGTCGAACAAGTAACAATTGACATAACGATATCGTTGACAAGAGGAAAGAAGATTTATATAACTAAATTTTAAGTTCTCATTATAGAACTGACCCATTTTCTCTATGTTAAATATTTCAATATTTTCCCGATTATTTCACAGAATTATTGCAGCTCTATCGTTTGATAATGTCGCAATTCTGAGATAAGCAATTCTACTGCTATGTGTGCAATCGCTCTAAAATTGGTGTGCTAGATGATGACCGCATGCCGAGGCTAATGGAATTTTATAGCACGGTAGGACCTCGATTAACCGGATTTCGATTATTCGCTGTCTTGGTTATCAGGATCTCGGTTATGCGGCGCGGCATACATACAAATCGAAGCATTTAGAATATGCATCTAAATGATTACGCCTCTCTTGGCTTCTAAAAGAGTTCGAACAATTTTCTGCTTTCCGACAAATTCGATGGTTTAATCTTACATGGTAATTTCTATTAGTGACAATCAAACTGTGCGAAATGAACATCTTTTAAAACGCATTTCCGAAAGAAAATCATCACGGTCAAAAATATTTGAAAGAGCCTTTATTACAATAGTTAATCCTTTGCTGTGTTACTATTTTTTACATTGTTCGTTGATGAATAAATTTCAACGGATGTTTGATTTAATTATTCGCTCGCTTAATATATTTATTAAAATAGATTTTCTTTTATTCTATTGCTCGCAATGTGGTATAATATACGATAATTCAATATTAATCATTAATTATAATATTCTCTATTTTTATAGGCTAGTTATATTTCCGATATTCTTTTGTTTTCCGT
Organism: Lasioglossum morio; assembly: GCA_916610235.2. Lineage (NCBI taxonomy): Eukaryota > Metazoa > Arthropoda > Insecta > Hymenoptera > Halictidae > Lasioglossum > Lasioglossum morio. The sequence goes on along the minus strand of OU744324.1, from coordinate 20,632,881 downwards.
GTTGACTTTGCCACAACAGTAACAGTTTAGTACAGTTCCAACCGGCTTAGTGTCTAGTAACATTCCATTGAATTTGATTTCATTCTGTATTTTTCACAATTAGCATGTATGTACAAACACCTAATCTTCATAACTATTAAATAGTCAGTTTAACGAATAACAAATTTTATTACGTTAATTTTCACAGACGCGGACTTTTCTTGAAAACGGTTCAAAACAGAACCGAAACGTCGAAATTATAATTCTGCAAAATTGCTAATTTTTGTATTTGTGATCGAACCTGTAGAACCAATATCATATAGAGCATTAATTATAATATTTGATATAATCATTAGCCCGTGCATCATTATCAGAGTAAATACAAAAAAGACATTCAGAAAGAAATGTAATATACATGATTGATTGTATCAATTATTAATAACGGCTGGACCACCGGACGTCACAGCTGCATAGTGTATCATATCTGAGATACAATTAACAAATCTTGTATATAAATTGACTACAATAAACTAAAAATATGTTTTATTTATGTTTACTTTTCTGAAAATGTTGTTTCAATTTCATTCAATATTTTCCCCTTGAATAAACACACGAAAAACTGAGCTTCTTTCAATTTTTTTCATCCCAATTAAAACAATCATGCAGCGAAGGATTAACTAAACCAGTGCCAGTTTTCAAGCGGGGCTTCGCATCGAGCGTATTTTTCTTATTTTGTTGTAGCGAGTGCGCCAGTGAAAAGTCGGACGGACACAACGACATCCGGGAACGAAAAACTGTTGCGTGATGTATCGACGTCCGCGCGAAACGCTGGCCCGATGATGTTTTTATTCGACTGATAATGAAAACTCAATTAATATCTTCCGGCCGGGCAGAACCGGTGTTCGCGAGCCCGTGGCGGCGGCTATTCAATGGAAATATGGCGGGTGATTGACCGTTCCTCCGTGTCGTTCGTTCGATCCTGTACGTGCTAAAATGGCAGCTCGTTCCGCAGAAGGAAACGCTCGGATCCCGCGGGAAAACGTTTTCGATCCCGGCGCAATGTTTTTCGGCTCGTACTTTTGATTCCTCTTCTTTTTTTTTTTTGTTCACGATATCCGCTTCCCCGTTACCGTTTCGCGTTCGTGCAACTCGGAAGCTTTTCAGCCGCGGCCAAGACGAGTGAACGTGTAAACGAGTAAATCGAATGTAGACGAGTAGATCGAATGTAGACGAGTAAATCGAATGTAAGGATTCACTATGTAATATTCTTTTTAAATAACGACTCGTCGAGGACACAATTTTCCGAACGGAGTTTCTCCTCGAATAATTCCGATGCTTGGCCACGTCATCAGTCGATGTCTTTCCGTCTGTATCGCCGTCTAAAGTAACCAAGATTAATTGGAAGATTACGAAGTCTTCGGAAGGTATAGGAATCCCCGAGTTGCAGCCCGATACCGGAAACTTCGTTGAAATAGAATCTGAGTGTATCTCAAATTAAATGTTGATCTACATGATTGCGCTCTGGGCCGACCGATCGATCCACGATTTCGTTTCAGCTAGGAACTTAGTAAGAAGGGAAAGGGAGTGGAAGCGATTGCATAGTAATTACTTTATTCATCTACAATTTATCTAGATCGTGAAACATCTGGACTGTACACGTCTAGACGAGCGAACCTGTGAAATACTCGCGTCACGATCATTCCACAATTAAGCAGACTGATCTTAGTTTAACCGATCGTGGTTCTCTGTTTCTGTGATCAACAATTTTTAAATTAATGTTTTCGATCTTCTAGGAATAAGTGGGTGGAAACATCGTATTTCTATTGTATATATATTTTTTCGAGGTGATAAAGGAAAATGAAACGAAACGAGGTAATAAGTGGGTGGAAACATCGTATTTCTATTGTATATATATTTTTTCGAGGTGATAAAGGAATAAGTGGGTGGAAACAGCGTACTTCTATTGTATATATATTTTTTCGAGGTGATAAAGGAATAAGTGGGTGGAAACATCGTACTTCTATTGTACATATATATTTTTCGAGGTGATAACTCAGTGAACTCGAGTAAAAAAACACGAATGACTTTGCACGTCTGACTGTAATTGTAGAAATACCTCGATCCACTTGGATCGATCGCGAATCTTCAACTTCACCGTAACGAAGCGTAATTTTTTGGCAAAAAAAAGATGGTGCTAGGTCCATAAAGGCAAACGGACGAGAACCGAATGAATTTAATTGCGCGATTGTTGACAGAATTCAGGGGTTCGTGTTTGAAGAGGATCCGAGAAGATTCCAAGCTGACGTCGGTATGTCATTTTACGTGATTGCGGCAACGGTTTCGCGATTTAAGCCCGACCGTACCTTCTCATACGGTTATTATTCTCGTTTTTGCGCGGACCGGCCACAAATTCAACCGGCTGTTTTATCTGCAGTTATAGAAGCCATACACGACGGTGCCAAATCTGATTAGTTCGTCGTTGCTCGCCGTTTCGTGTGACACGATTTTTAGTGGGACATGCAAACACACGGTCCATCCACTATCAAAGATATCCAGCCCAGCTAGAAGCCCATTGTTACCCGGGACTTTTGTAGAACGCAGGACGAATAGTTTTTCGACCTCGCTCGTCCGACAGTTTTTCATTTTTTTTTTGTTTTCAGTCAGAAAAATCCTGGAAACTTTTTGTTTCGTCTTCATGCTCCCCAAGGCACCCGGCAACGAACCGCTCTCGCCGCGACTCAAAAATGTGATGGAGATTGCGCTCCGATGGCTTTTTTTTCTCCCACGGAAATAATAAATGTTGTACGTCTCTACCAATTTTGCAGATGCGAAAGATTTACTGATTTCGCGGACGTGATATCGAAGGGAAGTGCAAAATAATTGTTTAATACAAAGAATAACATATAAATGAGGTATTTAGAAATTTCAATGTTCGTTAGTCAAATGTTCAGCAACATTATTATTTAAGAATATATATATTTCAATCAGTTTCAATACGCGTAAACTACTCAAAAAATATTTTTGATGGAGATTGCGCTCCGATGGCTTTTTTTTCTCCCACGGAAATAATAAATGTTGTACGTCTCTATCAATTTTGCAGATGCGAAAGATTTACTTATTTCGCGGACGTGATATCGAAGGGAAGTGCAAAATAATTGTTTAATACAAAGAATAACATATAAATGAGGTATTTAGAAATTTCAATCAGTCAAATGTTCAGCAACATTATTATTTAAGAATATATATATATATATATTTCAATCAGTTTCAATACGCGTAAACTACTCAAACCATATTTTGAAGAGTTCGCCGAATTTTCAACAACATTTGCATCGTTTCAATAACTAAAATACGGAAACATTTGAACGATGAAAGCTTGACTTTTGCCGAAATAAAATTTTCAAACACAGAAAGGAATAAAGAGAAACGTTTTTCAGATTCGCGTTCATAGCGCGAGAGCGTCTATAAATACTTCACTGAATGTTGGAGCACGTGAAAAAGAGTTAAAATTCGCGAAACAATATATTATTTATCTTGTCTAATGTATAACATTACGCGGTTACACGAATTATTATATTCCATCGTAATTTCTACTTATTTTAGCCTGTCCAACGTGATGAAAAAAAAACCATGCTGACTTGAAGTTTTATTACTGAAATTTATAGGCGAATTAATTTAGCACATCGTTCTAATTACCCTCAGACACTGACGCGGCAAGAAACCATTAATATTAATTTACAAGCATAATTCTAAGAGATGCTAATTTCACTCGAGCTTCGGCGAAAATTACAAGCTGGGCTTCATACCCCATCCTCTCCGTCGATTCAGCTTGTGTTTTGCAGTAAATTATTTCAGATAATTGTTGGCGCATGCTTCGGTATAGACACGAAATTCCTATATTAAACAGAAGCGTGTCACCTGCGATCGATCGATCGGTAATCATTCACAGTTCGTGAATGAGGCTGTCGAACGCGAGACATGTATCCAAATATGGATTATCTACGCATGTAATACGATCACGTGTTACTGCATGTAGGACAGCCATAGTTTATTGTATGTGAAATATTAACATCGCGATCAAGAACGAAATGTTCGATTTACGTCAATGCCATTTTGTTCAGACTGAAACATCGTATAAAATTCCCATTAAATATGTCTCGACATAATGTGATTATTAGACTGCGGATCTTAATGGAAAATAAAATGTTTACACTTCAATTACGATCTGTATAGAAGACGAGTAACAATTTATTTTCCTCGTTAATACCTTTTATATGTTAAAAATAGTGTATCGACGCTGTTCAACTGATTTAATCTTGTTTCGAATTATGTTTATTCATTTTTCGTGATAAATGCATCAAATCCGCAGTCTAATGATTGTGCGCAGAAGGGAGAATTCTCGTGGAGAATATCAGGGATAAAAACGCGCGACTTTACTGTAATATGAAAATGCCAGGCATTCTCGTGAATCTGCACGGTTTTCCATCGACCACCGAATGAATCGCCACTGTCTCCAACACCGGTAACAGATATCAACGGGTATGATTAAAACAGATCCGTACAAATGGAGGAATAGACTTTTGAAAAGCGTGCTGCACGGTCTGTTCCTCTTTCCATTCGCTCTTTCAAAGCATCGACACCGGTTAGATACGATCGAGAGATGGATGCATTCACGCCGTGGCGAGAAGACTGGTTTCCTCCTTTTTCGTCGCCGGAAAGCCGGAAATACGCGACGGTCAAGCTGAAGGAGAAGAAAGAGGCGACGCTGCCCTAATAAGTCGATAGAGTAAGGTAAAAGAACCATTTACTGTCACCTACCCAATTACTGTCATCCTAAACTGCTTTAATTAAAACAACAAATAAAACGCCATTTCCCTCTTCCATTGATTTTCGCAAATGACAACAATTGTTTCGAACGAATAACCTCAGGACCTCTTTGATCTTTCAAGGAATTAGAACATTTTTGTAATGTTCCTGTACATTCGCGTGTAATGGAACGTTCAAGTGACTCTCGTATAATGGGACGTTTTAACGGGTGTTCATATGATAATGGAAAACGCGTCGACGAGATCAAGACCAGTCTTTAGGGAAGTTTATTCGAAGTGTGATGGCCGTGAAATTGTTCCCTTGATGGGGCAGATCACTTTAGAAGATCGACTTTCTTATTTCACGTTCGCTGAACTTTGGAGAATTGCAGAGGAGGCTTTCAATGTATTCGGAATATTTTGCAATCGCTTTCTGTATAAAACGTTTCCGCGAAAGTGTCTTTCATTGTCAATTACAAAATTTAATCGTTAGAATTTCCCATTGACGACATTTTTAAATGCAACGAAAATAAGTCGTAATACTGTCGGGTAGAATTAAATTCTCTTGGATAAGTACTCGATATAGTTACTAACGAAACGTGCATTTTCGTTGGCATTTATAAATGTTGCAGTAAATTTCAGTTGCACTATGTTCCGTCCGTTTTCAGGGCGGGAATTGCCGGTATGGGCGATGGGACGAACACGAGAGAAAATTACAACACCTTTTTCACGAAACAACTATTTACAATATATTTAAAAACAACTATGTACAAACGTACTTCGCGGAGGCGCGAACGCGTGTTCAAAGATTGCGGCAAGGGTCGCAATCGATAGCCTTAGATAATCGTCGTGTCGAGTGTGTGTCGCGTCTGCTTTTTCAATGTCTCGCTTTGCTTCTGCTAACGGTAATAATATCGCGCATCGGTGCACGGGGTATACATCGATCACCTTCTACGCGGAGAAGGGGGTTGCGGGGTACTCACTGTCAACGGTTTGGCGACGGACGGCAACATTGCGCGAAAGTCGCTCGCCTAACGGTCGCATGCGTATGTTTAGGGACCGTGGCGGTCCTTTCGGTCGCTCGGTCGATGCTCCCGGTGTTGTCGGGCGCAGCCGACGGTTGAGCCCGAACACACTACTTAATTCTAGAAATTTTTCGATCGTCTGGCTTGACGGTTGAGTTTGACTACTGAATTTCCTTGCCACCTCTTTCGCTATCATATTCTCCTAAAACAAAAGTCGATATCTTCGAGGTTTTTGAAAAATTTTCGGCCGTCTGACTTATCGTTGACTCGACTACTTAATTTTGTAAATGTTTCACTTTCTAGCTTGACGTTGAGTTACACTACTGAATTTTCGTGTTATTTATCTTACCTACTAAATAAAAATTAACAGATGAAACAAATGTCAATGAAAATAGCGTTTCGATGAAAAAAACGTTTCCGCGAGAGTGTCTTTCATTGTCAATTACAAAATTTAATCGTTGGAATTTTCTTGTAGGACATTTTTAACTGCAATGAAAATGATTCGTAATTATATCGGGTAGAATTAAATTCTTCTTGGATAAGTGGTCGAGTTTCTTTCGAGTTGAACGTCACGTAGAAATTAGGTAAAAATGTCTACCCTGACGAGTGAACGGGCGCGTGCATTAATACCTGAAAATTGTGTCACCAGAACTACTTATTTCGCTCTTATTTCACATTTCGCTCGCTTACGGCGCCAAGCATGCCCACGCAGCGTCAAAAGAACGAGACATTAATTACATTAGAACGAAACGCGGTTGTTTGCTTAGATACTTGGCCTAGCAGGGGAGCCTCTAACGAGGAAAGGAGCTAACAAAGCGGGGCCAGGGACTCGCATTCTCTTAACCTGTGTCATTGTCAGAAACATTACCGCGGGGCCGTAGAAAATTACTTACGCAACACTATTTTCCATCTGAATTAACCGAGTGTTCGGTGGCTAAACCTGTCGAGGGTTAAAAATGGCTGGTACTGGTACTATGTTCCCTTATAAAAATGATAAGATATGCTTCCACTAAAGATATCTATACAATCATTTCTTATGAAATGATTTTTATTAAATCGATAATCGTAGAATAAAATATTTGGAATCGGTCGTTTCGACCGGTGATGGTAGGTTTAGTGTGAAGAATAAATGGAAAGTGATTTGATGAAGCTTATTGTACCTATTTAAGGGAAGATTAAATTGTACGATTAATTACAATATCAACAGATTACAAACACTAACATTATATTAATTCAAGTGGAAATTTGCAGGTTTGTATATTTTTATTAAGTAGACAACGTAAGGGATGAAAAAGCAAGAGATACCAAAAAGTTACCCCTTCTCTGTCATTATCTTATTAGTGACGCGAGGAACAGAGTTGTAGAAGGGGAAGGTAGAGTGAGGACACAAATTTTAATCTGGCGACACTGCGCTCAGCCTCTGTCATGGCGGAAGAGAAAAAAATAATTTGATAAAATGGCCAGCATGGAGTTTCTTCGAATCGGTGGTTTGGACGTTTCGGGGTGGTTCTTTCGCACCGTTCCGTTAGCAGGACAGTAAAATATTCCCTTTCGTACCATTAAGTCCTTTATACGTTTCACTTAGCTTCTTTTGCGAGTGGTATCGTTACGTCGATGACGGGGTAAAAAAAGGAACGGGACATTACCGGATTGTATCAAAGGGAGCCTCTGAGAATTCTCTCCGAGTCAGGCGGGGTTGGGTAACGTGCCGCGGTCGGAAATGCGAATTCTCTTTACTTCTCCATTGTCCACCGTGGCTCCGATGGGGGTGTATTTGCTTTTCGGAGAAAGTAAACTCTCGGAGCTTTTCATACACGCGCGACTCGCAGCGCTAACTCAATTTTACCGGAACGACGCCAACGTGTGCGCAGAGAGAGAGAGAGAGAGAGAGAGAGAGAGAGAGAGAGAGAGAGAGAGGACGGTTATTTGCCTACCTACGTGGCTCCACGCTGTGCAGTATGTGGCGCCGTCTTGTATGTAAAATATTGGCAAAGATTGGGAATGTCTGTCTTGAATGGAATGCTTGTCGATAGTTAAAATAATATCGCCTAGCCCGGAGAATTGACGAGAGAGATTTAACAAATATTTTCCGCCTTACGATCCAGAGCGATATTCTTCTCGCTGAAGAAAGATTTCGTTGCGATTCGATCGGTTCCAGTTATCCAACCAAAGTTACGCCATTCAGTTACGCGAAATTAACACATTACCTACCGAAAGCCTATTAATAGGATTTTCAATAATTGTGCTGCACCAAAAGAAGCACAGAAATTTTCTTTTACATTACAATCTTAAATGAAACTATTATATGAGGTTAATGAGGGTGACTTGTTTGTTCACAACGAAAACTGCTGTTACTATTGAAGGTTTCATTAAAAAGTGTTTAGCTATGTACCATAGATATTTCAAAATTATACAATAATAACCGGTCGGTAATGTGTTAACTTTCAATCGCAGAAGAAATTTTTCATTGGAAAAATGTTTTTAAAAAATTCTACTCGCTAGGAACAGTTTTTAATGTTGATTTTCATGAGATCATTGTTAATTATCGAGTAATTAATTTCTTTTATACCGTTAACCGTGTCCGTTCCTTACGTCGTCGAAAAGCAGGTCCTCGAACCGATCGGAGAATCGATTATCGAAGGCAGATTGTTTGAGGGGCACTTCCGGATGAAATCGTTCGAAACACACGCATGATTTTCATGATTCTCCCATTGGAGTCAATACACCGTACGATGAGAAAAGTTATTTGGATTTATTACGCTGTAAATCTTGGATATAAAAAAGAAAGAACGCTCGATGTAACTTTTATTAACTTCCGTGGTTGATACGGACCACTCAATGCGCCGCTGTGAAACTGAAACGTTTCGACGACCGCCGGGGGTTTCTATCGTTCAAAAATTTTGATATTCCAGGTGAAAAAACGTATGCTTTTATAGACGGAGTTAAATGGAATTTTTTCGTTATGTTTAAGTTTATGCTTCGCAACCAAATATACAGAACAAATATTTCCCCAAGACAACCGTACCAAACTATGAGAGTACCGTCACCAAATATGGGACACCATACATATTTGATTGAATATCTGATAGTTGAAAGGGAAGAAGTGAAAAATTGATGAAGCACCGCATTCGTTATTTATTGATACTCGAAAAATCATATATAAAGTCACAAACGTATTCGGGATTGCATTTGATGTTTCGTCAAGATGTATCAATTAATCAAAAATTAATTTCTACGGTGTTCCGTCCTGTTGGAATAGAAAACGTGGAGTTCTTTCGGACATATTTATGGTGCGTTCGTGACTAAGAATCTTCCTCGATGATTAAGTAAATTACGTCATTCGACGACCATTCGAAACATCGCCAGATGTTTAGTTTTTCTTAACACGTTGACTGCCACGCGTGTTTACAACAAAATCCCCGTCAGGCCACCCGTGCCACTGTAAGATGCGTGCTCTGCTATCGCATGTCTGTTTACATTTCTTTCGGTACTCTCACTCCGATACCTGCTACGATCCTCACTTATCACGTAATTACTCTGCACGAGCAGTTGTAATCTTTGCTCCCAATGAGAATTTTTGCTGTCACCCGTATTCGGGTGACATGGCAGTTAACGTGTTAAAGAACAATGCACCATGGAATTGATCCCTCCGAACGACCACCTGCGTCCGTCAAGGGTAGAGTCAAATTACCGGGATCCGTCGCACCTCCTTCCCAAGGCTCCTTCAGAGCTACGAGAAGGAGGTCTAAACATTCTTGAGGATGCCGATTGGTAAATGCAACTTTCGGCAGGAACCAATCAGTACATGTTTTTCCTCATCGCGTTCGGACAAGAAGTCGAACTCCGACAGTTCCTTCTTAGCTTTCGGACAAGCACCTTTGAATCCGCGGATAGACAAGTACAATGCACCGGTCGTTGTACTTGCCAATCATTAATGTTTAAAAATTCCAACAGTGTCCTGCAGTCACATTGTACCCTAAACAAATTTCAAAATGTTCACATACATCATTTCTATCCTACACATTTGTTTGAATTACAGAATATAATGGCAATATTTCATTCGAGAGAGCTCTTAGCGTAATAAAAAACAAATAAAATAATTTTGTTTAAGAAAATGGTTCGAACAAAAGTTAAACAGTGTTCCGCCATCTACAAACTTCGATACATAAAATTTTGAAAATATTTTTTTTACAACAATTAATCAAGGTCACTTTGATTTTTTAAATGTTAAAATGTATTTTTTATTTCATAATGTTGTAGCTGATCTTAAGACGGATTCAACGATATATAATATTATGACCTTGAGACCATAAATAACGTTGCAATAGTTTTGGCCACCATTTCGGGCCAAATTCTCTACTGTGCGACGTTAAAACATACGGTAATAAATAGAGTTTCGATTGTTTCTTTAGAAATAGGATATGTTTGTTTCACAAGGGCGGAGTCTAGTCCCGTGACCTTGACGAAATGATCGTCGCGCTAAAACGAGTGAGCGGCCGGTAGATGAAGCTTAATTAGGGGGCACTGGGTACACATTCTACAGTTTAATGTTGAGGAGCACACAGCAGCGCCAACGGGATACTCTCTCGGCGGTGAGAGCAGTCACTAAGCAGAAAATATGTGTTATTATTACCGACTTTCAATTCAATAGCATCGACCTATCATAAATTCTGAGTGTGCCTCAGCGTGTACCTCTAAACCTGGCAAACTATACTTGATAGCAGAATTCGTAAATACACTCATTTTACTACGGGAAAATTTATACACTTTAAATGTGAAACGTGTTTTTAAAATATATAAAAAGTAGATTAGCTTTTTCTTAATCATTTTTTTTTTAATAACGTTTTTATAAACAACTACCGGCGAGTGAAACATCGCTAGATGAAAGACCAATCTAGGGTGGTATCTGGCTCAAAAGTTCTATTTTTACGTTCGCGAACTATGGTTTGCAATATTCGGCAGCATGAACGTTAGAGAGGCTATGAACGCAGGCGCCTGCTCGCAGCGTCGGTGTACTCGAGTGAGACTGTGTGGCGCTACACACCGCTCGGGCGGCGTGTACGTGTGCCTACAGGCATCGTAAGGTCCGGGATTTTCCTTCTGATAACTCGATAACGCAAAACTTTGACTTTTCAGTAGCCACAATCGCTAGATGAAAGACCAATCTAGGGTGGTATCTGGCTCAAAAGTTCTATTTTTACGTTCCCGAGCTATGGTTTGCAATATTCGGCAGCATGAACGTTAGAGAGGCTATGAACGCAGGCGCCTGCTCGCAGCGTCGGTGTGCTCGAGTGAGACTGTGTGGCGCTACACACCGCTCGGGCGGCGTGTACGTGTGCCTTCTAGCTTTTCTTGAAGCTAGAGTTTACAGCGTTGTCAACTTGACAAGTGCAACGTTGCCGCATTATATACGAAAATCGTCGAAGTCGATGCTCGCATCGAAAGCGTTTGAACGGTTTCTTGACAAGGTATTGAAACCCGATTTTATTAATTTCAAAAATTTTTTATTAAATTTTCAGACGCAGTTTTCTTCTTTCTTGAGAATGATACCATAGAGATCGAAACGTTGAAAGTTTAAATGAATATGTAAAATTGCTTTAACGTATTTAATTGATCGAACCGTTGCGCCGAAATCATTAATACTTGTTGTGTTTTAACAATCATACGATCGATAATAAGAATAACAATTATTTATTAGATAAATAAAACACAATATTTTTGAAAATTAAACATTTATTATTTAGTAATAATTGTAATCATTTATTATTACGCGGCCGCCGCACAGTGTCACGAAAAGCCTGTTTTTTGGACAAAATTCAATAACTTTTGTTCTGTTTAGGATGGAGACATGAAACAAAGTGGGGTTTTTCATTTATATTGAAAGCAATCTGAATATGATATTATTATAAATATATAGTAATTTATTTAAACATTGTAAAACGATATTTATGAATAAAATTTTGTTTTATTGCTGGTTTTCAGTAGATGAATTCAGTTCAGTTCTTCCGAAAGTGAAACTTCCTCTTATAACATTCGCCTCCTCGACACACGTACACTCTTTGTCTGCTATGCCTGCCGCGAAAATTACTTTATTACCGACTTTCAATTCAATAGCATCGACCTATCATAAATTCTGAGTGTGCCTCAGCGTGTACCTCTAAACCTGGCAAACTATACTTGATAGCAGAATTCGTAAATACACTCATTTTACTACGGGAAAATTTATACACTTTAAATGTGAAACGTGTTTTTAAAATATATAAAAAGTAGATTAACTTTTTCTTAATAATTTTTTTTTTAATAACGTTTTTATAAACAACTACCGGCGAGTAAAACATTTACAGCATTATTCGGAGCGATGACCTGGACAACGTATTAAAAAATCAGCGAGATCGAAGACTAAAAAATAATGGATATGTACTACAAGATTCAATTGGCGGGCGCGAGATTCGAACTCGCAACCCCCCGGTCGCAGTCGCACGCTCTATCCACTAACCCACTGCGTGCTCCTTTTATTTATCTAATGCTTCGTACAGACCTAAACAGCGCGCCGAACCGCGCACCGAACCATTCGCCAAACCATTCACCGAAACGTTTGCCGAAATGTTCGTCGAAATGCGCGGCGAAACGCGCGGATTCGTGTTCGTCGTTGTTCCCGGAGTTGATGGATCAACGGCAAATATATATATATATATATATATATATATATATTTATATATTTAAAAATTTATATATTTATATATTTATATATTAAAAAAAAAATATATATATAACCTTTATTGACCGAACACTTACAACTTCTATTGCACAGACTTCTATTGTTCATTCGTCGACGTACATATATTGTGTAGGAATATTCTAGAAGCACAGCTAACGATAATATTCAACTTTTGCCGAATATTGCAAACCATAGCTCGCGAACGTAAAAATAGAACTTTTGAGCCAGATACCACCCTAGATTGGTCTTTCATCTAGCGATTGTGGCTACTGAAAAGTCAAAGTTTTGCGTTATCGAGTTATCAGAAGGAAAATCCCGGACCTTACGATGCCTGTAGGCACACGTACACGCCGCCCGAGCGGTGTGTAGCGCCACACAGTCTTACTCGAGTACACCGACGCTGCGAGCAGGCGCCTGCGTTCATAGCCTCTCTAACGTTCATGCTGCCGAATATTGCAAACCATAGCTCGCGAACGTAAAAATAGAACTTTTGAGCCAGATACCACCCTAGATTGGTCTTTCATCTAGCGATTGTGGCTACTGAAAAGTCAAAGTTTTGCGTTATCGAGTTATCAGAAGGAAAATCCCGGACCTTACGATGCCTGTAGGCACACGTACACGCCGCCCGAGCGGTGTGTAGCGCCACACAGTCTTACTCGAGCACACCGACGCTGCGAGCATCGGCAGCCTTATTGTGACGTCACGGTTTCTTACGAAACCCAACTTACCGGCATGATATTTCGACTCCCTCTGTTTTACCGATATAATGATTGCTGACGACGAAAAGGATCGGAAACAGACATCAACGTTCGTAGCGGATAATTTCAGAACTGTTTTATTCACATAAACCTCGATGTGAGTCGATTTCCAGTAGAATTAAACTTACAGATTGTTTAATACGCAAGTAAAGAACAGAATAAACGTTGTACTGACAACGTAGATGCCCCCGCCAGGGTGCTACCTGCCCACTTTTTCCATACCAGCCATAAATCTCTCGATATTTATGAAAATGTACTGCCCGTATCGGCGTCCATCGCCTCGCTGATCGGCATGCTTCCAATATCTCAAAACCATTGCTCGTAAACGTAAAAGTAGGACTTTTCAACCAGATAGCACCCTAGATTGATCTTTCATCTAGCGATTTTGACTAATAAGAAACCCTGTCTTTGCATTATTACGAAATCAGAAGTTTAATCCCGGACCCTTGCAATTCTCGTATATGTATAGTAGTGTCGTCTGCTAAAACTCGTAGACTCCGCCCTTAACGGCCGCTGCAGGCTCGAATATCAAATCTTTTATTTCGGCCATAAACATTGCCTCTTGCGGAAGTGTAGAGTACCGAACGGTCCTCCTATTTTTATTTTATCATCCCCGTTTCTTCAGCGTCACGTGTTACGCACCGCAACCGTGTTCCAAAAGTGATGTAAAATGTAAGAAAGGATACGCTCTTAAACGAGGTTTCAGAGACGCCTCCGCAATGCGATATTCCGGCAAGGTGAACCCATTGTATAGTCATGAAATCTACAGTTTGATATTCGAAACACGTGCAGAGCGGAGCGAGTTACGTCGCCAGTGCACAAGTTTTATAATACGACTGTATTTATAGCACGAACCAACTTATCTAGATGGATTGATCGAATCTAGTTATTGAGTGACGCGTATACAAATCCAACGACGTCACCGATTCACTGAAAAATATTTTTGTATCTCCGGTCAGCTATTGTTCGCGAACCGAACACAAAACATTTATATTTTCCTCGGGGATAATTTTAATATTTTCCCATTTTAAAATAATAAGGGAAAAATTCGATTTGTTTCTGTTTTTCAAGCTGTCTGATTTGTTCCTGTACTTAAAACTTCAACTTTCATAATTATTAGTTATTATTCATTCGTTATTAGACAGTGATTTTTTACATGTGTAAGAAAAAGTGAGTGGATCAAATGCTTAAATAGAAAATGTTTAAAGACTGTGAAATGGTTGCGGCATTATTTTCATCAGACTACTGTTATTAACAAGAAAGTAATAAATGTAAACTTTCAGTGCCCCTGCAATGAATAAAGAGACTTTTAATTTCAAATAAAAGTCCGCAGTCTACGGTACCATTTATGAGAAAAACAGTGACTCGTTATTTCAGGCACTCGTTCGTTATATTTCAGTTTGTTTTTTCAATTATAAACCACTTTGTTTCTTATTAGCTGATTGTTGTGTTTCATTTGTATTTAAACCGTATAGCTTATTTTTATTTTCAGCTTCAATGTACCCTTTAATGGTCTGCGTCCCTTATCTCTCGTTTGTAGCTCTTTGATAATGATATTATCTTTCTTTTCTCTCTTTCTCTTGCGTTTCCCGACTTCCTTCAATACTTTAATTGTTTTCTGTAACTTTCTCGTCGTTCTTCTCGTCTCACCCTGCCTTCGCTTCTACGTTTTCTCTCAAGCTTGACATTTCTTTTACTAGATCTGTTAGGTTTGTACTTCCCTGTCTTATTTCTGTCAAGGTGTTCTTCATATTTCTTATCGTTCTCGACATTGAATTCACCAACTTCCTTAATATTATTATAATGTTATATCAGATACCGTCTCCTTTCTCATTTATATTGCTCAATAGTCCTGTCTTCCGATTTTGACTAGTCTGACTCATTGCTGTTCACATATTATTGTAGCATCGTAAATTCATCGCAACCCTCGCCGAGGCCAGACTTATGTTTTAGGATTTACGATTGTAGAATATATTATCTAGAATATTTCCATACCTTATGATTTTTGCAATTTTATGGATATGAAATTGGTACATTACCTTATACAGTACCTAAATGTTTAGTGATTGATTAGATACCGATATATTTAATAATGTAAACAATATTTTGAAGAATGGTACAGCAATTTTTAGTGGTGCCTCAGAGGGGACAGCCGAGTGCTAAGGGTTAAGTTTTAGGATTTACGGTTGTACCTAGAACGCGTGATTTTCAGGAACCGAGCGCGAGGCCTGCGTGGCCCATAAAAGGGAAAGCGTTTGGGTCTTTTTGGGAAAGCTAGAGGGGATGGAAGGGCCGACTGAAAATTACCGAGGAGGGAGGCCAGAGTTGTTTTGCACGTCGAAGCGAGCGGTACGAATTGTGACGAGTCGAAGCTGTACTTAGTTATTTAACACGTGTATTTGTTTTCTTTAAGTTTCCATTAAAATTGTTTTGTTCCTAATCTCGAATTTATTAAATCCCACATTATGTCCGTAGATCTATCTGATCTTTTTATACTTTCAATAGTTTATTTATGAATGTTTGGTCCTCGACATTGAATTCACCAACTCCCTTAATATTATTATAATGTTATATCAGATACCGTCTCGTTCCTCATTTATATTGCTGAATAGTCCTGTCTTCTGATTTTGACTAATCTGACTCATTGTTGTTCACATATTATCTCCGTAGATCTATCTGATCTTTTTATCCTTTCAATAGTTTATTTATGAATGTTTGGTCCTCGACATTGAATTCACCAACTCCCTTAATATTATTATAATGTTATATCAGATACCGTCTCGTTTCTCATTTATATTGCTGAATAGTCCTGTCTTTCGATTTTGAATAGTCTGACTCATTGTTGTTCACATATTATCTCCGTAGATCTATCTGATCTTTTTATCCTTTCAATAGTTTATTTATGAATGTTTGGTCCTCGACATTGAATTCACCAACTCCCTTAATATTATTATAATGTTATATCAGATACCGTCTCGTTCCTCATTTATATTGCTGAATAGTCCTGTCTTTCGATTTTGAATAGTCTGACTCATTGTTGTTCACATATTAGCTCTGTAGATCTATCTGATCTTTTTATACTTTCAATAGTTTATTTATTAATTGTTTGGTCCTCGACATTGAATTCACCAACTCCCTTAATATTATTATAATGTTATATCAGATACCGTCTCTTTTCTCATTTATATTGCTCAATAGTCCTGTCTTCCGATTTCGACTAGTCTGACTCATTGTTTTGTTCACATATTATTTCCGTAGATCTATCTGATCTTTTTATACTTTCAATAATTTATTTATGAATGTTTCGTCCAGTAGCCCCGATTCTCGCTAAGGTTTCGCAAATACCGAAACACGAGCGGAATACAACGACTTGCAAACGGAGCGTGGTGGACAACCGAGTGAGCGACAAGCTAAGGGGAGGGAGGTAAATCCACTCACTGTCGTTCGCTAGTTCGATCGTGGTAACGAAGTTTTCAGAGACAACATCGAGTCTGATATCTAACGAGTTCATTCCACTTCGGTGCAGCGGCAAGAACTGCAAACGGAGATCTCTATCCGCTGGCCTTTCTCAGCCGGCCATACTTCCATTTCTTACTCCTCTTCATCGAATAGCCCGTAAAATGCGGATGGATCCCCTTATACAGGATATATCATCTAACTTGTCCGTCGTAAGTATCTCGCTTACTTTTCGCAACAGAAAAAAAGAATTTTCTCAATGTCACACTTCAAGAGATTTTCTTTCCCATTCAAAAAGAATTTTATTTTTACTTCTTTAACCCTCGTACCTTATTCCCCAGGATGAAAATTCACCCATTTACTATTTTTACACGCTATACAATTATTTATTTATGTATTTCTGTAAAACATGACGTGATAAATGAAGCAAAGTTTATCGGTTTGAAGTGCGAAGCAAAAATGGGTGAGCAAGCATCATAGAATCTTTCATTTCCACTATTTCCGAGGAGCGTACGACGGTTAAACAAATGATCTTCCAAAAACTTTTCGACACAGTCGTGCTCGTAATTCAAAAGCATGCGATTCGAACAAATTTGTTCCTAAACTCTCCGTAGAGCTATTGAAATAAAAAAAATACATTAAAAGAAACTTTTTAAAAACCACGCTTATATTAAAACGCACTAAAAAGAAGAAAATAATTTTGTTTAGATATTAGTGACTGTAAATAAAAGTGTGGAGCGTTAAACTACATTAACGTAATCTTCGTGGACGCTCCACGCTTTTATTTATAGTCACTAATATCTAAACAAAATTATATAGGTATTCAAATTATTATCGATCGTAAATTGTTTTTAATAACTCAGTTAATTTCTTATCGGCGCCATGGCTCGATCATTATGTTACATTACTGTAATTTTTATACAAACGCTTATTCCTCAGAGAAGGACGAAACGTTCCTTTTCTTTTATGGGTGATATCAAAATAAGTTAGAAATAACCCGCTAACTGCATGCAACAGGATATTAACATCAACATGTGTTCACACTTGGTGAACCACCGATGTATATCACTGAGGAATAAGCATTTGTACAAAAATTACAGTAATGTAACATAATGATAGAACCATGGCGCCGATAAGAAATTAACTGAGTTGATAAACAAAATTATGTTTACCTTTTTAGTGCATTTTAATATAAGAGTGGTGTTTAAAAAGTTTTTTTATTTTCTACTTTTTAGTCTTTTTTTAAATAGAATGCAATATATATATTAATACTGGTCGTACTACTGATTTCCGCTAAGATTTTCTTTTTCTCCTAAACGCACAGTTTTTTTCTTAACGCTTTACCTACCGGAAGCTTATTAATAGGATTCTCAATAATTGTACTGTATCAAAAGAAAGTATAGAAATTTTCTTTTACATTACTCTCTTAAATGAAATTATTATTTGACGTTATTGAGAATGACTTGTTAGTTCACAATGAAAGTTGCTGTTACTATTGAAAGTTCCATTAAAAAGTTTTTAGCCATGTACTAGATTTTTCAAAATTATGCAATAATCACCGGTCGGTAATGTGTTAATGTTTATTTTTTTTTTAAATATTGCATTGTCCTCCAGTTCCGAGCTATGTTTAAAGTTTCAAGTCTCTAGCTGATCGGGAAGTGGTTTAAAATTCGATTTCAAGATTTGACGTATACAGGGTGTCCCAAAACTACCCTAGGAGCCGAAAATAGGAGGTTCCTTGGGTCATTTGAAGCGACATTTTCCTTTGCAAAAATGTTATCCGCGACTTTGTTTAGGAGTTATTAACGAAAAATACGGACCAATCAGAGCGCGACCTAGACGCGAGTTCGCACAGTCGGCCAATGGACAGTTGGCGTGCTGAGCCGATTTTACCAACTTGCGTCTAGGTCGCGCTCTAATTGGTCCGTGTTTTTCGTTAATAACTCTTAAACAAAGCCGCGGATAACATTTTTGTTAAGGAAAATGTCGCTTCAAATGACCCAAGGAACCTCCCATTTTCGGCTCCTAGGGTAGTTTTGGGACACCCTGTAGAACGACAACGACAACTCGGCTAATGTAAGCGTGGTAAAAAAAAAGTTTAACCTCGAAGCTCGCGTGCTGTTTTCACCCGTTGAACATGGGGATGCGGCAACCCTCTTAGGTCTCTTCTTTCCTAGATCTAGATCGTTTTACAGACGGTTACTCGGGGAGGAGACATGCTGCTACGGCATGCAAGAGAGGCAGGGGGTGCATAAAAGACGCAACGATCCTTGGCGTTCTTACCTCGGACTCTGGGGACTGTACGATCAGGGAGGTTCTCGGTGGTTTCTCCGGCGGCACCTTCTTCAGCGTGCCGGTGAAGCTGACGGAGGGGACGGCGGACGGCGCCGGGACGCCCTCGTGGCCGTCGATTTGACATTGAAGCCGATGGAACTGCGAGAACGAAGTGCGCGACGCGTCGGCTCGCTCGAATTGCGGGAGACACGGCAGTGGCATTTGTGACATGTTCGGTATCTGAATAGAATTCGGGTCGCCGGTATCGTGTTGAAGCCTGGGCGATAGCTTCTCGCGGACAGACGATTGGCAGGATTGATGATTAGAGTTCTGCGAGTAGGAAGCAGTCAATAATGTTTGATGATGACTGTGCGACGGGTGCTGCGTCGAGCCAGTCTTATCGGATTGCTCCTGATGGTTAGCCAGGGAGTTCGATTGAATCGAATGGATCTCGTTCCCCATCGGATACTGTTGAAAGTCCGTAGACCTTTGTAGTTTGTCGCACAGCTGGTTCTGCGCCTGCAGACTGTGCAGCCGTGCTTGTAGATCGCTTTGTTGGTGCTGGAACTGTGCTACCTTGTCTAGAATTTGATTCTGATTCTGAAGACAGTGGAGCTTCGCTTGTAGGTCGCTCTGTTGTCGCTCGAACTGGCTCAGCTTTTCGGAAATTAGATCGAGATTGTGCTGGTTCTGCATCTGTTGCTGCTGTTGCGTTTGCAGAGAGTCGGGTTTCTCGTTCTGCGTGTCGAGCTGCGACTGAAGGTTGTCCGTCTGGCTCTTGCTGTGGGTCAACAGATTGCCGGAGGCGTTGTAACTCTTGCGGTGGCTGTGTATTATGTGATCGACTTGATCGATCGGTTTGCTCAGGGTCGGCTCGCCGAAATCCGTCACCACCGTTAGCACCGTTTTCGTGTCCAACTTCGCCTCGCTTAGGGCTGGATACTGATGACATATGTTCGGGCTTGCCCTCTGCGAGGAGACACTGCTCACCGATGGGCCTAGATTCGCCACGGATCCGCTGATAGGTTGATCGTCGAACTCCTTTCTGGACAGTTCCATGTGCTTCGTCAAATCCGCGCTGACGTGACGAAGATGACGACGCTGCTCCATGATCGTGCTTTGGCTGATGTTCGGTAGCGGCTGGAAAGCTGACTGGGTCATTCTCGTGTCCTTGCGATCCTCGATCGTGTGCAACGGTCTCTCGACTCTTCTCTCCTCCGACTGATTGCGGGAACGCGGGCTGATCGACATCAGTTGATTCTGCATGATGTTCTTCTCGTGTTCCTGTCGTTGTCTCTGCTCCGCCCATATCGCCAACTCCTGTCTGGTCTTCTCGAAGTTCTGATTTACGAAAGACGGACTCTTCTGGCTGGCACGGTCCACGGACGCCTCTCGGATCGGCATGAACGGCATCGGCGACCTCCTCACGTCCTCGATCCTCTTGCCCTCGATGGTCATCGGCGAGCGACGGTGCTCGTCGAAGTAATCGGATCGCCTGTTTTCTTGCGGCATCGCCACTCTTTGATTAGGGCTGACGTTACCCCATTCGGACTTTCTATCAGCCCCCATGCTCTTCCTATTTTCCTGTCTCGCATCAAAAGCCATCGGTGATACTCTTAAGCTCGTATCCAATCGCCTTTGATCAGCCGGGTACACTTGATTGGCTTCGATTCGTTTCGGATCGACCATAGTCCCGGCTTTCCTTCCCGGCAGCAATATCTCCTGGCCCGTGTCGCCGGGAAACGTGAAAGTAATTGTGTCGTTCCGACGCTGGAAGCTCGACGTTACATCCACGGAAATGGATTTCCTGTGCTCGGACCTGCCGACGTACAGACCGCAGTCCGCCGCTGCGGCTTCGCATAATTTCTCCCGACCCGGTGGATCGCCGTTCGCGTCAACGTACAACCCGTCCTGTCTCGTTCGCGGCGTTTTGTTCAAGGTCGTCAAGTATCTTCGATCCTGACCGTCCTGGATCATCTGCGCGCCCTGCACGATGATCGCGCCGTCGCTGCGATGAATCTGCTCCTGCTGAGGATTCTGACCGTGATCGTACTTCGGCTTCTGCATCCCGGCCACGTCGACGCTCGCCGACTTCCTGTGGCCAATGTCGTGGGTGATCTTCGAGTTGCCTCGCGGCGGCACCATCGGCTTCGGGCCACGATTAGGACGCTCGGTCGTGGTGATCGCGATCCCATGAGCCACGTTCTGAGCGATCGGCTGGATGATCGGCTGGGTCTGATACTGACCCAGCTCCTGGGAGAATCGTTGCGGGTTCGGCGACTGCTGGCCGAACTGCTGACTAGGATAGATACCCGCGTGAGTCGCGTACGGTATCACGTTCATCACCGTTTGAGGATACTGGCTGTACGAATACTGAGGTTGAGTACCGAACTGGTAGCTCGGTGGCTGCGGCACCACCACCCCAGAGTAATACGATGGCTGGGGGCTAGCCGATTGCGACGGTATCTGCGAACTATGCTGTACAGTCACGTACTGACCTTGCCCGGTGAACACTGGATTCGTAGCACCACCTTGGTACAAAGCAGGATCTCTATAAGTGACGTCTCTAGTCACGTAGCCGGCTCTCTCGGCGTACTGTGCTTGCTGCGAGTATATCTGCGGCCTGACCTCGAACTGACTTCGTATCTGCGTGTACTGTGTCTGATCGTAGTCGGGCATGAACTGCGGTTGCGCCTGTACAGGCAGAGTTTGCGTGCTCGTTTGGGAAACGTGTTGTGTCCTCTCCATCGACGGCTTCTCCGGATTGTACTGTTGCGGAGGCAGCTGTCCAGTCGGAGGATGCCTGTCTTCAGGGACTCCGACTACAGACTGCTTTCTACCTGGATACTGTCCGGTCTGCTGGCTCTGTTGCTGCTTCTGATCGTGGTTCTGTCCCGTCGCCGGTTTCTGCTCGGACTTGTCCTGCGGGAATCTCTCGTATTCGATCGTCCGGTTCTCGAAGCCGTTCGACAAATCTTGCTTGCCGCCATCGGCGGGTGGATCGGCACGGCCGTTCTGACACGTTGTCTGCTGCTGGCTCTCCATCGTTTGCCCGGCTTGCTCCTGGTTCTCGTTCACACCACCAGAGCCAGATTGCGACATGCTGGCGGCCCCCACCGACGGTCGTCCGCCGATGTAGCCGAGAATTCGCCCCAATCCGCACACCGTGACGACTTATCCACCAACTCTCCGTTCGAAATCTAGGCCCTCGCGTCTTCACGCCTCGTGGAATCCGCTATGTCGGTGCAAGGCATGTAAGCATCGATTACTATGTCCCTTGGCCCACCTCGGTCGCTGCACGGGTCCCTTCCTTATCGTTTCTCTTCACAATTCTTCTCGTTTCCCAAAAAATTTCAAGCAACTATCAATTTTCTTCGTTCTGTCTCGTCGTACAGGTAGCTAGATGTCCTGATCACTGGCATCCAGTCTGCTGGATAGGGTATCGCGTTTTTAAACGTATATTAGAGCTGCAATCTGTTTGATTATGTTCTTTGATTTATTTCTGTTTCTCTTCCGTAAATCTATATTGGGGAATTGGCGATTATATAAGGTTAACTTCGACTGTAATACTGTTTTTATTCCCTGCTTTTCTTGCCACGATACGAACTACATCACGCGGAAAACCAGCTTGCTTCACCCGTTTTACTCTCCTGTTCGTAAACACGTCGATACGGTTCGTTTGTAAGCAAAGTTTCGTTTGTATTCCAGTTTCTTGTCTCGGAGCTCGCTTCTCCGAATGGGATTCAAGCGGATCCCCTCGATTCTTCCTTAAAGTATTGACCCCTTATTTCGGGTTCAGGGCTCGACGACTTTAGAATATACCACCTCGCCAGAGACAAATAAATTCGTGTAAATTCTTCGAAACGTTACAAAAACTCGTCGACTCGCCTTTGATTTTTGAGCATTTTTTTTTCTTCTTCTTCTTTGATTACATTCGATTGTTCCTGTGGGAACGTTCAACAGATTCCGGCGCGCGTTTCGTTGATCTCGTGGAGGATGCGTCGGTCGGTTCGGTTGAATTGAAAGACAACATTTGATTATCCTTTAGAATTCGTTGGTACGTTCAGTCACATTTATTCATTGTATAAGAGCTGCACACCTTGCTGAACAGTTGCAACGAATCTGTAAAAGAAAAGGACGATAGCCACCCTACAGTCATTTTCAATATTACAAATTGCATTCATGACATTCGGCGCGGTGTCGTGTTGTATAATCATTTTCGTCCTCGGGTCCGCTACAGGAGAGTAATCTTTGGCCACTATTGCGCAGCGTTATTAACAATTATGAACGAGCTAGAACTGGCTTTCAATAATTCTGCCGAACCAAAACGGAAGCTTAACACATTACCGACCGATGATTATTGCATAATTTTGAAAAATCATGGTACATGGTTGAACACTTCTTAATGGAACCTTCAATAGCAACAGCAATCTTCATTATGAGCTAACAATTCACCCTTTAACACTTTACCGACTGGAAGCCTATTAATAGGATTTTCAATAATTCTGCTGTACCAAAAGAAAAGCATAGAAATTTTCTTTCACATTGCAATCTGAAATGAAACTATTAGACGATGTTATTGAGGGTGACTTAGTTAGTTCATACTAAATACTAAATGAAAATTTAGCCATGTACCATACATTTTTCAAAAATATGCAATAATCACCGGTCGGTAATGTGTTAATAACGTTATCTAAGAGTTTCATTTACGATTGCAATGTGAATGAAAATTTCTACGCTTTCTTTTGGTACAGCACAATTATTGAAAATCCTATTAATAGGCTTCCGGTGGGTAAAGTGTTAAAAATTTTCTTTTACACAATAATCACGAAGGTAATTATTGGATATCGTTATTAAGGGTGAGTTGTTGGTTCATGATTAAAATTGCTGTTGTCATTGAAGGATTCTTTTTTTAAAAAGATCCTCAATCATGAACCGAAGACTTTCAACAATTATGGAATAATCACCGGTTGGTAACGTGTTAAAGTGGAATTATACCACCCTAAAAAATCACATGGAATTACTTCGCTTTTGAGTCGTCAATCAGATGAATTCGATCTGTGAAGGAGTAGTGATGTTGATTTGCAAACGGGTGAATTTAATTTGCGGAAATCTTGTAAAATGGTTTATTTGCAAAACCTGTACATCCGAATGATCCTAGCACGTACGAGAATTTCCGGAGAACGGGGAACAGGATCGAAATCATTCGTTGATGGTGAAAGCATAGTGTCTTGCAGACAGTTCAGGGAACGCGGACAATCCGCGTTACAACTTATCGTAGAACGACAGGTCGAAACAAAGCGTTCGGGGCTTCGGAGGCGATCTGTTTTGCTCTCTAGGGTGCGAATTGTTTTCGTGATTTCCCAGGCGTCTCGTGATCACTTCAGTTTCTGGGAACAGGGCCATCTTTCATTGCCGGAAAGTTGCTCCACGGCGGTGGGCGACGGAGAGCATAGGAGGCGGCGAAAATTTTCACGTCATCCCCGCGGAAAACCGTATATTATCGGAATCATTCATTTTCCCGGTTTCTTTATATAATTTCTCCGCGGTATTCGACCGGCAAGAAACCGATACGCCGGTGCGCAGGTTTTTTGTCGGGTGGAAAACAGTGCTTCTGAGTTATATTCGGTCGGAAGCGCCGGTGTTCTATTCGCAATGTGCTCCCGAAGAAATACCTATTTCCGGTAAGAATGGAATGGGAAAATGCTGATCGTTTCTGTGCAGTATACGGACACAGGATGCTCCTGGAAATTCGTGTTTATATGGGACGATATACACCGGCAGAAACGAGTCCAGGTAATGTACGAGTTACGCAGATGTGCATTCCATTTTTATGCAATTACTGGACTGCGGATTTTATGAATTTATGAGAACGAAACAAAATAGTCCAGGATCCACCGACCATTTTTACAATTGATTACTATCAAGCTAATTTTCCGTGAGTAGCTTCATTTTGATGAGACGCCCAACTTTTTCTCTTGTGGTAGCTCGATTGTGGTAGCTAACAGGGGTAGCAGGGATAAAATATGTCGATTTGACGATTCTCAAAAATTTATTGCTAACTGGGTTTTTTTTTGTTAAATCTCAAGATAATTATCTAAATTATTCGAAAAAATATTTGTCCTAGGAAATGTATGGTTTGATCAACGAGTCCCCTCCTTCCAACATGTTTCGATAACGAGGTCATCAAAAATGATTACTAACCAGCTGATTTTTTTACTGTTGCTTAGTTAATATTTATATAATTTAACAGCCACACTGTCCTACAAATTGCGTGGTACGTTATCCCGGTCTTACACTCAGAAATTGTTAATACCATAAAACCATTTTTCTTATTACTAACTGTAGGACAAAAATATTACATAATAGGTTAGTATGTTCTCTGTACAAATGAAACAATGTCCTGCAAGAAAACAGGTATGTATCACTAGTCCGACAAGAATTGTATAATTTTCGTTTTTCTATATGTAACATAACATAAAGTGAAAACATCTTTTTCGAAATTTAAATAACTTTATTTTCTAGTAAACTAAGTACAAACATTTGTGTTTTTACGTATAAAAAAAAATTAATCATCGTGGCAACGTTGCTTAGGGTACCATATTGAAATATGTATTCAATTGGAGGACCGGGATAACGTACCACGCAATTTGTAGGACAGTGTGGCTGTTAAATTATATAAACATTTACTAAGCAACAGTAAAAAAATCAGCTGGTTAGTAATCATTTTTGATTACCTCGTTATCGATACATGTTGGAAGGAGGGGACTCGTTGATCAAACCATACATTTTGTAGGACAACTATTTTTTCGAATAATTTAGATAATTGTCTTGAGATTTAACAAAAGAAACCCAGTTAGTAATAAATTTTTGAGAATCGTCAAATCGACATATTTTATCCCTGCTACCCCTGTTAGCTACCACAACCGAGCTACCACAAGAGAAACAGTTGGGCGTCTCATCAAAATGAAGCTACTCACGGAATATTAGCTTGATAGTAATTAATTGTAAAAATGGTCGGTGGATCCTGGACTAAAATGGGTAAGGGCAATTTACAGCGGTGGACACATTAGAAAGATGTGAAGATCATCAGCGTATGGGATTCAGTTTGATCGGATGTTTAAGAGAAGAAAGACATTTTTGGAATTCACTGGTTTTCGAAATTCTTCGAAACATTGTTTAAGAGAATTCGATTGCAAGAACATGATTGTAAGAAGATCGGTTGTTTAGTAATAAATCTTCCAGGCGTAATAGATGTACGTAATGTATTATGTTAAGGATAGAATTTTGGAATCTGCGACATCACATATTAGGAAGTAGGAAGCACGCACGGTATTGCCCGCAGAGATCTGTGGTACCTTGGCCTTGGTGGCTAGACCAGCAGATCAATCAATTATTTACCCGTCTAGTACTCCCAAAACACATACACAACCCAATGGGAATCCGTCACCGTCTTTGAGTTTGAGCGAGGTGCGTGCCTACTGGATTGAGCTTTGACCGAGACTGAGGAGGTGTGCGTTCAATCAGCTCACAAAGGGATTGTCTCGTTTCGCAATTATGGAGGCGAGAATTAAACATCCTTATCCCGCTATCAGCCCCATACGGAGATCGATATTGTATAACACGGTAACTGGCAACCTAGCAACTTCGACAATTCCACCAAATCAAAGTAATTCATTCGGTAAAATAATTGTTGAAAAGTGAAATATAAAGGAAACGAGAATTGCAAGTAAACAAGCTTTCATAATCGCTTAACAAGCAGAAACGAGACACCCTGTCTACAAAATCAGCCATCGGAACGCTAAACAATTAACCTTTCCCATTACTTTAAACCAACACTTCCGCGCAATCAACAGTACCGACCGCGTCACTAATTTAACGATTCGTCATTAGCCGCCTATTGTTCATTGCGTCATTCTGCTGTGCTCTAACTGCGTTAGGATAGAGGGCATAATATTGTTAGAGTAACGAAATCTTAGAAGATGAAAACGGCTTATCCCAGAGTCCTTAATGTGTGTGTGCAATTCTATCAATTATTTATTAAATGACCGGCGTTGCTAAATTGTTTGTTCAGAGTTGGTAGTTTACCTCTCATTCTGAAATTTCAATGAAATGATTAAAAAATGTGTTGCAGCAATTTTTAATGTGTCGTTGTGACCGGGCAGCTTCTTTAACAATTAAAATGAAGCTGAAGAACATTTTAGAAGAATTTGTCTTTTACATATCCATTTACACTTATATTTTGTACGCTCCGCCAGACAGTCAGTTTTTTTTTAAATGTGTATGTGCAATTCTATTAATTATTTATTAAATGACCAACGTTGCTAAACTGTTTGTACATAGTTGGTAGTATACCTCTCATTCTTAAACTTCAATGAAACGATTAAAAAATGTGTTGCAGCAATTTTTAATGTGTCGTTGTGACCGGGCAGCTTCTTTGGCAGTTAAAATGAAGCTCAAGAACATTTTGAAAAGGGTTTCTCTTTTCAAATCCATGTACACTAATATTTTGTACGCTCTGTACATCGGAGCAAATCATTTATCAGTCGCAGATGTCGTAAGGTAGGTCTCGCAATGAAAGTGAATTAGCCTGGTGCTCCGCCATACAGTCAGACATTCCTTGGTGTCGGGTCCCAGTGGATCTTCCAAGGAAAGGTTCCCATCTTCTGAAAATTGTACTCGATTCGCTCCCGAAACTGAATAAAAGAAATCAGGCTGCGATAGAAGGTACGTAAGACGGTGGAACGCGCGCATGTGAGGGTCATTTCGATCGAACGTAGTCAAGGGGTAAACACCCTCGAGGAGGACGTTAAGAGTAGCTCGAAAACATGGAGTTAGGAAGATCCGGCAGTGGGAGGACTACTCTATTTTCGCCGGAGTATTTTTCCCGGTTCTGATTCGACCGGGCAATCCATCTCCGTTGAAGTTGACGAGAATCCGCCGTGGAGAACATTCGCCGTCAGCAAAGACAATTCCTCGTAAACCAAACGACGATCCGATGCTATCTCGCTAGGTGGAACGGCCGGCGGAGAATGTTAGCTCGTTATTCCGTTAGAAGGCCTGCTAACGATGGCATTTTCAAAGTCATTCGGGGAAAGACGATCTAGGTTAGTTAATCGAGGTATCGAGCCTAATGTTCCCGCTCTACAGAGTGTCTCAAAATTCCTTCAACATCCGGAAACGTGAGGTTCCTAAGATGGCAAAAACGGCGTTCGCAGCTTTGTTAACCCTCATCCGTTCCTCGTGTCAATTTGGCACAGTTTTCTCAGAAATCAGTTATACTTAATGAATTCAGCGCAACGGTTCCATCAATTAAACACGATAAAGCAATTTTACAAATTAATTTAAACTTTCAACGTTTCGATCCTTATGTGGGTCATTTTCAAGAAAGAAGAAAAACTGCGTTTGCTTTATTGAAATCATTAATACTTTATTCTGTTTTAACAATCTTACGATCGATAACATTAACAACATTTATCAGTTATACTGTTCTGTTATTTGTAGTTAAATTTTCCCGAAATTTTGTGTGACTTTTATTTTTTTTTAATGCGGAACACGACTGATAAACCTAAGTGTTAACTCATCACGTTGACTAAAAAAACATTGAAATTTTTATTATTTTCTGTCACTGTGTCAATTTCATACCGAGGGACAGATTGTCTAGAATTACCTAGACACCCTGGCTGGGCCTGGGCTGCGATCGAGTGGGACCCTGTCGGGTTGGAGTTATTTATTAGATGGCTGGAGGACCCAGGATCTGGTCGTCAAGTGTTGGCCTTGGCAAATCGTCGGGCCCGTTGCAGACGCCTAGTTGGTGGCCGTCTACCCCAAATCATTCCCAAGGGTGGGGATGAATCTATCCGAACTAGGGAGGAGGACCGAGTTGATAAGTATGGGGACTCTCGGTCCTCCGGGCATTCGGTTACGGGTCTTCTCTCAGAATTAGAACTTAGATGTTACAAGTCTGCGAGCCTTTGAATTGATAGATTAATTTATCGAGTCGTGCAGACACAGTAATTCGTTTGTTAAGGTACATTATAGGAGTGAGTTTGCGAGTTTGTCTCTGACGTGATTGTGAAGTGTTCTCTGAACTTTGTTTCGTGCATTTTCTCCCTTTCTTATGAACTTTCTTTCGTGCATTCTCTCCCTTTCTTATGAACTTTCTTTCGTGCATTCTCTCCCTTTCTTACGAACTTTCTTTCGTGCATTTTCTCCCTTTCTTATGAACTTTCTTTCTTGCGTTCTCTTCTTTTCGTATGAACTTTCTGTCATGCATTTCTCTTTCTTATGAACTCGTTCTACGAACTACAATGTGAACTTTCGTCTTGAACCTTGGCCGATCCAAGAGTCTCAAGGCGTGTGTGATTGATGTGCAACATACCCACATTTTGTACGAATCAGAGCGTTTGTTTGCTCCTGAACCAGCAGTAACCTTGAACTCTCAACAACGCTCTAAACACAGATTCAGTTCGTGAAATGGGGAACGGATGAGGGTTAAGGAAAACGTCGCTTCAAATGATCTCAGGAACGTTTTAGGATGTTGAAGGAATTTTCAAATACCCTGTATAACTTGTTCTATAACTTGTGTAGCAGGATTTCATAATTTTTCGAGTTCACGGGTTCGATAACCTCCCTTGAGAATCGTGCTTATCACCGTGTCGCCAACTTCGCAAAGTATTCTGTAAACCGCTTCGTTATTCCCACCAGCTCAAGGATTCACCTCTCGCAAGTTCAGTGTTCAAACTAAAAGCCTGCGTGTTCCGTGAAGCTTTCAGTTCAATCCTGGTATGTCAGCTCCCCGAGAAACATGACGCGTGCGAAATCTTCGATCGTATCAAACCGAATGCATGCGATTTGTTCGAGACAGAATCCGAAACCTTTTACATCCAAGGAACGTGTGCGGAATGTTACTGGCCGTGGCTTTCACCTCTCTTTACTTGATATTCCGCGGGTTTATCATGGATAACTGGAAAAAGTGCTTTGCATGTTCGTACATTACCATCCAGAAATATGAGACAGAAGATCATACCGCGCGTAGAGATTTAGTAACGTCGAGGAACAACATAATCGAGATACAGGTTCGTTTTATTCGAAAATCGAAAAACTTATTTCAAAGTTTATGCCAACTTCGATTTCTCGGCTTTGCGATTTGGCTGGTTAAACGCAGAACGTTTTCAAGAGAAAGTCAAGTGGTTAAGCTTCACCTTACGGGACCACAAATTTTGAATTTCTCAAAATACAATTCTGTAGATTTCGACGAGAAAATGTCATACATCCAAGTTTTAATATTCTCCATTTTTAACGATCGTAAATTTTGTATATGCACTATATGATATCGTCAGAATGAAATCAAAATAAGAGACATACGATTGGCTAGTTAGATTTACGATATTTTTGTGTTTTCCGTCTTGACTTTGCCACAACAGTTACAGTTTAGTACAGTTCTAACCGTCTTATTGACTAGTACCATTTCACGTATTTTGATTTCATTCTGTTTCTTCACAATTAGCAAGTATGTATTACAATTAACGGTAGGGAGATAAAAGGAATTTAAACATTATTATTATGAACTTATCAAAATTACTAGAGGATGGGAGAAATTTTATTATTATTATGTAACATGATATTTGGTCCCCTCAGAGTTTCAAATTCATTTACCAATAATCCCCCTCTTTTCCACTCACACCATTGCCTTTTCAGCGGGACCTACTGTTTATGGTGGGTTCCGAACCACCTTTTGCCAACAACACGTGAAAAACACCCCGGGCGGGTCACTTTTCGGTTTTTTACCAGACGGTCACCCATCCTAGTGCCGTTCACGTTCCACATTTTTTAACTTCGGTGATCTAACGAGAACCGGTGCTTTCAACGGGACTACGGTTGTTGGCAATTAACAAGTATGTATAAATACCTATTTTTCAAAACTATTAAAGGTCAGGTTAACGAGTAACAAATTTGATTACTTTAATTTTCACAGACGCGAACTTCTCTTGATAATGGTTTAAAACTGAACCGAAACGTTGAAATTATAATACTGCAAAATTGCTAATTTTTGTATTTGTGTTCAAACCTGTAGCGCCGATATCATATAGTGCATATCCAAGTTCTAATATTACGAATTCACTGGCTCAAAATTTAGGCGTTTTTAACGTTGAACAACTTTGTTTTTCTTTAATCCGTTATTGTTTTACATTCCACCCAGCCGATTTCTTCACGAATGTAAAAAAATTCACCGTCTAGTAGCAATATTTAAAATAAGTTCTAGCGTCAACTTGAAACACGTGTAACTTTAGAACCAGTGAATTTACGGGATTATATTTGAAAAAGTCCCAAATTTGTGGCCCCGTAAGGTGAAGTTTAACCACATGCCTTTCTCTTTAAAAGTGTTTAGCATTTCATATTGAAAATGTTCGGCATTTCACAAACCAAATCGCAAATTTGAATTACGGGACAATTGGTAATCACATGGAACATTTTTTCTCACACAATGTATCCGTGTTCCATGATCGATAAAAAAGATTAAAATGCTCGAATATCTCGGATTGGTTCGGAGCGAACAATAGACCAGTTCGAAAATTAACTGACTCGTTGACAAATCGATAAGGGAGAGGGGGAGGGGTACGGGGAGCGGTGTGAAAACAATAGAGCAGTCATTCTTTATGCGAACATTTCTCGTTGTAACACGCACGAAGAAATCCATATCGGATTATCGAGTTGTCATTCCGAGTTCACCGGAAACTGATGATAACGCGGGGGTCAGGGAATGGATCTCCACCGAATTACACCAATTTCCTCGGGCCTAGGCGCAGCCGTCTGGTTATCGGGAGAGTGCGATCGACTGCCGCGATGCAACGGGATCAATTGGAATCGGCTTGAAATCCTATTACTTGCCAATACTAGAAAACACGGTGACCCGGTCATTTCAGCATTTATTCCGAGGAATTTCCAATTTTCTCCCTGCATTCGGGACAATAAGACGCCATTCCTATGTATCCGTCACATTGTATACGTTAGCGGTTTCCTCTGATCGATTATTTTATCTAGGAGACAGTCGTGATACAATGCGATCCAGGAACTTTCGAATTACTTCTTCAATGAATAAATCGTTTACGATTTTTATATTGCGCTCTAAACGAAAAAGAAAGAACGAGAAGATTAGATATTTATCTAAAGGGGCACACATCGTAGAATTTTGTTGCAGTCGAATATTGAACAATTGTTTTCGAAGATCGTGATAACAAATGGTTAAAGAAACAGAGTTCGTATAAATTAGCAGTCGTCTCATTTTCCAATGTATAAACTCGCGGGTTCTCATGAATGAAAAAGGTTTCGTTCGGGGAAGAAATCTCGCGTTCACTCACTATATAAAATTACATAGTAACGGAATCTTCATGAATTTTATATTTCAGAGGAATCCCGCTCTGAGAAATCCTGCTCGTCCCCCGCAGCACCGTTGCCTTCTAGGAGAGAGGCTGCTACTTGAGAATTTCTAAAGATTTTGCGGCAAAAAATTTCTGCAAGTTGTGCAATATGTGTGTATAATTTTAAACGAGGTACTCGTCTTGAAAAATTCATTAATTTGTTCTTTTTGTATTTTTTTGATCCTGTAAGGGTACTCCCGAGTTTGGTGGGTTTTGTTGAAATATCTTATCTCGTGATTTGTATTGAACAATAAATTTCATGATAAATTTTTCCCTTTAATTCTCCCTGCAAATTGTAATCTGGAGGTGACAAATCCGACGAACGCGTCGGCCAACCATTACTTCCAATCCAGTGATCTCCCATTGTATCGAAAAATTACTGACACCAGATTATAGGCTCTCGGACCAAGCAGGATTAATCCGATACATTTTTGTTTCTATCATCAACAGGAAACGCGATATTCCGATGACCTGTTTTAAATGCTCCATACTCTGTACATGGTGTCCTATTCGAAGCTTTGCGCGCAATTAATTTCCACACTGTACGCTTGTTTACGAAAAATTTCTTTTACACAAAACGTTCTCTACTTCTGAATGAACATTTTATGGTGGTCTACCTCAGAGTTGGGCAAAAAATCAATCGCCGGTTGATGATTAAATTTCTACTTCAATCGTTAATCGCAAGTAACAAATAATCTCCTAGTTTAGTCGTTAATTGCAGTTAACGATTATAAATCGTCAATCGGATAATTGATTAACGATTAACTGTCAATTATCCATTCGCTCTCTGCTCCCGCTTCCTCGATCTTACAATTTATGGATAGATCGTATGGTGATTAACTTCAACAATTTATTAAATCAGTCTCCAATTTTTCGATGATTTTTAAACAAACTTCCCGATCAGCTAGAGACTTGAAACTTTCAACATAGCTCAGAATTGGATGACAATGCAATATTCGAACATTTAAAAAAAAGACTGTGCGTTTAGGATTTAAATTCTTCGTCCCAACTGGGGACGTTCTTCGTTTAATCAACGATTAACGATTAACTTCATCGAATCGATTAAATCAATCGCCGATTTTTCCAGGATTTCTTCGTTTAATCAACGATTGACGATTAACTTCATCAATCGATTGAATCAATCGCCGATTTCTCGACGATTTCTTTTTTAATCGTACACATTAATCAATCAATCATGATTAAAATTTTAATTAATTATTATCAAACTGTGATACGTAGAGTATGCTCTTCGTATGTCCTAGATCTAATAGTTTCACTAGATACTATCAAAATCATTTTACCACGTTTTTATTATTTAGCTTTCTTGTCTGTGTGTCTGTCTGTTCAATACAAATCTTGTAATTAACTTCATCAATCGCCGATTCCTTTTTTATCGTACACATTAATCAATCAATCATGATTAAAATTTTAATCGATTATTTCCCAACTCTGGTCTACATCCGGAAAACTGCGTTCACCAAGAGACTGCTTGACGAATCGACTTTCCCGAATGTTCCACATTAGGATGCCGTCCCAAAAACGACATTATCCAGGTCAGCCGCAGCATGATCATGAACGGGGTCGCTGAAGGAGGAAGCTGGCGCACAAACGGGCCACAAATTAACAGCACTGAAATCGAAGGAATTCCCCGAGTCATAGTAACATCGACATCATTATTGTCGGCATTGCGCTTCCGCAAGGTCGGTCTCTGGTAAGCTTGGAATTTTCATTCCGTCGTAGATTGCAGTGCAACCTAGTGCAACGTACAGCGACCGCATACGCGGCGGAGCTGCAGACGTTCACGTGCAAGATGATGCACAGATATTGCCTATCCAGCCGTTCCAAGAGGGCCGCGTTGCGGTCTGCGCAAGAATAGGAGCGAAAAGTAACAACCGTCTCTCCAGGTTAACCGGTGGATTTCCAAATCGGGACATTCGGCTAAGCAGAAACAGTTTTTCCATATTTTCTCTCTCTCTCTCTCTCTCTCTCTCTCTCTCTCTCTCTCTCTTTACACGCCGCCGATACGCTTCCGCGAACGAAATTTTCTATATCGACGCACGAAGGCAATCGGACTGTAAGTAATTTTCGTCGATCCAGATCAGCCGCAGAACTCCATGTGATAATCGGCGGCATTTGGTTTTACGCCAATTGGATGAGGGATACCCGACTGGCTCCAACCGCGCCGCGATTCGTGGATTATACGAATTCAACTTGACCGATTTGTTTTTGTAAACGGGCGTCGATTATTAACAGCGGCTTTTTTCAATGGTTTTATAAAATTTTTAGGAAGCACGTCGACGCGAGCTGTTAGTATAATTATTTAAAATTGTGGACGTGCTTTCTAGCTAAACTAAATTTTACGGTACTAATCCGGTAACTGATCTGACGATGCTACGTATATTTTCTAGTTTCCGAGATTAACGGAAACAGGTAAAATTTTTTCTCGATCGCACTTGAAATATGCAATAAATTTATGATTTCTTTGTTTCTCACATTTTTCACAGTGTGTTGGGTTGGATTTTTATAAAGTGTTGTCTAATTTACCATTCAAATTTGCAGTCATATATGATGTCGAAATTCCATTGATCGATATCGATCAACCAATCATAGAACGCTCTTGTCCTAGAATACACATGAGTTTTCAATGCTCAGTTCTCACATGGTTCAGTTACTTATTCACCATCATGGGTTAAAGTTCGCTGTCTTCGTAACCCATTAATTATTCTTCTTTTAATTTCTATTTTGTCGCAACAAGTATGTGCTTTCTTTTTCGTTTGGTTTTTTTTTTTTGGCTGTGTCCCAATATTTTGTTCAACTATTATTATATTTGCACTATATGATATCGGCGCTGCAGGTTCGATCAAAGATACAAAAATTAGCAATTTTGCAGTATTAGTACAGTTCTAACGGTCTTATTGACAAGTACCATTTCACTTACTTTGATTTCATTATATTTTCTAACAATTAGGAAACGCGGACTTTTCTTGATAATTTTCTTGAAATAAAATTGCTAATTTTTGTATCTTTGATCGAACTTGTAGCGCCGATATCATATAGTGCATATCTAAAATTTACGATCGTTAAAAATGGAGAATATTATTATATTTATTTGTTTTTTTCAGACGCAAAAATGTCTCTCTTTATAATGATCCACATTGGGATCGAAACGTTGAGGATGTGCTAATTATTTGCAAATTCGTTGTTGTTTATTGATCGAACGATGCGGCGAAATCATAAATTTATTATATATTAACGGAAACAGGTGAAACAGTTCCAACAGATTCGCACAATTACGAGTGTCGAGCTAACTGAATCTAATTAGCCGGGTAAACTGGCTCCGATCTTGACGCTCCTGTTTTCTCTCGAAAGTTTGCATTTTTATTTGTTTCGAGCACCTATTGTCAACATCAGGGTCGCCTTATTTACATATTTATCATTCTACCGGCAAGTTTCCCCCCTTAACTCCGTAGCAAGCTCGAGAACTTTTTCCCTTCGGACGAGAGGGAACGTCTACATAGAAACTCTCATTCTATTTTGTTCCAGGCAACGAGAAAATTAGAGTCGACTCATAATACGTGTTGGGGGAAGGTTGATTTCCTTCATGGCTGCAATGATCAGTATTCCCTCGTCTTTAATCATTTCCTTTGATTGGAAGGACTATTCAAATTCTTTGTACTAAAACAGATAAACTATTAATGATTTAGGCGCAACGGTTCGATCAATTTAATTGATTCATTAACACTTTATCTGTTTTAACAATCTTACGATCGATAACGTTAACAACATCTTTGTACTAACTTCATTGTCTAACGAAAGGGACCATCATCGTAGATGCTCGAAAAGAAGTGGAACTTCCCATGGAAGTTGCTTGCAATATTTTGTGTGTGACTAAACGCGCGTACACTTGTGCCGGTTATGTTTTCTAATTGCTTTTAACAATAATTCGCAATATAATTAAGGGAACTCGGCGGCGAGCAGCGAACGCAGTTGTAATTTAATTCGTTGGAAGTTTGCGTCGGTACGCTTTTCATTGTGTAACATTCCGAAGAAAACTTTGCTCGTTAGCGCGTGTTCGAATTAAAAGCGTTACTATTTAATTCGTATTTAAACATTAGCGAGACACATCCGTTTTCAATAACATTATTATTCGTTGATCATCGACGAGCCTGCATCAAGATCTCGTACTCCTTTAATTAACGTTTAATCGTGATGCAATAGCGAAACAAACTCTCGGAAAATTGTAACGGGATAAGATAATCCCGAAGTTTCGAAGAATCACTATCACGACGCTAAGTACCCACCCCTTCGAGGAACGTAATAAACGAACCTTGCGCCCGGAGACTCGAAAATCTTCAGGACTAATGAAAATACTTCCCTCAGGATGGACGGAGAGGAAGAGGGAAGATGGAAAATTGATTGCCAGCGTTCGTTTTAAACGGAGGAAGTGTTGAAGTTCGAACGAGCCTTGAAAATTATTGAAACTTAATGAGATACCGAAATAATAAGCGAGCTGGTGAATTATTTACAAGTTTTCCAGTAAGTCCCAGTCGGGTGGATGCTAACGAGGGATTTTCTTCCCTGCTTTTTTAAACGTAGTCTTTTATATTTATTTATTTTAATTCTTATGTATTTAGTTTCACAATGTCACGTGACCAATACGGTACTGACAGAGAAAGAGAGAGAGAGAGGGTGACTGTATTTTCCCCTCAATTCGTGCTTCTTCCCCTTATCATCGATTTTTTATTCACAAAAGTATACGTGCACATTTCGAACACTACATAATGAAACCCTTTTGCTTCTTATTATTATTATTTATTTTAAACGGACCGAAGTCCTTTTATACAAATGTGTGCAGTATTATATAGTATGACAGAAAAGAATCTAAATCTTAAGTCTTAATCTAAAATTCACATAATTATGGACAGCGCGAAACTAAGCAAATATAGGTACTATTAACTGTAATGCCTGTAACGTGCCATTGAAAAAATCAATATTATTATAAAATGTGTTTGAGCTAGCAATAATACGATTTAAAGGATTTAATAGGAAATCCAGCTGTATTTCTCAAAACACGTTCAGGTACACAGAAATTAATTTGCCTCAGGAGTGCGGGACAATCTATATTATTATTTATCAGATTAAAGATAAAGCTCAGGTCGGAAACTGTTCTACGATCAGATAATGTTTCAAGGTTGACTGTGTTTGATATTTTAGAGTTCTTAAAAGAATCGAACCTATTAGGTTCTATTATTATTTCTTAATTCCTTCGCCACGAATTCTGTCTAAATGTTGTAATTGCAAACAAAGCATCGAATCATTTGAATAGTCGAAGTTACAAAATTGAATTCATTGATGCCGCGCAAGAACATACGAACACTAGTTGCATAACGAAAGCTTTCCAGTATAAAGCGTGCATTGAGCACCGCTCGATGGCTATATTTCATTGCATACATTGCAGTTCGCACAGTTCCACACACAAAAAAGAAGAAAAGCTATTGCTCCATATAGAAAAGGCGCTTCTGTTAGGTGGAACAGAAAATTTAGGTATTATCGGAGTCGAAACGAGAGTTTCGCACAATCGTGAACAGAGGAAACGGGAAAGTTTGATGTGTGTGTGTGTGTGTGTGTGTGTGTGTGTGTGTGTGTGGAGGGGGGGGGGTTGGAAGGGGTGAGGTCCGATTTCCATGTTACTTTTTATCGCAATTAGCCAGTGATTCGTTACTGGCCACTTATTTTTTTGTATTCGTGATCATTCGAAAGACTCGTCGACGTCACTTGACCTCCTTGTTGCACCGCAACAATTCTCTCACAAGGAACGAAGGAAGCCGGAAAAATAGGGATTAAAATTGTAGAACGTCAAATGAAAAGCTTTCCAGGTGAAAAGGGGTCAGCATGCTAACGAAAAAGTGGAAGAGAACCGGCGAAAGAGAGGAAACGATGGAGAGAGGGGCAAGAGAGAGAAAGAGAGAGAAAGAGAGAGAAAGAGAGAGAAAGAGAGGGGAG
Source organism: Lasioglossum morio (assembly GCA_916610235.2). Lineage (NCBI taxonomy): Eukaryota > Metazoa > Arthropoda > Insecta > Hymenoptera > Halictidae > Lasioglossum > Lasioglossum morio. Next base: position 20,594,442 of record OU744324.1, on the reverse strand, counting down.
GGGAGAGCTCTGACGGAATGAGCGCAAATGTTTGCCTAAGCTGATTCAGTTGTTCCTGCTAAGCGAGTAATACAAGGTCCTCTTCTTCCTGTTTTCGTCCATTTTTTACTCGGTCCGTGTATAAGGGATGGAGGAAAAGGGTTGAAAGATTTTTTTGTATCACGGTTTACTTTCCAAGAGGCGAAGATTCTTGAAGATTCCTACGGGGCGCAACGTGGAAAACATAATCAAATTGTTATCTCAATAATAAATGAAAAAAAATACAACGAGAATGCTAAATGTTTATTCGTGGTGTTCCACGAATATTCCAAATATAGGTTCTTTTATACATGAACTGTTGAATTATTTTAAAGCTTAAACTTACGAGCATGATAACGGTTTGGACGTACCGAGTTGTGTAATTAAATACTGATATCTTTAGATGACAGAATGGAAATGCGGAGCTCCGCGCAGACTCCACATTTCTTTATAGAAAAGTTCAAAGGAGGTGAAATTAAAAAAAAAATTTCCATCTCCTTCACCGGAGGCTTCAATTCTATGTCCAATTTTATACTTTTCCAATGATCTTCCCGCGCCATGAATGCATTGACCCTCGGCCCATCGAAAATTTTCCGCTGCCATCAGCAAATCCAACTTTTATAGCGAAGCTACTTGGGAACCACATCATTTCTCCCAGAAGGAAAAATGAAAAATCTTCTGAAAAATTCACTGAATATAAAACCATTGCATTGCCCAATTATCATTACAAATTCTACAACTGTATAAATCATAGAAAATGTTACTATTCCTTTTTAATCGTAAATGTCTTGCATTACGTGTTTAAGCGAAGTATAATAGACTCCTTCAACATATTATGACCCAGAATATAAAAATTGTTTTCCATTTCCCACAGTTGTGGTAAATGCTGCTAGTACCTACAAGAATAAATATCAAAAAGTTGCTAAATGGTGCAGAACGTTCCTACTAGTTTCTTAGTCAACCGAATGGTCCGGAACCGAGGTTTAAACGACACGCTGGAGTATTACCGTGAGTCCCACCTTTTTATTTCGAACATCTAAATGCCGAGTAGGAGCCATTGTGCTTCTGATCGTTCCTCGCGTCTCCATGACGAGCGCAGAACCCGGGAGAACTTTCGTCTGCGAGCGTCTCTTTCGCATTGACCCATAGAGGATAAGGGGAGGTGGTTAGAATGATCGTTGAACCGCGAGACACCCAGTATGCATTCTTTTTAATGTTCCGTTCTCTGCCTCCTGCGACCGCCAGGAAAAGCTGCAGTCAAGTCCTCGCATAATTCAACGACTGCCAGGCCAACCCCGGCCTCGCCAGAGAATTCCATCCTTGAAAGCGCCACGGCTTTTATTATCCTCCGACTTCCAACCCGTTGTCAAAGCGGCTCGTGATTTAACAATTTCCCGGGATTTAATCTCTGGCAGCGTCGTCGCCGGACGAGCGTGTAACGAGGCTTCGTAAACTGGTCTACGTCGTCGCGTCGATAACCCGTCGATGAAAAATCGGCCAGCGGTTTTTGCCCGGCCCGGAAGTTCAGCTTCATCTCCGCGACTGCCCGCTTAATACAAAAGAGGAATCGATATTAGGGACTGCTTCTGGCTGCGCGCCGCGCGCCGGCCGCCTGCCAATCGACGTTCGTTACTCCACGCTCTCGCCCCCGAAATTTCTATTAAGCGTTAATTAACGTCGCTCCCAGCCTACCGCACAGCGGAATATTAAAAAAGTCCGAGCATGTTTTGGCAGCATAACCCACGCCCGATCCTATATGTAATTTATTCCTTTTTCGGATTTAATCGAATATATGTATACGAATGCATGTATGCATATCCGGCGTGTTCCATTTAGAACGTCGGGCTTTCTAGCGGAGATGGCACATTCTTCATTGCGACCAACGTAAATAAGGACTGGGAATAAACTTCGCTTCAGGAAATCAAGAATTCAAAACTGTTTTTCAATGTAATCCTGTAGATTTGGAGGATACGCAAAAATAAAAGCTTCGCTGTTGTTACGTGTGTATAAAGTTCAGCGACTTTAAGAGGGTTACGTTAACCCCTGAATATTACTAGATTTAAGGGTAAAAACAGTTTCTCCTTAAAACAATTGTTTGCCCTTATTCGAGCATGTTACGAGCTGTGTGAGGGGTCATTCTGAAGAGGAAGGTCGATCGTAGGGTGCTCAGCTCATGATTTAACGAGATTATGTTTATATCTAATAATATGAGCGTCCAAATTAGGGGGAAAAAATCGAGACAACCACCCTCAGGTTTCCATGTATTTTTATAAAATATACAAAACGATTTTTTTTTACTTAAATCATGAGCTGAGCGCCCTACGATCAAACTTCCTCTATCAAATGAACCTTTGTGCAGCTCCAACTATGCTCGTATAAGGACAAACAATTGTTTCCCACAAACACTGTTTTTACCCTTAAATCTAGTAATATTCAGGGGTTACGTTACCCCTTTAAGCGTTTGTCGTTCGATAGGTTCCAAGGGGATCCTCCAATAATGGAGATAAAATTGTTACAGCTAGAATGGAGACCATATTCACTTTCTTTTTATGGAAACATGTTTTTTTATTGGATCGCTTGATGCATCTGAATCATTTACGAAAGGTTTAACGCGAAGATCATTTACATCATAACACGTCCACCTACAAATAAACTATATTAATCTCGGAACGTGCCCCTCTTTCTGGACCGACTGCAAACGACAAGCCACGGACTCAACGGGAGAGACGAAATGTAACGCGAGCGACAACGTTATAACTCGCTGTTCCCCGGCGAACAATTTCGAATCGCGAAGGTTCGCTGAAAGAATATTTCATTTGTTTTTCGTAGAGAATGGCGCGGGAACAGATGCCGAAGAAAAAAGAAAAAGAAGGGGGGTAGGTTACAAACGACGCGAAAGATGGTCGGTGTTAGGATGTAAAAACGATGTTGAGGGAAGGGGGTGGTACGGGGGAGGGAGGGGAGGGTTGTAACGCGAAGATAACACAAAGAAAGTGAAATGAAAAGGTAGAATGGAGAATGGGTACGGAGTGAGGATCAAATGAAAATGTACACGGACCCGACCGATCTTTGCCGGTCTCGCGTACGCTGTACACGTTTCACGCGCGGCGCTACAGCATGAAAAAACCTCGCGACAAGATAAAACGTTTTTCGTTCCCGCCGGTGCCGCGCCGGTTGCCCTGAAATTTCCTGGCCCCGAGATGCATTTAAAATTTCCGGGGAAATCGTCGATGGAAAATCCCTCCCTCTACCCCGTGTACGCTCACGAATTCACCGGCATTAATTTTGCAAAGTGCTACTTGTACGCTGTCGCCACGGCCGAGAGTAAACTTTGCGTCGCACGTTTATATTTATTTATCGTTATTCCAGATGTCGCAGCTGCTTTCGACCGCGTACACGTGTCCCGCTCCCTCTACGTTTTCGTAATTCGTTTCTCGGCCAAATAACGTAACGGTGCATTAGCTCAAACGAATTCGATGAACGAACGACGATGTTCGTTGATTTTTTCATATGTACCCACAAATCAGCCAATTAGCTTCAACTTTATCAAACGTCTGCACTGTCATCCCACATTTCTAATAAATCCTTTAAATCGCATTATTGCTAGCTCAAACACATTTTATAATAATACTGATTTTTTCTAATGGCACGTTACAGGCATTCAAAATGAAATTGCGCTGTACTATTCGTTAATAGTACCTATATTTGCTTAGTTTCGCGCTGTCCATAATTATGTGAAATTTAGATTAACCCTCATCCGTCCCTCGTGTCAATTTGACACAGTTTTCCCGAAATAAATTATACCGTTCGGTAATTTGTAAGTAAATTTGTCCAAAACTTGGTGAAATTTATTATTTAAATGCGAAACAAGTATACGCAAAAACCTAATACGTGAATGTTAACTCATCAATTTGAATGAAAAAACCATCGAGAAGCAACTGTTTGTCTTGTTATTTTATCGTTTTTATTTATCACTTTGTCAATTTGACTCCGAGGGACAGATTCAGTTCGCGAAATGAGGGACGGATGAGGGTTAAGACTTAAGATTAAGATTCTTTTCTGTCATATTATATAATACTGCATACATTTGTATAAAAGGACTTCGGTCCGTTTAAAATAAATAATAATAATAAATTTGTTCGTTCATTCGTGGAACACGTTCTTCGTAAGATGAAATTAAAGATTTTATCTTTTGCTCAGTGCCAATGCAATCAACAGAACGAATCTTGACAGTGGAAGGGAAAAATAGGTCGCTTCTACATGAAAATATAAACCAGGAATAATGAATGAAGCTGCGCCGAACGAGCTTTCATTTTCGCGAAAATTGCTTTCTAAAATACTCGAGGGATACGCTCGTTACAATCATTTTAATGGCTGACTCCAATTATTTATTGCAATAATCGTGCACGCCACAAATACAATTTTTTCGATGTTAACGTAGTTACGAAAAAAAACTATACTTTCGCTAATGGCGTGCCAGTTTCAAACACGACGGCGAAATAACATTTGTATTTGCCGGTAATTACAAGAAGCTTCGATGTCTCGAAATTGTACATGTTTGAAACATTCGTAACTGTTTCAGCCAGCGAATGTAAAACAGGTAAAAACTTAATTCGGTTTCGCGCGGTTTATTTTCGGGCAGTTTCTGGTCTTTGAAGAGAGAAGTGTGTTTTATTTTTTATCGTGCTTCGTTAAAAGGAGAAAACGAGCACGAACGCTGCAGCGTTTACGTCTACAACAGTTTACAGCTTGAATTTAATCATGGTCGGATTTTTCTAATTTAACAGAACAACCTGGCCGACTACTTAATATTCGTTTCCGGACCTTCGCGGCTCTCCATTAATCTTACTTTAAAATTGTCTTTATTGCTCGTATCTTCTTCCTCGCTAAAAAAAGAAATAAACGCGTGGAAAACCACGCGCGGTAGAAGTGAAACTTCTTGCAGTCTAGTAATGTTTAGAAGCAAATTAAGATTGGAAATGTTAAATAAAAAAAAAAACAAAATCAGGAACAACTAATAAAAAACCAAAAAAAAAACATAAAATCATAGAAAAATCATAGAAAAAGTTTCACTTCAAACATAATGAACGATAAGTAATGATCACTTCAAAACACTTCAATAATGAAAATGAAAACAACACTTTAAAAATGTCGTTGCACGTTGTGTCGAAACCATTACATAGACTGCGCGGCCTGTACGAAGCGCTGAAGCCCACAATAACGGAATGGATTACAAAGAGTGAGAGAGAGAGATCGCTATAGATCCCGGCTAATACTTTCTCTCTCAATCTTTGTCCCCCATGCAGCTATATGTCTGTAGTCGTGACATAACCATGTATTTCTAACCTTTTTGTTTGATCCTACTACCGAGCATTTTATTCGTTGCGATATATGCCAAAATATTCGCTATCATTCTATAGATCGTTGGTTGTCCCCAATCGGTGGACCGGGGTTCGAATCCCGTCGGGGTAAGAAATTATTTTTCACCGTTTATTCTCCGTTTAAATTTTCGCGCCGACTTTCGACTTCCGTAACATCGATTTCCGTTGTATCAGAAAATTGTTACCCTCAGCAAAGAAGTTTCACTTCAAAAACAATTTCCGTAACTTTGTAATTGCTCGACCGCTGTGCAGATTACTACGGTATCTTGCGCTTTATTTTAATGCCATTCCTAATTCATTCACGAAATAATAACACGTGTAAGTATTTCATAGACGAACGACGATTAAAACCATAAAATTAACATTTCGTACGTCATTGAATCGTGCAAATTTATTCCGGGCAAAACTGTACAATTTTCATATATTTAAATCTCATCGTATCATACCGAATTTCTAAAAAAGAATTCATTCACTGCGAATTTTCACAGTTACCTTCAAGACATTCAGCTAATTTGCATTTATATAATATTCATCGCGTGAAACAGTCGTTCTCCTTTTGTTTCGATGAAATCTGCTCTGGCAGGTACGCGAGAAATTACGTGCATAACATTTTTAACAGAAACGCCTCGTTTTCATTTTTAAGCATCACCAAATTCTACTAGAAAAAGTGGAATGTTTCAACGTCCCTCTTGAATCCTTCAAGTTGTTGTTTACAGGATTTTCTGTGTGCCTTTTTACTGGCAATTTACATTATTTTACGCAGGGAAAATAAATCTACGAGAAGTGGAAAAGTTGTTCCAAATCACCCCGGGAATCAGCCCTTTCAAGGAAGCACGATATGTATTTCGGGCATCCTGTACAAATGCAAGATAACTCCTTTATTTAATCCGTTTGAAAATCCTGTGGTGGATCTCAACCTGAATTCTTCTAGTTATTATTTACAGGAATTTCTGTGTGTTTTTTACTAGCAGTTTACATTATTTTAAGCAAGGAAGAAAAATCTCCGCGAAGTGGAAAAGTTGTTCCGAATCACCCCGGGAATCAGCCCTTTCAAGGAAGCACGATATATATTTCGGGCATCCTGTACAAATGCAAGATAACTCCTTTATTTAATCCGTTTGAACATCCTGTGGTGGATCTCAACCGCTTTCTCGTTTCATTAGCCGATTATGATGCACGCCACGGGCTACTCGAACGGCAGTGCTAACCATGGTGCATCGCGAGCACACACATGCATACACGACGCTAATACACACACATGCGTATGCATGCATGCTAAATGTACGGTTAGAAGCGCGTAACTGTTTCGAATGAAAAGTTCCGATCGATGCAGCAACGACGGAAATAAGTTAGTGTGACACATCCGCGGAAGCGTTAGTAATGTCGCGAGTTAAACTGAACGCTGGTAATTTCAAAAGCGAAACATCAACGAAGATGAAAATCCACGAGCTTCCAGCGGGGATTCATCAAATATCGCACCCTGACAAACAATCGGAATACTCGTCGTGGGAAATCGATTGCCTCCGTTTCGAAACGATTGAACCCGCTGGATAGTAACCGCCGCCTATCTAGAGTCTATCCACGATTGCTTCTTGTCCTTATTATTTATCTTACCTTTCCATTCGCGAATATACTTGATCGTGAATATACGTATTCGTGAAAAATATGTACGCTTAAAACACTTATGGCACTTTCGAATGGGCTACGTTTAAAGCGTGAAATGTTCCGATGGGAATGGTTATGGAACAGTCGTCGGAAGTAAAAATTCTAGGTCGAATAGAACTCGTGAAAGGTTTCCTGCGGTGGGAACAGATAGTTTCTGATGATAAAAAAGTTTTTCATTACTTCGACGAATACTGATTGCTATTCGATGAATAGTACTTTAACAATATTAATCCATATTAAATGTAAAATTTTTTCTCGATCGCACTTGAAATATATAATAAATTTATGATTTCGGCGCATGGTTCGATCAATAAACAATGTGCTTTCTTTTTCGATTATTGTTGTCTGTGTCCCAATATTTTGTTTCAACTAATATTATTTTTATTTTGTTTTTTCAGATGCAAAAATGTCTCTCTTGATAATGATCCACATTGGGATCGAAACGTTGAGGATGTGCTAATTATTTGCAAATTTGTTGTTGTTTATTGATCGAACCATGCGCCGAAATCATACATTTATTATTAATCCATATATTGGGAAATGCATAATAAAATACATAAGAAATATTAAATGGGTGAATTTTCAATTTGAGGAACGTACGAGTTTTCTATAAACATGAAATGTTTATAATGCACAAAGATATGCACCGGTATGTGTAGGTACAAGAGCTATTAATTCAAGAGAAAACGTAAATTCATATTTTATTTGACCGAAACTGAGATAGAGAATGTTTACTTTGCATAAATTTTAAATCGGTGCTAGATTCTGTACGACTGAAGAGTCATCTAATGCAGACCGATCGTAGTTGCGATAAATGACTGGAAAAATTGTGAATTATTGATGAGACGTATTTGAAAATTGTAGCGCATTGTATGCGCGCACGCGAATGTTATCTCGGGATGATTTATTAATCCGTGCGGTGCCATCAATTAAACTTGAAATACTTTTCCCGTACAATGGTAACCGCTTATCGCATGCCGCAGTCAATTGTAATTTGTGACTGCGAACAGACGGCGGTAATGGTAGCGTGGATAGCGTGTCTTACAAACCGCCACTTAATTAGTCAAAATCATGTTGAACCAGCTATTTGAGCTTCAACGATCGCTCGTGCATTATGTCTGTGGCTACAAGGCAAAGCGATATTCAATGAAGGGACAAAAGTTTTCCCCGGCGCAGAATTTCGGGAATCAAGTATATTCTATGGTACATTCAGTTCCGCTAAGTGATTTACCGTTCAAATATCTTTCTCAGAATAATATTTGAAATTGTTTACTCGTTGCTTATTTACTTAGCACTTCACCAGATAATTGGAAAACAGCAGAAAAAATGATCGAGCAATTTGAAATTGTAACAAAAACATCTTGTAAACAGGAGCCAAGTTATTTTTTAAACCAACCAGCCCCGTTACTTTTTAAACCAATGGCCATAAAATGTGTTCAAGTATGAATAAATTAGCCCTTCATGTAACTTTTTAAAAATTAAATAGCGTTTTTTTAAATTAATTTTTACAAACGCTTTTTTCAGTATCTCACAACTTTTTACGGCCACCGAGAACTTGGCCCCTGTTTACAGAATGTTTTTCTTGAGATTTCATCAATTTTTGTTGAAATTTCGTCAATTATCAAGTAGGTATTACTCTTACCCCTGATTCCTTAAATCCTAAACATTTTTTATCTTTAAGGTGGACATTAAGTAAATTGATAAATGCATGTTCGTTTTACTACCTATTTATACCTATAGTATTTATACCTATACGGGTCGAAGTTAATGAAGTGAATGCTATCCTACGTACCTATTTCGTAATGCTTTTTTTTCAATACAACCCCTTTAAGATGTAAAATTTCAAACTTTGATAATTATTCCTTTGAGTGTTTGTTATGGTGAACCTATGTAACAAATTACAATAACTTCCCTATAAATCGGGAAGTTAATTTCATTTCAATTTCGTATTTCAAACTTTGTTTTTACAAGTTCTAATTCGTACAGGAGTCCATGGTTGAATTCAATTTAAAAAGAAAACATTTTGAAAAGTAAAATTTCGAACTTTGATCATTATTCCTTTGAGTGTTTGTTATGGTGGACCTATGTACCAAATTTCAAGCTTGTAGGTCACTGGGAAGTACGTCAGTCAGTGAGAAAAGCGATTTTTATGGTACTATATCTCGGAATCTACTAATGTTGGAAAATTAATGTTTTATAAATATTGAGACACGATAGCATTTAACAATTGTACGAAATTACATCTCTCCATTTGCCTCCAGTGCCGAGTTACAAGCCTCTAAAAAACAGCTAAGTTGTTTCCTGTAAAAGGAAGTAATGCGAGAACTTGGCTGGTGCACTATCATGCACCTAGATAAACCAGAAATGGCTGATACAATTACGTTTCGGATTTAAATAACAGCGACGGAATACCTTACAGCGTACCATAAATTTCTATCGAAGCGGCGCGTTTAGAGTTTAGCTTCTTTCGTAATACTCGGCCGGGTTGGGTCATAACAGGTTCATTCCCTGCACACTTGATTAACGGGAGATTTGATGGAAGATGACAAATTTCTCATGGGGCCGCCATGCGCGACGTAACGCCCTACTTGACCCGGTATCTGGGCTGCGTCCTACCGGGGGCCTTGCCAGCAAATTTCAAGCCGTGAGATTTCCCAAAGAAATTATAATGCAGTTAGAGGGACGTGACATCGGCCCGGACGCCTCACCTTTCAAGGAGTAGTCGTCGGTTGAGGAGCTTCTACTGGATCCAGAACAACGGGAAGAGAAGCTCGTCTATTTTCCTCCCGGAGAGAAAAGAACGACGAGACCGAGAGAAGAGACTTGGGAAGAGGATGGGAACTAATAAGACTGAGGAGCTTACGTTTCGGCAAGTTTCGGGGGCTGTCGGTACCCGCCGACTGCGAACCAGAACCAGTTCCTATCGTACTCCGGAACTGCGAGAAAGCCCTGGAACAAAGTCGCCCGTTCCGCCCGTGAATATTAACTATTGTTACAACTTTCCTGTATATAATAGAATGTCTGAACCGATAAATACTTCCTCCCAAAGACTACTGTCCCTGCGGTAATCCCGATACGCTCGGTACTGTTTCAATAAACGTTCCCGCTACCTCGATCGATTCGCTGGAACATCGGGTCGTAACCTAAGCCCTTTTTGCACGGCGCACTTCTCGCCGAAGAACACAGGTTTCGCAAATCAATTCCACCCATTAAGAATATTTCAACTTGGTTGTCTATTTATTTCGATGAAATTATTTATTTATTATTTACACCATACCATTCGCAATTGTATTGAAAACATTGGTAAAATATTCTTGCAATATTCAAACCTTTTTTCAGGTTAACATTGGATGGAGGGAAGAATCCTGATCCACTTTGATACGATATTTGGAACGGGACTAATCGATATTCCACATAAAAGATAAGGGAGTCTAGATATGTCAAGGAATGATAATTTATGTAGCAAAGAATTATGGCAGTTCTATCTAACGAACAATCTTGGAGATTAATGGTTGCAACCACTGATGGAAAAATCGATGGCAACACTGTCCTTGGTGTTGTCGATATTTCAATTTCTAATCTAGATTTTATTCGACTAGGTCGTGCGTTTTCCATTCGTGGCGTAACAAACGCGATCTTGATAATTAAAATACTTTTACAGGATACATTGAAACGTATAAAACCTTGGTGAAAAATGTATAAAAATTTTATCGGACGTTGTTACACTGAGAATTTAATTATCAACTACGATATGATATTAGCAAATGTTCATATTTCGTATTCTTTTTAAATTGCGAGTCGGTGATGTTTATAAAAATGATTTATAGAACTGTGCAGCTACGCGCCAGTATCGAAAAGGTTAACCATAAAATATGACGCGGCATGTCGCGAGGTTCGTGATGATAACAATGAACAATTTACCAACTTGAAGCTCTGAATGTTTCTCTCTCGAGCAACTGGATACCACGGTTTACACGTGTGCATCGTAGTCTGACTACAAGGATCTGTTTCTACCGTTACCTGTACACATATACAGCTTACACATAAACTATCCAGGATATTTGTTCTCCGCCTTCCTCCCTTTGTAACCGCACAGCTACTGCGTGCCACTTTCAGCAACTCGCGCAGTACGAAGATTTAAAGACAATCTCTGTTATCGCGGTGGCATAACATTTTTCTGTGATTCTGAATTTCAGAAAACAACGTTGGCTTGAATTAAATTAAACCTGCCCTATTCCGTTTAGTTCGAATTACTATTTGCATCTCTTACTGTGCTGTTCTTTTTTTAAACTGTCGTCCGTGCCTGTTTTAATCTTTAAAGGAAGAAATCAACCCTTTATCCTTTATATTATTACTAGCTTTTCTCCGCGGCTTCGCTCGCGCAGGAAACTGTTTAATGCCCTCGAAAATTCATATTGTTGCTCCATAAAACCTTTTAACCCCCCGATTCACCCCTATAGAGTTTTAATTTTATGTCACGTCCTCATTTTAGATTTCAAAATTGATGCCATTTTCGTAATTAACGTCCCTAAACCTCAATAACGACACTCATACCGATTTTTAGGCTTGTTCACACCATTTTACCCCATTTGTTGAATGTAAGTTTGAATTTAATTTATAAGGAGTTGATTCTTGGAAAACCACCACGTGTCTAAGGGTTAAGGCTATTTGGTTTATACTTATAGTACCTCTTTATATACTACTAAATAAAATATTTCTTATACAAACTTTGCAACCCCTTTTCACCCCCTTAGGGGTTGAATTTCGAAATATCCTTTCTTATCCCTTGTATAGATCATAAAGGAAACCTCTGTGCAAAATTTCAGCTTTCTTGGTCCAAGGGTTTAGCCTGTGCGTTGATAGGTGAATAAGTCAGGACATCATTTTTATATATAGAGATTATTTATTATACGAATCAACCGCAATGCCGTAACAATTAATTTTCGGCCTTGCCCAAAATAAGAAAAACAGATACACACCCTTGAACGATTAAAGAGGCGAAAAATGTAAAAGAATTGGATTTTTCTAGACCGGAACATATCCCCTTCGCGGATTAAATATCTCGAGCACCGTGAATACCAAAATACTGGAAATAGAGAACGGCGAATGAGAAGTGGGAATAAAATTGCATCGTGTTTCGAAGCATTTCGTTATTGGTTGTCTCCCGTGCACCTGGCAACCGCGTTGCGGATTTTCATTGCATTATGCCGGCTGTTCCGCCATAAACGTTTGGCGTTCTCCCGGCGCACCTAGACCATGCACCGTGGGAGACTGCGATGTGTTTACGTTTCACCTTCGTTATACACCAACGACGGCCATAAAAGCTTTCGACGTGGCGTCCCGGCGACGATACACGCGTCCTGAATAAATTCGTCGCGTTACACGGAATTTCGGGCTGCAGTTTTGCCGGAAATTTTTTTGGTAAACCAATCCGAACGGAAACAGGATTTTTGATAACGCTGATGGCGTAACAGGGACGCGCACGGCGTGACTCGCCTCTGGGATCAAACTGAATCAGTTCGTGATACATTTTTTTTTATTTGTTTATCATCCGGAATTGTCGAAAGAGTTAAATCGAGAGTCGACTTGGGATCAAATGGGAGAAAGGAATATGTTCAAATGGAACCACAATTAACGGGATTATATAAGGATTACGAAAATAGAAATATCGTGGAAAGAGGATGTTCACGCTTTATCACACCCATGTGTCAATGGCTAACAACCAATAGCTACTGAGACGCGTCTCGGACGCCTCGATCGTCACGCGCTCACACGCACACAGACGCACACATAAGTCCCCTCGGAGACACCTGCATCCTCAAAAAACGTAAACAAACGCTCTCGCCCAGTCCTCTGACTTCGGGGAAATACATACACAAAACACGCGCTCGTCGTTCCACCCTTCAAGGAACACGCAATTTAACAGAATATTTTAGATAACGGTGAGTCAAAATTATACATTTCAGAGAACAGACTACTTTGTGAGAAGTTCATGAGAGACACTAGATGTTTACCGTATATTTGCTGTAATAATATTGAAGTAGAAAATGATCTATAATTTCTTATACGTTAGAACGTCTAAGAAGCCTTAACTTCCAATGTGCTCTACAGCTCGTACGATACTCGGATTGTCTTCAGCTTCGATTATTAACAGCCGTATGGGGTGATACAGTCTGTTGAAAGTTCTGATCGGGAAACATTACCTGCAGCAACGGTGGAAAAGCGACCACAGAGTCTATATCAAAGCTCGATTCCTCTTTAAACTCCGTATCCGAACCGAGAAGACAACCATGTCGTTCGTGATTGGTTGAATCATCCCTCCCGACCATGATCGCATACTCTATTCGCCGCGAAGCCATATCGAACGAAACACCCCCCGACGATACCTTTTATCTCGAGCAGGATATTCAAAAGGATCACGATTGATCTAGGGTTCCGGGTTTTTCACCACGAAATGGATTTCATATTTTTCTATCGAAATCGAAGGCCGGCTCGCGAGCCCTTTACACACTCTCCGGCTCGAAATGCTGTTTCCTGCGAGCTGCACTCTCTCTCTCTCTCTCTCTCTCTCCTCGCTCTTCTCTCTTCTTATTATTCTTCGTTCTCCACGTTCTCTTTTCCATTTTTCTTCTGTTTCTTCCTCTCCCATACACCCTCTCCTTCCCTTCTCCCCGCTTTTCTACAAACTCTCTCCCCTCTGCTCTCGTTTCTCGGCCATGTTCTCGCGAGCTGCGAAAACCCTGCGGGAGGATGAAAGTCGCCCGGAGCCATTTGCCCTGCGCTTTGGCAAATTGCACGTTATACCTGCAGACTCCACCGTCGCTATACAGTGTGTACAGAGAACAATTTTGCCGTGACGGGCACGCGCACACGCGGAAAATTATTCACGCTTGCACGCGGAATACGTGGCCGAGCGCGTTTGTTGGCCGTGCCTCGCGCTTTCCGCACCCGGCGACACGACTAATGATCCTTTCCACCGTTCCCTTTTCCACGTACCACGCCCCCCCCCCCCCCACCGTTGGAAAATTACTGTTCCGAAGCAACACCCCGCGACGCTCCAACACCACCGTCGGCAATAAACATCGACTTTCTATTATGATCGCGCGAGTTTCTTCGATAATCGCGGTCACGCCGCTAATACGCGACGCCGAGCGCCGTGTTGCTTCGGTCGAAGATCGCGTCGTCCCGCACATGGCGCGGAACAGAATTTTACGGCACGCTTCGCATGCCTGCTCGAGCGCGATCGCGCTGTATTAGCCGCTGTCACGCTTAAACGACTCGGGCTCGTTAGGGTGAATTTATTATTAGGTTTTCCCTTTTTACTGTCGTCTGACATTCGACGCCGAGCTTGCCCGGATCACTACTTTTACAGAATTTCTGCTTTGCATGCCGTATACAGTTACAGTGACTTTGCGAAATGATTTCCTTGTGAGTTTGTAACGAAACGATCGTAATTAAAATGAATTAAAATAATCTGTAAAGAAATACAAATATTTTAAATTCTGTAGAATTTTATGTTACAGCAGTTCTTCAAGATTTTCAGAAGTTCCTAAGGATAATATAAAATTACCTATACAGTTACAGTGTCTTTGCAAAATGATTTCCTTGTGAATTTGTAACGAAATGATCGTAATTAAAATGAATTAAAATAATCTGTAAAGAAATACAAATATTTTAAATTCTGTAGAATTTTATGTTACAGCAGTTCTTCAAGATTTTCAGAATTTCCTAATGATAATATTAAATTACCTTTACAGTTACAGTGTCTTTGCGAAATGATTTCCTTGTGAATTTGTAACGAAACGATCGTAATTAAAATGAATTAAAATAATCTGTAAAGAAATACAAATATTTTAAATTCTGTGGAATTTTATGTTCCAGCAGTTCTTCAAGATTTTCAGAAGATGCTAATGATAATATAAAATTACCTATGCAGTTACAGTGTCTTTGCGAAATGATTTCCTTGTGAGTTTGTAACGAAACGATCGTAATTAAAATGAATTAAAATAATCTGTAAAGAAAGAAAAGTATTCGAAATTCTGTGGAATTTTATGTTTTAGCAGTTCTTGAAAATTTTCAGAAGCTGCTAATGATAATATAAAAATTAATAAAAGTTACAGCCAAAGATAATATAGGAT
The DNA here is from genome assembly GCA_916610235.2 of Lasioglossum morio. Taxonomy (NCBI): domain Eukaryota; kingdom Metazoa; phylum Arthropoda; class Insecta; order Hymenoptera; family Halictidae; genus Lasioglossum; species Lasioglossum morio. Next base: position 20,579,240 of record OU744324.1, on the reverse strand, counting down.
TCATTTTATTATTGCTAGATTTGTGTGGAGGCTGTATGTATAATTAAAATTAATATGCAACGGATTCTGTAATATACAACAAAATATCGAAAGTTATAAGCAACTTCGACCATTACTGGAAATAATGCTTTCAATTAACTCCGCAATTTAAAAGATAACAATTACAACTCTGATAAAAAAGTCAAATTAAAAGTACCTATTAGGGAATTCCAGAAATTGTACGATCCATAAGGGTAGACGGGATAAAAATCAGTGTTATCGCAACTAGTTTCATCTTTTAAAATCTCTGAGAAACGTTTAATAGCAGCGAGGCGGACTCTTCTCAGCTTCATTAGCTCCAACGATTATTTCCGTTGATAAATTGCAACTTTGCATACCAATTGCTTCATTACTTCCGTAAGCAGAGCTCTGAAATGTTGTTGCTGCGGCAATTACAGGATGACTTGAGCGCGGTAAATGAGTAGAATGTTGCGCAACGGTGTCTGGAAGTGATCGAGTGGAAATTTCATTGCTGCGTTGGCGAAATGAAAAATACTGATTTACTGCACCGACTGCAAAAAACATCGACAATCCCGAAACATAATTGTACCAGCCGTTTGTGGTTTATTTCAACTTGCTCTATCATTTTCTTCTGCTGTTTTTTAATTATCTGGCGAATTACTAAGTAAATAAGTGGCGAGTCAATAATTTCAAATCATTATTTTGAGACAATGGAATTTGAGAATGAATTAGAAAATTATTACAGAATATTTGGCAATACAAAAAAGAGCTTCTTTCTGTATCGATGAATGTTTATATTTAGACTGTGGAACTTCATGCAAAATTAAAATCGTTTGCATCGATTGCAAGAAATAGAAACCAAATTGGATGTTAATTATTTCCTAAATGATTTTCAGAGAGGAGAAATTATGTATCGATGTCTTCAATTTCGAAAATGTTCCAACAATTTTGAATTTCATCTTCTCAATTTTCGTATAAATGATCCGAAGTATATTTATATATACATGCTCATAAATGCAATTTCTGTTCTGTCGACAACGTCGGTTTCTGCAGTACAAACGAAATGATCAGCCACGTGTTTGTGCACGAACCTCGTGAGATTGCAAGCATAGTTTCGCCGTTACAATAGATTCGGCGCACAATCAGAATTATATTAAAACACGGTCTCTTTGATTAGCTTAATTGCTGATAGTCTGCAGCTGGCTTTTATTGTCACGCGGCGCGTTCCATTACAATTATTGCGTCGCGGAAAAAAATTCGTGCAAATTGCCCGCGCCGCGGAATCGCAGAGAATAAAAGAAAAAAATGTGAAACATTACTGCGCGGTGCTTGCGGCAAATGCAGGTCACCGGTTTTTTAAAATTACGTGCCCGGAACGACGCTTTATAATACCCGGGAACACTGCACGCACCCCTTAAACCATCTAAAGCGCAAACAAGTTGTTTCAATGCGCTACTTATCATAAACGCGCCACGCATCCTCCTGTGCAACAGAGAAAAAGATAGCAATGCTCGTACATCGCGGCAACTAAAATGCTTTCATACATGAAAATTAATCAATTTAGAAGTTATTAATTCAGCCCCTTTATACGGAGTAGCATCGATCACGATGAAATCTCGTATCTAGGTGCATGGTAGTGCACTAGACAAGTTCTCACACTATCTGCATTCACACGAAACAACTTAGCCGTTTTTTAGAGGCTTATAACTCGGCACTGGAGGCAAATGGGAAGATGTAATTTCGTACAATTGTTAAATGCTATCGTGTCTCAATATTGACAAAACATTAATCTTACAAGATTAGTAGACTGACAGATCATGAAAATCTTTTGGGTACTTCCCATTGACCTACAAGCTTGAAATTTGGTACATAGGTCCACCATTACAAACCCTCAAAGAAATAATTATCAAAGTTTGAAATTTTACTTTTCAAATTTTTTTTTCTTTTTAAATTGAATTCAACCATGGACTCTTGTACGAATTAGAACTTGTAAAAACAAAGTTTGAAATAATGAACTTTGAAATTTTACACCTTAATTTTACGTCTTAAAAAATGGCTGTATCTCGGTAACTGTTCTTTCTACTGCAAAAATAACGAAATTTTCAAAAGGCTTAACTTAAAGCATATAGGGTATGCCCAACTACACGACGTATATAAGGCTCATATAATAAGGCTGAACAGAAACAATATATTTCAACAAAAATTGATGAAATCCCAAAAAAAAAACATCCTGTAAATAGGAGCCAAGTTCCTGTGGTCGTAAAATGTTGTGAGATCAAAGAAAATAGGGCAAGTTCGTTAGCTGAGAAATACCTCTTGCAATACTGAAAAAAGCGTTTGTAAAATTTAGTTTAAAAGAACTCTATTTAATTGTTAAAGAGTTACATGGAAGGCTAAATTATTCAAACTTGCCTGCTACCTAACACCTTGTATGGTCATTGGTTTAAAAAGTAACGACCCAGTAATACCATGTGTCACAAAACCAAATATCTATGTTAAAATTTTCATAAAGCAAGTGAGTAATATAATAATGAATCTTGACTAGATGTTGTAATCTGATTGTATCATAACCGTTTCTATCTGTTATAATTTCAGACGCAGTTTTTCTTCTTTCTTGAAAATGATCCACATAAGGATCGAAACGTTTTAAATTAATTTGTAAAATTGCTTTATCGTGTTTAATTGATCGAACCGTTGCGCCGAAATCATTAATACTTTATCTGTTTTAACAATCTTACGATCGATAACATTAACAACATTTAAAAAAAAGTTTGAATAATTTAGCCCTCCATGTAACTCTTTAAAACTTAAATAGCGTTCTTTTAAACTAATTTTTACAATCGCTTTTTTCAGTATTGCAACAGATATTTCTAAGCTAACGAACTTGCCCGTATTTTGTTTGATCTCACAACTTTTTACAGCCGTAGGAACTTGGCTCCTGTTTACAGGATGTTTTTGTTGGGATTAATTTTTGCCAGTACGCAAATGCAAGTTGGTGTCGTGAAACCTTGACGAACGACGCGCCGGTCGTGTGTCAAATGTAACGCGGAATAATTTCGGATACGCCGCTGTTGTCTAATTAGTCGCGCGCAATTAATTATCGTGGGGCAACGCAAATAATTTCGGGGCCAACCGGCCTTTCGTTTTAGCTGATTATTATCGCGATTGTTCGCGATAAATACAGAGTGACGGAGAATATGACAGCGCTTCGATGTAGTTATAGCTTTTCCGATTAACGATCGATCGTGCATTGTGTCGCGCAAATATCGTATCTATCCAGGCTGCTGTTGCCTGGCTGGAGATTCTATTAGCGCAGCCGGAGTTTCTAGCCGGGACCCCATCGGCTTATACGTTTGCGCACTGCTGCAACAAGCTTCGCAAAACTTCACAGTCTCCGGACTTATTGACACGACCGTGCACAAATTAATTTACGTGATCGCGGTCGCGTGCGCGCGCATCTTGATTAGCAAACTCAACTTCGGCGGGACCTCGCCAGATAAGAATTAGTCGAGGAATATTTGAGCAAGTTTCTCTAATTACATCGCGGTTGAATACGTTACGGGCGGGATGATTACAATGCCGAAAACGAACTTTGCCCTCCCGATAACCGGTGGACGGTTCTTACAGACTGCGACGCGCTTTACTGCACCACCGTCGCGTTCGATTCACCGGTTAATTGTGGAAGAAATATTACAATTAACGGTAGGGAGATAAAAGGAATTTAAACATTATTATTATGAACTTATCAAAATTACTAGAGGATGGGAGAAATTTTATTATTATTATGTAACATGATATTTGGTCCCCTCAGGGTTTCAAATTCATTTACCAATCCTCTTTCCACTCTCATATCGCCTTTTCAGCGGAATCTACTGTATATGGTAGGTTCCGAACCACCTTTTGCCAACAACACGTGAAAAACACCTCGGGTGGGTCACTTTCCGGTTTTTTACCAGACGGTCACCCATCCTAGTGCCGTTCACGTTCCACATTGCTTAACTTCGGTGATCTAACGAGAACCGGTGCTTTCAACGGTACTACGGTTGTTGGCGGGAGAAATTTTATTATATGATCCAAATAATTAATAGATCTTTATGCGAAATAAAAATTATCGAGACTCACTGCGAGACATAGAAATTAGACAAATCTGAATTTCGTCTGTTAATTATTTTATCGAGTAGACAACAATGTGAGAATGATTCACAGGTTTGGAGATTATCTATTAATTTCTCTTAGAAATGCAATTAGAAAACACAATTAGCGTTTTCGTTTTGAAAAAGGAAATGTTCGAAGCCGTTGTTATTGTGACATTTGTGCAAATGGAGGAATGATTGCCGGCGCAACGTTCGTTGAATTCATTTTATCTTTCGCGATGAAAACACTCGATAGTTCGACGCAACGATCTCAAAAACAGTCACCCGTTGACGGATATTGATTCATCGTCTGCTTCGCGCGCACCTGAAAGCTGTCCGATGAAGCAGCGTGGCTCGTGACACTTGATCGTAAAAAATCTACTAAAAATTTTAATGTTTGTTCTCATCTCTCGTGTTTTCAACTGTCCGCGTAACTGTACGCTACGAGGACGAACGACCGACAGACTGTAGAAACAGCGCAGCCTGTATTTCGAAAACTAACCCGTGGAAACGTGTTTGCGCGGCGAAGTCCCTTTTTCTGGAATGAGAGGGAAATAATTTTGGTTATTTTTCGGACGGCTAGGCCATGTTTTCTTGCTTCGGTTTCGGTCAGACTTCATAACCCACCAACAGACACATAAAGTAAATTGGAACCGTGTTGTTGCATCTCTGTTCCTTGTGAAGTTTATTTGGTCGAAACAATTTTTCATTGTCGAATAGTTGAAACATAAATACCTACCCATGTGAAAATACGATTGTAAGAAATATTTGTCTCCCTTCTGAGAAGTACTTCTTACACGATGTCGAACGTTCTTACTGCTGGCAAAAGTTTAAAGTACCCGCCATTTACTTTCTTTTTGTTACGCTCGCCGTCAGATTTACACACTGGCGATACAATTTTCCATAGCAGTCAATCTTCATCGATCAATCAGCAGCGAACGTTTGATGCAACACGTGTAAAGCATTAGCCGCCACGTGATTTAAATAGATTGTTTACTTAAAACGTCAAGTTATCAGCATGTTCCAATCTTTTAACTACCGGCGCGTATTCATAGAACTGGGTCTCAGTGTGCAGACAATATATTCGTGATTGTAAAAGAATACAATTACCAAGCCCATTATACAACAATACCCAACAAAGGATTAATAGTGTAAACACGTTGGTAATAACAAGTCAGCCACTTATTGTATAGCGGCGTTACATTGGTGTACCGTTCAGGAACATGACATTGAGGGAATATAGTATAGTGGCGTACCATAGTTGAAAGATTAAATCGTCCAAAGCTTTCGAGAGTAGACGTAAGAGTATTACTGACGAGTATTGCGAAGGAACATGAATTTCAGAGTTGAACGCATTAGTTGCACGACTCTCTGTGGTTACCATGGCGTGGTATAAATTTGTCTGATGTGACGGAGTTGAAATTTGCAGTACACCTACTGCTTTTTAGTTCAACCATCTATCCTGACAAATTTCTTGCCCGCTTCTTTACGACTTCACTACCAGTCTACCGGTTCCCCCAATGCACCGATTCCTCCCCTGACAGTGTACCGGGTTGCCCAACTATCAACTATTTTATATTATCTCAACTACCAATGCACCGATTTCCCACTACCAATGCACCGATTCCTCCACTACTAGTATACTGAGTTGCCCAACTATCAACTATTTCATATTGCCTCAACAACCAATGCACCGATTCCTCCACTACCAGTGTACCGGGCTGCACTCCTATCTACTATTTTATATTGCTTCAACTACCAATGCACCGATTCCCCAACTAACAATGTACCGGTTCCCTAATTACCAATGCACAGATTCCCCCACTATCAACTATTTTATATTGCCTCAACTACCAATACACCGGTTCCCCAATTACCAATGAACTAGTTCCCCAACTACCTATGCACCGGTTCCCCAATCACCAATGCACAGATTCCCGTACTATCCACTGTTTTATATTGCCTCAACTACCAATACACCGGTTCCCCAATTACCAATGCACTAGTTCCCCAACTAACAATGCACAGATTCCCCCACTATCAATTATTTTATATTGCTCTAACTACCAATGCATCGGTTCCCCAATTACCAATGCACTAGTTCCCCAACTACCAATCCACCGGTTCTCCAATTACCAATGCACTAGTTCCCCAACTAACAATGCACTGGTTCCCCAATTACCAATGCACAGATTCCCCCACTATCAACTCCATGGGAAATATAGTCACTTAATGATGGGAGAGTTCTGATATACTGTGTGCACTCATTTGGCCTCTGATCATCCTTGTTGTACTGAGCTGTCCCAACTGACTGGACCCGCTAACTAAACACTACTGATCGTCCCTTTGGGTCTTCCCTATGTGCAAGGGTTGGGGTAACTGGTCCTTTTGCCATCTACAGATGCTTGTTCACTGCCTAACCCTTCAGCACGGAGGCTCAACGATACGATCATTTAGACCTAGGGAATTAAATTGAATGCACGATTCCTTAAACTCCGAAATTGTGCTGGGTACTATGTGCCACACGTTCGCTGCAGACCAGTCTACTAAAGAACTGGCAACGGCTTTATGCTAAGGAAGAAATTACTGAACAACTCCCAACTGGTAGACCGTTCCATAAACACATTCCCAGGGTCCATGGCTGAACAGTAAATACGCGTGCTATGTTCGTGACTGGGGCTGTAGTTTCCAAGTTCCGCTCTGAATTCTTAAAGTCTTCGACCATTTCCCTTTAACGGCCTGTATTTACAGGGAAAACGAACGATTAAGGAGTTCCCTCTGTACCGGCAGCAAAGACGTCGGGGGGCTCGTCGGGTTGGAAGTCCTCGTCGAAACAAAAATCGGTGAAGTGTAAATAGCAGACCGACGTCGGCGGGCGGGGACCGAGGGTGGTCGTACGATGTCTGAACATTACTTTCTTTCTTCGAGCCAGGGAAAAAGCAGTCGGCGCGCTTCTAGGTCCATGTTGGTGTTCGATTTTGCACCGTCTGGCTCGTCAATAACGTATTTACTCGCCGGGATTCCGAAAGGGAAAAACGCCGAAACAACGGGCGCAACGCGGAGAAAGAGAGTCGGGCGAGGGAGCCGAGCACTCGAGAGTTCGGTCTTCTTGCTCTTTTCCCAGCCGTTTGGTATCGTTTTCAACCGCCTCCCAACCCTCCCACCTCCCTTCCGCGTCCCGTCGATCGCGGGCGTGGCCGGCATTCCATTTTATGGACACATGTACACGCAAGCCGATCGCGAAACGTTCGCCGTTCTCGTGTATCAAAGCGCGATGCACTTTGCGCACTGTTCCTTTTCCCTTCATCTTTCTACACGTCCACCCCATTCTTCTGGCGAGCTGCGCGCATCGCATCCCACCGATGGAGATGACAATAAGTTTCGTGGACGGCGACTGCCCCGAGAGCTATGAAACTGTAGTTAGAAAATCGTTCGCACGATTTGAATTCTGCTGGACAAACCAATGTACCTAGAACAAGCAACGTATTGATTCAGGGGTGTCATCTTAGGGTAGGCTGGATAAGATTTTTCGTCTCAACGTACGACAGGGATCTCAAAGAGAACTCTCTATTGACATGCTTGAACTCGGTACACCCGCTACAAGGGTAGTTACAGGGTGAACACGATTCAAGGAATTAATCTGTTCTGTTCAACAAAAAATTACGAAAAACTTTGTGGACATTGTACCGAAGGGGACATATGACTATGAATTATTTCCGAATTTTTGGTAAAACGGAAGCATTAAATGGTCGATTTTATATTGAAGTTTTCAGAGTGCCACGTTTATAACGATGTGTATATAAAAATTGGTAATTTCAGAATATTGCGTATCGAAATTTTGGAGATAGCAGGTTTATAAAAATTCAGTGGTTAGATATTTTTAATAGCTTCGTGAAATACAACGCGAATAAACCGAATTACGGAGAAATTAACGAACACATCCTCGATTATTGAATTTTTCTATGCCGCTTGTAATAACTGGGAACGCGTGTAAAAAGACATAAGTTTCAATCAGGCTTTAACGAAGTGGCTTGTAGAGGTAACTTTATGCGAAGCGTGGAGCGCGTGCTATTCAAAACGAGCGCCCCATTCTCCTGAAAAATAACGAGAAGTAAAAACAATGGAATGAACGAACTGAAAATGTACACCGACGGAAATATTCAGTATTTTCGGGGAAAAAAACACGGAAGAAGAGTCGGAAGTACGAAAAAGAATCAATGGATATGTTAGGACTGCTGTCTTTTCGGTAGACCATTCCATTAATGAGAAAAAGAGCAAGCAAAAATAAGTTCCGAACGTGTTACGCCAACGTTACTTTATAGAGACAACTGTATGTGGACTACATACGTAACGCATGCTACGGTGACAGAGCAAACATTTCTCTGAAGAGTAAAAACAAGTAAATGTAGAACGAATGTGTAGCGAATGAAAATCAACAGAAATATTCAGTAGTTTTATGTTGCAACGAAAAGAAGTAAACTATTAGACGTATAAAATAATTTTTCAAACGATCTTCTCGAGACAATTTAAATCGTATTTTACTTGCGTTTGTAGAACAATTATTTAAAACAGCATTTTGATTGTAAAAGAATGATAATTTGAAACAGTATTTTATTTTGATTGTAGAAGAACGATTATTTAAAACAGTATTTTATTTTGATTGTAGAAGAACGATTATTTAAAACAGTATTTTATTTTGATTGTAGAAGAACGATTATTTAAAATAATATTTTACTTGCATTGTGGAACAACCATTCCTTAAAATGGTATTTTATTTTGATTCTAGAACAACGACTATTTACAACAGTATTTCATTTTGATTGTAGAAGAACGATTATTTAAAATATTATTTTATTCTAATTGTAGAACAACGATTATTTGCAATAGTATTTTACTTCCATTGTGGAACAGCCATTCCTTAAATTTTGATTGTAGAACAACGACTATTTAAAACAGTATTTCATTTTGATAGTAGAAGAACGATTATTTAAAATAGAATTTTATTCTAATAGTAGTAGAACGATTATTTTTAAAATAGTATTTTACTTGCATTGTGGAACAACCATTCCTTAGAATGGTATTTTACTTTGATTCGAGAACAACGATTTTTTTAAAATAGTATTTTAGTCCAATTGTAGAACAACGACTATTTAAAACAGTATTTCATTTTAATTGTAGATGAACGATTATGTGAAATATTTTTTCACGAAAAGTTGAACCGACTCTATCAAGTTGACAGTTAATGTATTGAAGAGGGTGTTGATGTGATTCACTGTACGGTGTAGAACCGACAGTGACACGAGCGTTGTCAAGGCAACAATATATGATTCGATGAAAGCGATAACGAAGCAACGTTGCTCGATTAGCCTCGCCGCAGAAAATCGTCGCGCGCGACAATGGATTGCGTCGTCGGTGTTCAATGACGAGGAGATTCGGAATATTCTCGGCATTCCCGAGCACCGAAACACGAGGGGAGAGTCGTGGAATTTACGACGAACGTGCACGGACATCCGTCTTCGGCCGTTTCGTAGCCAGGCCTGCGACTATTTGGTATTCACGTTGGGTCTCCTCGAACCTGCAGACAGAATTTGACGCATGGACAACTTAATGCCGACTCCGAACGAGTACCCGACCCGTCGCGATGCGCGCCGCGACGCTCGGATTCTGTACGTCGCGTCACGACGAACAGTGTGACGAGCAATGGACAAAAGTAAAAAAAAAAGAAGTTTCACTTCTACCGCGCGTGGTTTTCCACGCGTTTATTTTTTTTATATGTATTGTTCCTGATTTTGTCGCTTCATTATTTTTTTTGTATTAGTGGTTCCTGATCTTGTTGTCGCTTCATTATTTTTCTTGAATTAGTTGTTCCTGATCTTGTTGTCGCTTCGTTATGATTATTTACCATTTCCTATCTTAATTTACTTCTAAACATTACGAGACTGCAAGAAGTTTCACTTCTACCGCGCGTGGTTTTCCACGTGTTTATTTTTTTTGTATGTATTGTTCCTGATCTTGTTGCTTCATTATTTTTTTTTGTATTAGTGGTTCCTGATCTTGTTGTCGCTTCATTATTTTTTGTATTAGTGGTTCTAAAGATCGTTGGTTGTCCCCAATCGGTGGACCGGGGTTCGAATCCCGTCGGGGTAAGAAATTATTTTTCTCCGTTCATTCTCAGTTTAAATTTTCGCGCTCGACTTTCCACTTCCGTTGCATCGACACGTCACATATCCGTCCCGTCAGAAAATTCTTACCCTCAGCAAAGAAGTTTCACTTCAAAAAATAACATCTTGTCTGACAATTCACAGGTTCTGGTATTTTCAGAGGTTGAGGAAAGAATATTGAACACGTTTACTTAGCGAACATAAAATCTAGATCAGAGATAAAAATCGCCACTCACTGTACGTTGTAATAAACAAAAGCTAATCGTGTGTTACAATACACAATTCTTGTTACCGCGACGAGTTCGAGGCGACAGTATTTAATTGAAAATTTTTCCCGAAGTAGGACCAGCAATTTCCGTCCCTTCAGGATCAGAAATAGGACCTCGCGAAGATCGATAGCACAGACGCTGAAAGCTTGTTCGAAACTTCCTCTCTCTCTCTCTCTCTCTCGACCCGAAGCGGGGGATTAATATTCATCAACGTCCCCCGAAGTTTCGAACTACATTTTCCAAAGTTACAAAAGGTTAGCCGCACGCCGATCGGCCCGTGGAAGAAGTGCGCGATGTTTCCCATCCGTGATTTCTTATAAAAGTGCATGCAGGTGTAAAAGAGCGTAAATCACAGGCTGAACGAAGCAAATGCAGCGAAGTGTAACGCAAGATTCGACAACAATGCGCGAGCTTTGCATCCGGACGCGGCAGTCAAGAATGGCCCCCGTCTTTGGAAAACAACGTGGCGGAAAAGACACACTGAGAAAAAAATCAATCGTCGAAACCGCGCGCGAAGGGTGTAGCCGGATAAGGGGGTGCCCTTAAACCAAATCGAATTCGCAATGGGCCATTCGGTAGCTTATCCAAAGAAAATACTTCGTGCCAATTTAATATAAAGTTACTTGGTACAATAAACTATTTCACGGTACATTACTCAAACGCAATAACTCTGAAACGATTCTGCAGCAACGGTGAGGATCGACCATTTTTAAATAAACTTTAGACAGTGTCAGAGGACTGCCAACAACGTGAATGATAGTTTAAACCCTATACTTTTCACAGTTGAAAGAACTCTGACATTTCAATGAAATTTTTCCAATTGCTGATTGGCAGTCTCCCACTTTAATGAAACTCGGCCGAGTGTTGAAACACTGACAGATGTTTCATCCATTGTTTCATTCGACTCCATATTCCATTTGAAACAAACTTTTTTTTTTCAAAGAAAAATATTTTTGTCTGTATTTTCAACTTACTTTCCTACCTGTAGAATAACTCTTTGTCGACAGCGACCTATATCGCCTCGGGAATTAATAAAATGTAAATCCAGCTCACGTACGCGCTCACACATTTTTTTCTTCCATAATGATTTGCACATGTATCGCACAACTATTTTTCCTCGGTATTTCTTCTCCACCCATTCCCTCAAAAACTTGTAGCATAAGTTTCTCGAAAAAGAACCGATCAAAAAGTTCCATAATGATTTTTCCATAAAATTCGCGCAAACAAATCCGCGAACTCGCCCTAGATATTCAAACCCGATTTTCTTCTCTCGGCGTACTAAACTTCTGGTAAACTCTGTCGTAAAAAAGTTTCCGTACTTATTTTTTCACACAATCCAATCCCAATCCCGGCAATAACACCGGTTACGGATCATCCTGTTCGCGGAAACCTAACTGCGCAAAGTAAGAAGCTTATTCCTTTAAAGTAAAAAGCAACTTTTCATCCGTACACTTTCCATCGCGGCTTTATCCCTCGCCATTCAGAATAAAACAATCCCGAAGTTGAAGCGGCACTTCTAGCCGGGCCAGGATTCTAATTAACTATCGTGGAACTTCAAGGAACTCTTTGATCAGTATAGTTCTTTCTCTAGCCATTTGCTTGATCAAAAGGTCGGCCCTCTCGTGTTTCCCGATGGTCGAAAATCTTCGAGCACCTTGGCTATTTCGGGATTCAAACGGCCTGAAAAAAAACCCGAGGGGATAGTTTACACTTCTACAGCCCTGAACAAAATAATAATACACGGGATCTAACTACAATTTCTTGACAATTTTTCATTTGTTCCGATCCACAAAGACAGTTCCCATTAAGAATAGAATTTTACTTCGTTCCACTTTCTTCAAATTTGTCTAACAAATAAATTAACTATATTTGGCTTTCAATGGTACTAGGGTAAACTGTAAAATGATTCGCACCCTAAGCCAAAATAATAAAAATCTTTTTATCTTTTTTTGAAATGCTTGAACGAGCTTAACTTGCTATGATTATTAGTTAACACATTACCGACCGGTGATTATTGCATATTTTTGAAAAATGTATGGTACATGGCTAAATTTTCATTTAGCATTTAGTAGGAACTAACTAAGTCACCCTCAATAACGTCGTCTAATAATTTCGTTTAAGATTGCAATGTCAAAGAAAATTTCTATGCTTTTTTCTGGTACAGCAGAATTATTGAAAATCCTATTAATAGGCTTCCGGTCGGTAAAGTGTTAATAAAGATTTTTCTGCAAAATCCAATAGTTTTACGAGTCGTAAAACTTTTATTATAAAATATATTCAGTGAATAACAATTGTAAGGCAAATAGTACAGTCATTGGCACAGTAAGAGATAAACGTTAACCATTTCTTTTATAATTAAACACATGCGCACTTATTACATCTGTAGTACAGTACGAAATTAAGTCATAAAGCGATAAAGTATATTTTCTCGTAACAAACATTTTAATAAAACACTATTTACAGTGCACTGTGGTCATCGGTCCTACTGGATGTACCAGCGTTGCTAACAGTCATACGTAGAATAAATATGTCTCTTATATCGATCGTATTATTGTTAATAACAAATGTTTAACGTTCTCGGCGCTACGGTTCGATCAATTACTACTGAAAAATCAAAGAAGAATTTTGCAGATTATCAAATAATCATCGATGTTTCGATTCTAGTTTGAATCCTTTTCAAGATGTATTTGCATTGCGTCTGTAAAAATATATATTTATTGTACAATTTTCAAAATATACTATTAAACTGCTTGAATGTAATAACACAAATTGTTTGTAAATATTGTTCATAAAACTAACTTACTTGTTTTTGATGTGATTCAATATGGACATCGTGATACGTAAAATATGTCTTTTAGCCCACTTATGTGAATATACCAAAAACGGTAAATTCACTTATTAACATTCAACTTTTATTGGAAGAATTTTATAGAATTAATTGTATGTAACATGAGATTATTTAATAATTCGAGAAAATAGATATAGGTTATTTTGGTTGGAAAGCATTTCATCATAAAGCATTACTGATTCACTAACGTTGTCATACGTAGAACTCTGTTACGATAACTTACAACGTTGCTTTAAAATATAAAATGATTTTCTATACAAGGAATTCTTAATATTTGCCGTTTAAATCAAAAGTGCCAATAACTGTTGCAGTGCCAGCAATAGAACAGTTTACCCTACTATCTTCCAGATAGCTCGGGCGTGGTATCATTTTGCACGAGTAGCGTGGAACGTGTCGATTTGAAAACGAGCCCCGTGTTCGATCGGTTTCGACGAAATTCTTCGCGGGAACAAGCGGTATCGGTGGGGGAGCTCCTGGTATGGCAGTCCGACGAAAATAAATATTTTTCCGGCAAAGTCGCGCCATCTGCGCACAAACCTCGACCATCGTTTAGCGAAACTGACCGCGCGCTGTCCCCGTGTCCGGCCGTTCCTCTCGGTCACCACCCTGTCCGGTTAACAACGATGCTACTACTCGATCGACTTTTTTTTTTCACAGTTGAGCATTCGATTTAGCGACACCCGAAACGCGACGCCGGGAATATACGAGATTTTCGTGCGCATTTAATTTTTATTCGACCCGTTTGACCGCTACGATAGATTTCGGGGTTCTCGTTGCGCTGCGCTCGCGGTACTGGCTCGCCGTACTCGTTGCACTGGTTCGGATCGGATAGCTCACTTGATCAATTTCCCTACGCATCGCTTACACTTGTAACATTCACTATCGCGTAACGGTATTTAACATGAACCGCCGCAATATCTCGGCAAGTAAATAACGAGACCGATTCGCCATCAACCAGCGTCCAGTTAAACCCTTTAGCGAGCCATAAGTACCTAGTACCACCGCGCGGGTCCAAATGGTTTCCGATTTCTTTTTTTTATACTCACCGTGGAACTTCTTTAGTTAATGTAATTACCCCGAAAATCGAAAATCGATTTTTTAGCAGATCTTCACGTTTCATGGTCATTAGAGTCATTTTAGACTATTTTTATCAAAATGTCTGCATGTGTGTATGTGTGTGCGTATGTCCGTTTCTATGATATCAAATTTTTCGTTAACCTTTTTCTGAAAAAGTAACAACGCGATTAGAATAATGAAGGATGCAATCGATGTGTCCCGCTGTAACTTAGAGCTGATTAGATTTTGGTCCATTTTGGTCCAGTAGAACTTCTTTAATTCAATATGTAATTAGTTGAAATTATTCTGCCGCTAGGCGGTTCGATCGAATTTTTTTAGTGGAATTATACGTATATGGTTAATGTTAAAATCAGAAGCCACTGTTTCCGCATGAAATATTCAAAAGTCACCGATGGATAACTTCGTTTCATTTAACTTTGAATTTCAAATACAGATCAAACACGGCAGGGATGAAGATAAAACAGTATAGCATTAATAATCACGCTTGAAACAATTTGTTTATACATATGTATGCTACTGAAAACGTTTCTTGAAAATCTGGATGGTACAGTTCGGAGAAGCGAGGTTCTGCTGTATGTATTTGATCGAGACTGGTACGTCATGTTTCTATAGGGTGAACGTTAAAAATTCATTGGCAAGGGCCCTGGTTTGCTTGGGCATAATTGATCGACACGTTGAGGAGTGACTTCCTATTGCCGATTTGTGGGAAATTCGTCCCGAGAGAGTGAGACGGCGTGTTCTGTACGTATATTGTCCAGCAAATTGAATCGGGTCAGATCGGAAACACTGTAGAATCCGCATGCGCCACACTCGCCTAATCGCAGCCGCTTATCCGAGCAAACGAAGCGCAAAATCCACCGATACCGTTCCCGTACCGGCGCGAAATTTATCGAACCGACACGACGCGAACCTGTACGTTACCGCACGCCTTCGCATAAGATATCACACGGAACCGAGAGGCAAATTTCAGCTTGACGCCTGCGCTCCATTTTTTCAGTTTGATCTTCATCTTTGCAGCTCAAAATTATTTTAAAGTCATGTCACAAGAACTAAGTACTTGTATGAATATATTTTTTTATGAACAACACGAAAATCTATGTTGTTATTTAAGCCTCATACGTATGAGGGTTAAAAAAGACATTGATTTACCTTTTTCACATATTGTAAAACCATTGATATCTTTTTGTCTGTGTTGCAAAATGTATTTCTTTTAAATGTCACTTTATAATCGAAGCATAATTCGTAGATTTGTAATGTGAAGTGAGAAGGGGTGAAATGTTATTCTAGGATCTTTTATGCAACTATGTCTGAGGAGCGTATGAGGGTTAAAAAAGACATCGATTTACCTTTTTCACAAATTGTTAAACCATTGATTTCTTTTTGTCTGTGTTGCAAAATGTATTTCTTTGAAATGTCACACTATAATCGAAGCATAATTCGTAGATTTGTAATGTGAAGTGAGAAGGGGTGAAATGTTATTCTAGGATCTTTTATGCGACTATGTCTGAGGAGTGTATGAGGGTTAAAAAATACATCGATTTACCTTTTTCACATATTGTTAAACTATTGATTTCTTTTTGTCTGTGTTGCAAAATGTATTTCTTTGAAATGTCACTCTATAATCGAAGCATAATTCGTAGATTTGTAATGTGAAGTAAGAAGGGGTAAAATGTTGTTCTAGGATCTTTTATGCAACTATGTCATAGGAGCGTGCGAGGGTTAAAAAAGACGTCGATTTACCTTTTTCACAAATTGTTAAACCATTGATTTCTTTGTATCTGTGTTGCAAAATGTATTTCTTTGAAATGTCACACTATAATCGAAGCATAGTTCGTAGATTTGTAATGTGAAGTGAGAAGGGGTGAAATGTTATTCTAGGATCTTTTATGCAACTATGTCTGAGGAGCGTGCGAGGGTTAAAAAAGACATCGATTTACCTTTTTCACATATTCTTAAATCATTGATTTCTTTTTATCTGTGTTGCAAAATGTATTTCTTTGAAATGTCACACTATAATCGAAGCATAATTCGTAGTTTTGTAATGTGAAGTGAGAAGGGGTGAAATGTTATTCTAGAATCTTTTATGCAACTATGTCTGAGGATCGTTCGAGGGTTAAAAAAGATATCGATCATCTTGTAAGAGAAAAAACATTTCGTTGACAAGAAAAATAGGTCTGAATCGTGTAAATTTTGTTCGTTTAGGTATTACTTTCGCCTGACGACGTTATCGTTAGTTAATCGCAATGTTTCTCCATGCTTCATTGGATTCTCAGCGAAACATGCTTGTATTGTAAATTTCCAATTCCCTCGATCTCGCAATGTTATTTATGTTAGAGTCGCCGCAAGCGAAGATCCGAGATAGATCTGGCTTACTTCTGAATTAGACGTGGGATGGGTCGTAACTTCCGCGAGAATTGTGTTTCTCTGGTGCAGATGGTGAAGCGCGCCTCTAAGCGAACGAAGAACGAAACACATTTTCCAGTAGATTAATGTATCATTATTTTCATGTATCGTAAAAACTATTCTCAATTCCCGGTCTTCCTCGAAATGTCGGCGATATTATTGGAAATAAAACTAGTGCGGCGAGAGTAACTGTAAATCCAATTTTCCATTAGCTTGCGTAAACTTTTTATGACATCACTTAATCCCTTGTTAATGGATAACTGTTAGTTAACTACCTATCGCAAAAAATGTGACGAATATTCAAATAGTAATATTCTTTCGAAGTGAATATTCTTCTCTGTAACATTGTATCGGTTCTACACCAATGCGTTCAACTATTTTTCACAATTGTTTATCGACGCGCTCGCAAATCCTTTCTCCTTCCACGTGTTAGCGTCTTTCATCGCGTGCATAAATTCTTCGAAAATATTTGGTCACATCCGTTTGATATCTTTCGTGACCAGACATTTCTCGTTTATGCCATAAACTCAAGTGCCGGGGCCAAACACTCTTCGATCACAGCTCCATCGCTGTGACCCAAATAGTCCGGACTTGCTCGAAAACATGCGTTGATTTCCGGCATTCGATGTGAAATCTTCAGAGTCCATTCTCACATTCAAACGATTTGAAGTTTTTTATTCAGATGTTCGAAGTTTACTAGGTAATGTTTAACAAAAGTTAAATAAAAATCACCATTGGTCACGGTTAATAATTTAATCGACACACCCCTCTAAAATTTTTAAACATTTTTAATAAATATAATTGAAACTTTTTGAGACGTCAGATGAGGATTAATTTACTATATGTAAACAAATTTTTCTTAATTGTTTTGCACTTATTTAAATTATTAAGAGTGAGACTGCATTGTTATTTAACCTCTGTTTACGGCAATTGACTCGAACCATTTTTAATTTGCATGAAGATCCTGAGAGCATTTGTCACTGTCCAAAGAGGTGAATTCCCATTTCATTTCGCCTCTGTTAAATCATAGATATGGAAATCGAAATTTGAATAAACATTTGCTGCCCAATAACAATGAAGAAC
Organism: Lasioglossum morio; assembly: GCA_916610235.2. Classification (NCBI taxonomy): domain Eukaryota; kingdom Metazoa; phylum Arthropoda; class Insecta; order Hymenoptera; family Halictidae; genus Lasioglossum; species Lasioglossum morio. The sequence continues at coordinate 20,561,266 of OU744324.1, read as the reverse complement.
AAATAAATTGAAACTGTGGACATATCATTTTTTACGCAGGCTTTGTTTTTTTTTTTTGTTATTATACGGTCGAAAATTTGTGGAGCGTACGTGACTCCAAATAACACTGCTCCCATGTCCGACCATTACTTGATATTTCTACTTGCTCACTGTTCATGGACAGCATTGACTTGCTTACTTCTTATATTTCAACTATACCTGAGCGTTAGTCAATAATTATTGAAAAAAGAAATAATTATTTACCATAAAACGTATACAATTTAACGTGCATGACAAAAATATAAGGCGTCGACACTTTTACATTTTTTTTTATATTGCATTGTATTATGTCTGACCATTGCTTGATACTTCTACTTGCAGTGCTCACTGTTCCTGGACAGCATTGACTTACTCTACTCTTTAAATTCTAATTATTTATACCTGATCGTTAGAGATTGATTATTCAAAAGACAAACAATACAAAATAGTCACTTATGCCGGATGTATATAAATTAGATCGTGCAATTATTGTGACAATCATGAACAATCATTTATAAGTAATGTATACGCATAGTACTATGTCTGACCATTGCTTGATACTTCTACTTGCAGTGCTCACCGTTCATGGACAGCATTGACTTACTCTACTCTTTAAATTCTAATTATTTATACCTGATCGTTAGATAATGATTATTGAAAAGATAAACAATACAAAATAATTATTTATGAGTGATGCATATGAATTAGATCATGCAATTATCATGACAATGATGAACAATCATTTATAAGTGATATGTATACGCATTGTACTATGTCTGACCATTGCTTGATACTTCTACTTGCAGTGCTCACTGTTCATGGACAGCATTCACTTACTCTACCCTTTAAATTCTAATTATTTATACCTGATTGTTAGAGAACAATTCTTGAAAACAAAACTAATACATAATTATTATTTGCCCTAAAGCATATACGATTTCACAATCGTTTATGGATAATGTATACGCCCTGTATGCATACAGTGAATTTGTTCAATTTATATGTATCTATAGTCAACTTAGAAGCGAATTCACTAAAAATGATGATTATTGTTGAATACCGAACTGAGAGCCCTTTTAATTGTTGATATCGTTAAATGTAATTAAATACACTTGAAACAAAGTAAACACGAGCCAGTCAATTTCAGCATAAATCGCAATTGCATTCGGAAGCAATTTCGCAAATACAGAATTTATTTATAACCCCTTTTTCTCATATTAAATTAATTACTGAAATGAGAATTGGTTCGTGCAACCTCCGAGATTAAATTTCTTATTGAAATCACAATAACAGCATATAAAAATTTGGCTGTTCATAATGAAACATTAATACTATCGTGGAAATTTCACGATTTTGTTTCTTCATAAATTATAAATACGAGTTTCAGTGACGTTCGTAGAACATGAAGCATAATTGATTCACAGATATACATGTACCTGGCTGTTCTATGCAAGGTATTGCGTGATGTATCCAAACATGAAACCCTTACGGCGCACGCTATTTCAGCGCAAATATGTTGTAGTCAATGACCAGCTGTTGTTTTGATTAGATTATGCTGATGGAGGTAAATGACCGAGCAGCGTGAGTACTATGACAAGAGCTTTTAAAGCTGAGAGTACAATCATCAGTTTACGTTATGTAAGTTCTCAGTGTCTGACTATGTACCGACTCCTACTACTTCGTCGTTCTCGTTTGAATACACAGCGTCAACCACTTCGGTTCTGACTGCTTCCGGATGGTTCGAACTCGAAGGAAAGTTGGTGTTCTTTCCAGATGTAGGTCGCCTGAGTCAAGTTTTTCGGTTTATAATGTGGCGCGCGGCGGCGGCAGTTTGTGTTGCTTCGATTTTTCTCGAATGAATATCCAAGTCTCTCGCTGGGAATTAAGGTTACGATACTAGGCTCTTCGACTTGTTTAGCGAACTCACGGAGCGGAGGGTTGAAATAATTCGTGATTGTGCTTCCAAGAAGTCGACCGTTCGGCCTGAACTTCGAGTGCTCGTAAAAATAATGGCGCTCGTTCACTTTGTCGATACGCCCGGTACCGCTGCTCCACGGAATGACTTTAAACATTCTTTTAAAAAGTAGTGAAGGCTTTCATTATACCGACACCGACAGGTTCTTGACCGTGGTCGGAGGTTTCTATAAAAGCAAGCAAATAGTCGATGCTGCTGCGAAATCTGTTCAACGGAGCTTCTCTATACAGGGTGTCCTAAAACTGTTGTGGGTTCCTTCAAGTGAAATGGCATATCGTGTAAAAAGTTGCTACATCGAATCAAGTATGGTTGGTCCCTTGAATCGAGTGTTGAGCAGATCGCAGATTATTAGTCCGATAGCGAGGTCTGGCGGCTAGTTAAACGTAATTTTAATTCGTTAGCAAAAACTGATGGTAATCACGTATCGCAATTGAATTATCGCGAATCCAATATCCGACGGCATCGATATTTTCCATGCATTCGAATGCGCTCGAGCTGGTGGGTTTACGGTTTCGTAAATTTGCGTAAATGCCTATAGCATTTTATCAACGTGTCTCATCTTAACGGATTTCCCGGTTTTATCTGTCGCAATATCTGCTTATAAATACCCGCCAGCCGAAACGAAACTATCTTGACCGTGCTTTTCATTTTCACAGGCCGTCGCGTGTATCCTGATTCAGTGAATTCATAGGAATATCAATCGCCTCATTACAATATCCCAATATCACGCTGTCACGAAACACCGACCCCTATTTTTGTGGCCCCGTTTGCCCAACGATCGTTGCGATAATCCTTTTCACCCGTATTTATTGTAATATGATAAATACGTTTACATCCCGACCTTACATTCGAATTATGTGCAAAATAAATTACGATATTTTCAATTATTCCCATCTCGTTTCAGTTCTGCGTCAGCTGTACAAATTAATCTGTGGTCCTTCCACCGTTATTGTTTATTCTACGGAACCAACAAATTTTCGACTTTTGAAGTGAAATTTCTTTGCTGAGGATAACAATTTTCTGACGGGACGGATATGTGACGTGTCGATGCAACGGAAGTGGAAAGTCAGGCGCGAAAATTTAAACTGAGAATGAACGGAGAAAAAGAATTTTTTACCCCGACGGGATTCGAACCCCGGTCCACCGATTGGGGACAACCAATGATCTTTAGAATGATAGCGAACATTTTGGTATATATCGCAACGAATAAAATGCTCGGTAGTAGGATCAAACTAAAAGGTTAGAAATACATGGTTATGTTACGACTACAGACATATGTATAGAGATAGACTGCGCCGTCTTACGGCCGAGTTGAAGACCACACTGTTGGCATGGGGTACAAAGAGTGAGAAAGAAAGCATTAGCTGGGATCTATAGGGCTCTCTCTCTCTCTCTCTCTTTCACACTCTTTGTAACCCACGCCGTATAAAACGTACAGACTAAAAAACTATACGCGTGAAAAACCACGCGCGGCAGAAGTGAAACTTCTTGCAGTCTCGTAATGTTTAGAAGTAAATTAAGATTGGAAATGGTAAAGAATCATAATGAAGCGACAACAAGATCAGGAACAACTAATTCAAGAAAAATGATGAAGCGACAACAAGATCAGGAACCACTAATACAAAAAATAATGAAGCGACAAGATCAGGAACGATACATACAAAAAAAAATAAACGCGTGGAAAACCACGCGCGGCAGAAGTGAAACTTCTTGCAGTCTAGTAATGTTTAGAAGCAAATTAAGATTGGAAATGTTAAATAAAAAAAAAACAAGATCAGGAACAACTAATAAAAATCCAAAAAAAAAACAAAATCATAGAAAAAATCATAGAAAAAGTTTCACTTCAAACATGATGAACGATCAACTCACTGATTCTAAAGTGACGCGTGTTCAAGCAAGTCGAGGAACTTAATATTGCAACCTTAATTCGCTTTCGATTCAAAAATTGTAACAAGACAAACAGCCGCCGCCGCGGCACAGTATAAACCGAAAACTTGACTCCGGCGAACTACATCTGGAAGAACACCAACTTTTCTTCGAGCTCGAACCGTTCGTCGCAGTCGGAACCGAAGTATTGACACTGTGTATTCAAACGAAAACGGCGAAGTAGTAGAAGTCGGTACATAGTCGGACACTGAGAATCTACATAACGTTTGCCAGCCCTACGTCAATGTAACTTTCGAATTTATTAGATTCCCCGGAAATACGAAGTTTGCCGACTGAAATTCCACAGATATAGATCCCGGGAGTGCAATATCTGGTATTCTATAAAAACATTGCTTCCCTTCCGAACGCCCACCCCTTACACTTCTCAAATACAAAATGTCCCAGTTCGATGTGACCCTCAGAATAACTTCTCGAATCTTCTCAAACTAAAATATGTTTTATCTTTCAATCGAATGGTATCGAGTGAAGTTCGACCTTCATATTCGGAGTTCAATGTCATTCGAAGGTCAGCTCACGTTAAATAAATATTTCAATGTATCTGTTCACGAGCTACGCGATGCAACACGAAAATATACAACGAGGACAAACAACATTTCAAGAAACAACCCCTGCGGGATACTGACAACTGGATACCATTCACATTACACAACAAATGTTTTCTACTTTGTGAAAATTAAAGAAGATATTCTGCGGTCACGTTTAAGCTAGCAAAAAGCTTTATATGGGAGTATAGCTGACTTGTGCAAAGGGTTAGCCAATTATAAATAGCAAGCGAACAAACGGTGGGAAGTTGGGGGTAGTTTACCTCGTGTAGATACTTTCGCAATGGCGTATATTACGATTAAGTTGAATAGCGAACGACGTTAATACCTTTCGCCACAATATTTCAATAGGGCCGGTACGAACAGAGAACCGGACGGCCCCTTTGCATTTCTACGTCACCATGTGGGGCCGTGTAATACTGTCTGTCGCTGCAACTTCCCTCGGTGAACACGCCGTGCCGCGCCGTGCCGGTCCGATTAGAATATTATCGCCATAACGCCGTGTACAATGGCGAATCACACGCCGCGCGTCGGCTACGCAATCTATGGTTTCGCAGTGTCACGCACGCTCATAAATTAACGCCACACACCGGTTTCAGGGGCGAGAACCACTGCGCAATACTTTCCCGCAGAATTTCTGTAATCCGTGTCCGCCATCGTACCGTGTCTGACGACCGACGGTCGACGATTACTGTTGCTAATTTGCTACCTACCGCCCACACCCCCGTTGATAATTCGCCGTAGACTGTCGCTGATTATTTGCGTAATTATCCACGCGGCTGGCTTTCGATTTACCTCACAGGCTGCGCAAAATTAGCGCAAAAATAAGTGGAAACCTGGTCGCAGCCTGATTCTACAGTGTGCAGTAAAAAGAATGTTTGATTCCTCATATATTCCGGGAATAATGTAACAAATATTATTTAAATAAACGTTTCCAATACGTAGAACCATAATAAATAGATATTTCGAAATATTCTCGTACGTATTCAGTTGAAAAATAAAATCGATCCCTGCAACATCTCATTTGAATAAAAGTATTTCAATTGCTATGTCTAATTACAAGAGTGAGTAGCTTTCATTAGAAGCAAGAGCAAGATTAAAACAATTAGGGAGTATCGGGTATAGTAATTTCGTCCTGTAAGAATGTCTAAGTGGTTTCTGTGCCTTGGAACAGATGGGGAGAATTTTTCTTTTGCGTGAAGAGCCGCAGTTCACTGGCAACAGCAGAAGAGAAACGAAACGAAAAATTGTATCTTCTTCGTTGTACCGGACAAAAAGCGTGATTGTTTTCGTTTACGAGCCGATCGATTCGGAAGTATAAGCACAACCAAAGAGTCTTATTGAGACACGAACAGCGCGGCCAGCAAGCCTTCCTCTTAATTATCGTGGTCCTATTAATTACCGGAAAGCGAATATTGCCGGTCGACTGAAACGAGAATTGTAGAGCGATATTAATGATTCTTAACCCGGCCGGGGTTCCATATTTATGAACATTATTAGTATCGATTTCTCATGAATCAAACGATTTCGTCTCTAGATAGCGTACGCGCCCGTAATTTTTATAGACGGTGTTCCGCTGTAAATTTCCTCGCTCGATATTAATTTTCGCGGGAAAATACCGTGCGGAACTGTCGGCTGATAGGTGTGAATGTTTATGGCTCGACTGCTCGATCTCCTGAACGGTGTCGATACGGTTTTAATTATTTTATACACGTTTGAAAATTCATAGATACGCTGGGTTATAGCCCATCTTTATTGATTTCTGAGGGTACTCCCATTGGAAGTCCACGGTTTCTAATAAATTATTGGGTAGAGTGTATGGAGGGCAAGAAGTTCTTAGCCGTTGTCGCTTCACGACTCCAGTGTACCGGATCCCCCACTACTAATACACCGATTCCTCCACTGACAGTGTACCGGTTGCCTAACTATCAACTATTTCATATTGCCTCAACTACCAATGCACCGATTCCCCAATACTAATTTACCAGTTTCCCAACTGCTAATGCACCGGTTCTCCCACAATCAATGCACCGGTTCCCCAATTACCAATGCACCGGTTTCCCAATTGCCAATGCACCGATTCCCCAATTACCAATGCACCGGATTCCCAACTACCAATGTACCGGTTCCCCAACTACCAATGTACCGGTTCTCTCACTATGAATGCACCGACCTCTCCACCACCAGTGTACCGGATTGTCCAACTATCAACTATTTCATATTGCCTCGACTACCAATGCACCGTTTCCCCAACTACCAATGCACCGATTCCCCAATTACCAATGCACCGGTTCTCCCACTACCAATGCACCGATTCCTCCACTACCAGTGTACTCACACTGGCTGTATAGAAACTTTCGGAGACCGGCTGCACGTTTCTTTCTCTGTGCATCTTGTACAATTTACAAGCGTTCCATTAAGTTGTAATGTCCTGTATAGTTACGTTTGTTGCGCGTCGAGTTCGGACTTAAAGTCCTGCGGATTTGTTTAAAATGGCGGTGTTCCAGTTCACTGGCTGCATCCGAAAGCAGCCGGAATTTTTCGAGCACTTTTGCTCGGTTTTCGCGAGCGTTCCGTATGGTAATGTGTTTGGGAGACAAGCGGTTTTCTCTCGTCTGCCCACAACGACAGATTTCTACATAATTAATGAGCAGATTAGCATTGATTAATACTGGAACCTGATGGTTTAGTAATTATTTCGTGAGTGCGAGAGTTTGCTATTTTTTATAAGAACCTGGGACTCGTATCAGAAAACAAAACCCGCAACGTTGGAGCAGAATAGTCTGTGCTGTTATTAATAATAATGAAATGATTTTGTGCTAAATGCTGAATATCAGAAAACACATTGCACAGAATTGAATAAGAGGAAAGTATTGAACAATCCTTAAATTTTGATAGATAATTTATGATATTTTATATATTCTAATGAAATAGTTTTTAATAATGTTGTACGTAACACGTCTCTGGTAAAATAATTTTTTACACTTCTATAAAAATCAAAGTATCATTTTTATTTATTGAGTGATACCACGTTTAACGACGATATCTGTCGTAGAAACAATTACTGTGCATAATTTTCACGAGTTGCAGACCTGAAAATATTACGTTATCGATCCGGCAGGCTCGAGCAGCAGAAACATTCCCATCCGAAGTCATTGACCAGACAAAAGTTTTGCCTCGACGTGTAGGTTAGACGTTTCGCAGTCCATTCATGAAAGTTTGATCATATCACAACAATAGAAATGTTCGCGGAAATATATAAAAGAAAGGGACTATCGAGGTAATGCGAGATCGTGCCAAAAAGACAGATTAAAAAATTTAACCAAGATCGCGAGTCTTCATAAATATTTATCAACGTCAGAAATCTCGTTAATAAAAATGTCTTACTTTATACATACATTTTTGGAGATTTTCAATTCCTCAGAAAAGTCCAAAAATGCTGTTTAAAACTAGCAAAGATGTTTCAAATGTCTTTTTCCTTTCAATTTATGATTTCAGATACAATATGGAGCCTTCTATCCAGCTTAGGTTACTACTAAAACTTCTGACTAACTTTCCCAACGGAGTAAGGAACTAGCGGAATATAATCTTCGTAACCGCATTATTAGTTTTCAGACTTCGTAAAACTCAAAGTATAAAACACGTTAGAAAAGTTTGGAGGAAGAGGTGCAAGATACAAATAATTGCAGCCGATAGTATCTGCGCGTAAAACTTTGTGTCAGGTATAATCTAACGAGTGCATTAATCTCCATCTAGACATTCGTCCAAGTAACATACATTAATTTTTATAATAATTCCACGAAATCCACAGTCCAGTACCCAGCATGTAATTCTTCCTAAAATATTATTCAATTAGATGAAACCTAAAAAATCATTAATTTCACACTCCGTTGACTGGTGCATTAAAAAATACAACCCTCCATTTAAAACAGTTCTCTACGTTCGGACGAATAAAAAACGAAATACTTACGCAAAACTATGTCGGCCACTCTGAAATTTGTTCGAAACATTTTTCGACAGAGTTAACGGCTTCGAAAATGGTTTATAGTCATAGGAGACATGTCCTCAAAAAAATTATTTGCGACCAGCCGTAGATAACGTCAATACCAGAATATCCGTCGTTAGCGTGAACCAGTTTTAAATTGACAAATGCCTGCTCTGCCTTTTTATTTGTTAAACAATGGTTCCCGAGTAATTCTACAAAATGCGTGGCATGTAAATTGAAAAAGTCTCGACAGAGAAACCGGCTCGCGTTATTAAATGGCCGTTGTGTCCCTGGTACATTGAAATCTGTTTGTTGCGCGTGTTGCAAAATTGAAGGGTGCGTGTCCCTGTGTGAAGTCGGATTGTAGCGTGACTTTTGTAAAGCCGCTGTCACAGGAGTTATCTCGAGAACATTACGGATGGCCGTGCACACGTCAGAAACTGTGTGCATTTTAAATTTTCGAACACACCTCCCGTGCGCGTTTAATATCTCTGCGGCGATGTCAAAAGTTGCGGGTAACCGGAACTCTATTTAGAATGCTTAACCGCGTATTAATTACGCGCAAATATCCCTCCATTTTTGGTCTCTCTGCCCAAATACCTTATTTGTTTTTTTTATCTGTAAATACCGGAACGTAGAAATTACTGCGACCTAATTATACGGTCGGAAATGCAAAGTTAAAATTGACAATCATAGATTTATTAACATATTTACCGTTCTATCGCTTTCAGCCATTTCTCTCTTAATTTCATTTTTATTTTCTAACGTTTCTACATTTTATTATTACTTTTCTAAAGCTTCCAATCATATGTATCCAGTAAATATTCACAATTTTTATTTTCTGGAATATTTTCTGGCAGAGGTAGACTGTTTTAAACGCAAGTTCAACCTAACAATTGATATTTTTAAAGCAAGATGAGAATTAGAAATCCGTTATTACTATTCTAAATCCATCTACGAATGAACTAATTTTTTCTGTACTATTCGTTTAAAAACAGACTCGACGGTTAAGATAATGGAAACCGGTTGAAATGGAATTGCAATGATCAGATAATTTTGTGCTGACAACGATAATCATCATAACAGTCCTTCCGATACAGAGCAATTTATTCGTCTCTGTTTCAGTTTAATAATCGAAAGGGAATTAATAATTTTACTCCACAAGAATCCTTCAATATCAGACCATTTTCATTTAACCAATTTGTAGAACAAAGATCGCATTATCATTGCTCGAAATCAGATTATAAAATGTATCCCTTACGTGGACAGATTTTATTCAGGGATTATTCAATTACACCTTTACATATTTTAAGTACAGCTTCATAAAAGCTTCACGGAACGTTCAACAATATATTTGCGAATTCTGTAAATAATTCCCTTGATCGTTCTGCGATTTGTGTTAGTATAAAAAATTGTTTAACCCTTAAGAATGCATTGTGTTGCCGTTTGGCAAATAGATAGTGCTTAATAGAATACATAGGCATAAATAGAAACTGTAAACAAAATATCGTGCATTTAAGGGTTAATAGGGGCGAGTATTGACCAACAAAGAAAATGAAAATAGAGATAGTTTAGATACTTTGTATACGCTCGGTGTTTCGCGAAAAAACGGTAGAAATCTATTGATCGAAACGGGTAGACATTGTTCGCATCAAATTAATAAGAACGGTAACAATGGATTCGTGACTCATCGCCTCGGATTGAACGAAGTAATTCTAGATGGTGTATCAGGGGAGTGATCTAGACTCATTCACACATACGGCTGGGGGGCTTTCTAGAAAAAGTGAATGGCCAAACAAAGGTGTTTAAGACCAGGCGTTCTCGATGCACTCTTGCAGAGAAGAGTGGCGAAGAGGGGGTAGAAGGATCGATGCAGAAGGGCGGCTGAGAGCTCGGCAAGAGCCAAATCAATGGGACAGCCAGGCGAGTTTGGATAAGCGATTAAAGCGATAGCATAGCTCGCGCATCGATCATTTAAGCAGAACAGTTACGTGTGTTATCCGACGGACAGTGTCATTACTGGCACGCAGCAGATGCGCTTAACGATCCCGGCGCATCGAGTGCATCACGTTATTGACCTCTAAACTGAAATACGTGTCTGAAAGACACGGTCTCACTTTGTCGCGGTAACAGGTGAGCCTCAGGCCCCGTAAAAGTTCCGCCACTGCGGAGGTTCGCGTAATTTCCTCGAGCTTACACGTTCCACTAACTAATCCTAATGATCCCAGCTGTAAGTGCAACCTCTACTCCGAGGACTTGGACCATGCCCTATGGCAGTGTCGACTATACGACTCCCAAAGAACCAAACTAGTAAACAATCTGCGTAAAATCAAGTTCTACCTTCCACTAAAAGCGGACGTATTCTTTGCTAAACCAAGTGTGAAAGTTTTCTCCAATTTTCACGATCGTAAATTTTGTATATGCACTATATGATATCGGCGCTACAGGTTCGATCAGAGATACAAAAATTAGCAATTTTGCAGTATTATAATTTCAACGTTTCGGTTCAGTTTTGAACCATTATCAAGAGAAGTTCGCGTCTGTGAAAATTAAAGTAATCAAATTTGTTATTCGTTAACCTGACTATTTAATAGCTGTGAAAAATAGGTATTTATACATACTTGCTAATTGCCAACAACCGTAGTCCCGTTGGAAGCACCGGTTCTCGTTAGATCACCGCAGTTAAATAATGTGGAACGTGAACGGCACTAGGATGGGTGACCGTCTGGTAAAAAACCGGAAAGTGACCCACCCGAGGTGTTTTTCACGTGTTGTTGGCAAAAGGTGGTTCGGAACCCACCATAAACAGTAGGTCCCGCTGAAAAGGCGATGGTGAGAGTGGAAAAGAGGGGGATTATTGGTAAATGAATTTGAAACCCTGAGGGGACCAAATATCATGTTACATACTTGCTAATTGTGACAAAAAACAAAATGAAGTAAAATTAAATGAAATGGTACTAGTCAATAAGACGGTTAGAACTGTACTGAACTGTAACTGGCAAAGTCACGACGGAAAACAAAAGAATATCGTAAATCTCACTAGCACTAGTTGAAATTATAATTCTGCAAAATTGCTAATTTTTGTATCTGTGATCGAACCTGTAGTGCCGATATCATATAGTGCAAGTGTGAAAGCCTGCGAATTCATCTTTCAGTTTCTAAACGAGTGTAAACTCTAGATCTAGCGGCTACTAAGACTGTATTTGTACTAAGCTGTAAACCCTTTGTACAATTGTAGAAACCGAAATGAACCTATAATAGGTTTCAGTGGCTCAAATAAAAAAAGTAATTAATCTATTAGATTGTTGCATATGAAATGTCAGATTTTTCGTAGTTACATTAAGCAAACGCAATTTTCTGTACCCAATGTATTCTATCTAGAAATTTCAAGTGTGTTTCTTGATTGCACAGGGTTGATTCTACATATCTATATAATAAAAATCAAATATTGTTCGTTGGTCACGACATCACGTGAGAACGGCTGGACCGATTTGGATAATTTTTTTTTAATGTTCGTTGTAGTCTGAATCAGGTTTTTAGCGTAAAAAAAATTGGAAAAGTTGCCCGGAAAAATAAAAAATTCGGGAAAAACTAAAAGTGATTTCTGAATCATATTTTAATACAACAAAAAAACGAATGTCGCAGCTTTTAATCAATATTTCAATAGGAAGTTGCATTATTGACGTCTTAAAGTTTTTAGGGAAAGAAAAATTAGAAACGTTGCCTGGAAAAATGGAAAATTCGGGGAAAAATGGAAGTGGTTTTTTCTATGGGATTTTTGTATAAACTCAAGACGATAACTCACGATTTGAACAATCGATATGCGTAATTAGAACGATCTCAAACAAAATTGAAATTTGGACAGGACAACGTCTGTCGGGTCAGCTAGTTCTATTTAAAAATTGTCACTCGATCATTATAAATCTGTTCAAGCTCGTCTCATGGTCAAATGGAAATTAGAAACTTTCGTTTGAAAACTATTTTCCAGATAAATCATGTCACACGCGGTAGGTAAGTTTTGACGTAATTTATTAAACCAGTGCTTCCATTGGTTAAAAAGAAAGTCGGGTGATTTGGTTGACTTTTTAAAAGAATCATTCTCGCGAGGATCCTTATGCGTCCGGTGCTTGGAGAAGCAGGGCAATCTATAGCCTGGTCATCAGATTAATTAGCACCCCTTTAATAAAAAAGAAAATGGTAGTTAAAAGACAAGTGTCCTGAAACACGAGACGCGTAACTCTCTATCTCCTCTAATTGGATCCTAGTTTAAGTATACGCGGGGAACCTTTTGAGGGCATGTCACCCTCTTTGAAGGAGGGCGAGAGGAGCGAAACAGGGATGAAGGGGGGGGGAGGCGAAACAGAGGCTAAATGGAGAGAGTCGCATTTCCTCCTTCAAGATCCTCGGATGCGATAAGCTCGCGAGCGTCGCACCTGAGAGTCTCCGGAGAAATGTATGATTATAGTCGACCTAAGTAGAGCGAATTTATCGCGGAAATAATGTGCGTCCTGTCTCGGAAATATTTCAGGACAAGCGCGCTCGATGGGACACAGACTCGTCGCTAAAAGGCCGGATTCTACGAAAAACGAATCGCTTCGAGCGAAACACTTTCGAACAAGATAACTAAAGAGAAAAAGAAACAAAGATTGTTTAACGTGAACATCAATAGACGATGATCATTTATACATCGTGTTTCTTACGTACAGAGAACCCCCCCCCCCCCCCGAAAAGTATTTCGAGATTTCAAGAAGAATTCGTTAAACGAAAAAGAGACAGAAATAATTGCTTTTTCATTATTTTTCGAGATTTCAAGAAGAATTCGTTAAACGAAAAAGAAACGGAAATGATTGCTTTTTTATTATTTTTTTTTTAACAGAAGATTTACTATAGTCACGCGAAAGCTCTCTCGAAACCATCGGACTGCTAATAACCTATACAATTTCGTGTAACAAAGGGTTGTTTCATGATTCGCATTTCCATCTTACATACGTTTATCTAGATTGTTTCGTTCCATGTTTAAATAATCGTAAATCCTTCGTCGCGCTCTGTTTAATCCTCCACGATCCGAATCCCTTTATACGCGTCACGTTTCACAACTGCAATTACATTCGTGCAGTTTCAAGCTTCGGCACGATATCGGCCAAGAAAAATAAGTGAAATATCCTTGGACACGCGAGCGAATCGTTTTATTCCGCAGATTCGATTCCATGAATATTTTACAAATCTCGTTTTTACGACTGCCGAATACCGAAACGGAATTTATATTTTACGTCCTCGCAGAAATTCCACGGGGGTATTTTTTTTTCTCCGCCACGGCGATCCGGCAGATACATCGGTAATGCCCAATAAAGTCGAAGCTTTTTCTATACATTCGAAAATAACCGGTCGGTAATCGAGGAGGAAACGTTCGACGCACTTTTCGAAGGCATTAGGAGAATCAACTAAATATAAACTAAAGTTGGGCAAAAAATTTATAGATAGACCGTATGGGGATTAACTTCGACAATTGATTAAATCAGTTACCGATTTTTTAATGATTTCTTCGTTTAATCAAAGATTAACTTCATCAATCGATTGAATCAATCGCTTATTAACGACTAAAGTTATACTTCAATCGTTAATCGCAATTAACAATTCATCTCCTAGTTTAGTCTTTAATTACGATTAAAAATTAAATTTCTACTTTAGTCGTTAATTCCGATTAACGATTATTAATCGGATAAGTGATTAATGATTAACTGGCAATTCTCCATCCGCTCTCTGCTCCCTCTTTCTCTATATATATATTACAATTTATAGATAGACCGTATAGTGATTAACTTCAACAATTGATTAAATCAGTTACCGATTTTTCAATGATTTCTTCGTTTAATCAACGATTAACTTCATCACTCGATTGTATCAATCGTCGAAATATCGACGATTTCTATTTTTAATCGTACACATTAATCAATCTATTCAAAAATAAATAAACCTATTCGATATTAAAACGGATTAAAACACAAATTTTTTGGATATAAGTTTACACGCTTCCAGATCAGTCATGTAACACATACACGCGCGCTGTGTAGGTAAGTTTTGGCGAATACGATAATTCAAGCGATACACGAAGATGCGCGGAAGGTAACAAAAGTTTATCGGCAGAACAAGACGATCCGTCGTTCAAGAATGTTGGCAAGTTACATGTTTCATGGATCGAATTCTTTATGTTCGCTCTATCGTGCAGAGAGAGAGGGTTATGGGTGTGGGGGTTGGGAGATAGAGAGAGAGAGAGACAGAGATATGTATATACGGAGAGAGAGAAAACTGAAAGCGCTACAGCGAATATAGAAGAGAACTTACATTCTGCAGAGGCATTGAGTGCATGCTCAAGAAGCATGTCTGAAAGCATCCAGCAGAAATCCGAATTCCCAGCAATCGCTTTTCTACGTAATTCGTTGCAACGAATCGTTCGTATGCGCAACGTTTTTTCTCGAAAAAGTTTCCCAACTCTGGGATCATACGACGGCCACTCGGAAAAGACCGAATTGAATTTCTGGAAATGTAATACGATCGTAGTTTTACGAAATCAATTGGTCTGCCCGATATTTTCACAGTACAGTAACTCTAGAGGGTGTACCAAAAATGTTTGTACTCTCTGAGTATACCTTAAGGTGGTCCTTAGTTATACTAAGTTTTCACGCCTCCCCCTAAAATTGTGCCATTTGGTAAGAAAATAATTCCTGCAAAAGATAAAGTTGATCGGATAAGTTGATAAAAACATGAGAAATTTTATAGGAAAAAAAAGAAAAAATATTTATTTTTAGAAGTTTTTAGTATTGCTGCAGGGACCTCTAACCGTCTGCAGAATTCACGAGGGATTGTGATAGGATTTTTACACTGTTAACCCGAAACACGAGATTTGAGCGAAAACGGACTTGTTAGCGGCAAGGTGGCGGACAGCAATTAGACAGGCTAATTAATGTGAAATAATCTTAATTCGTACAAAGTACGCACGTACTTGAATGCACGTAAGTTATTATGATATTTTTCGAGGTATAAAATATTTAACTTGAATTTTCAGTATACTCTTCACATTTAGCACACAGTTACTTCCATTTCAAAACTTCGCGCTCGATGAGGCACGACTTCCCGACGTCCGATAGCTTTAAAACTTTGGATATATCATTTTTTCATGAAAAGGAACAATATTGGGCGGGGAGGCGTGTCCAAAATTTCATGGTCGAAAAACAAGGACCACCCTAGTGTACCTGCACGATATCTCTCCGTGCAGAACACAGCCTAATTGAAAAATAATACGACTACACTGTACATACAACGTTGATTCTCGCGGCGGCATGGCGAACGGTGTATCGACGTGATCAAGGTTTCATCATTTCAAATAATACAGGAGCGTCACGATGCATGTATAATCGTTCTATAAATGTTCGAATAATTAACACCATGGATAATACCGGGCATGGTTAAAAATTCGCGGGCTAATGCCGGCGCTAGTTAAAAGCAGCGATCGTCAAATACCAGGGCATGGTTACTCTGATTCACGGTAAATTATTCAAGCATTAACCGACTTTCGCGTCGGTACGGTTCAGAATTTCGATTCATCAGAACGAAGAGGAACGATTACGCATTAAAATTACCATTCATCGGCCCTCAATGGAGTGCGCCAGGGCTCTCGCAGATTTGCTTTCGAATACCGTAGGCGCACGGCTTCGTATTTTCCGCAAGAATTCACCTGATAGGTTAGAAAGGATCGTCTCGGGAATTAGCTGCGAGCATATATCTCTCTAAAAGCTCTCGAGTGCCGTAGGACACTGTTGTCGAGCACCTACAAGGAGAAAATGCATTTCACCGTTTCCCCTCCCCATCGCGGACATTGTATTTTCCTTTTGCATTGTTCCGTATGCCTCTCTCTCTCTCTCTCTCTCTCTCTCTCTCTCTCTCTCTCTCTCTCTCTCTCTCTCTCTCTCTCTCTCTCTCTCTTTTCCCCACAGCTGCCACTCGCATAAGTAACGATCACCCAGTCGTAGTCTCTGTTTATTTTAAAAATACGTCGACTGCCGACCGAGCAATAATTTTATTTTACACGCTGAAAGGATGGTCGTACTCGAGCTAGGTTAACTATGAATATGCACTTTCCTGGGAACGAGGAAAGCAACGGACCACCAGCCACCAAAGTCCCGGCATTTATTCTAGCCACGCCGCCATTGAGTATTCTGAAAATATACAGGGAGCTCGCGCAAGCGTTTGATCAAATATTATCAGCAGAGATGGCTCGAGCTTCCTCGGCCAGAACAAAACTTTTCAAATAAGGAGCGAGCACTTCGGAACTTTCTGGTCTGCTATTTCTTTTTTTCTTTCCTTTTCTTTTTTTTTAAATCAAGGTACATGCTAATTTAAATTACAGATTGCAATGAACGGCGTCCGCGGTTTGTCGCGATACTTCGTTTGCTACTTCATGAATGCTAAACTCCACGAAGAAATTGATTGATTATGCAACAGCTTGCATAATGCGGTGTAATATTGTTTACCTGTTACCAACAACTTTATTCCACTGCGATATCGAAGTTGCAGCGAAATACAATTGTTAACTAGACGAGACGAATCCCGAGTATAAATAAATAAAGTTATTCCAGTGCAATGTACACTGGTGGAATTAATTCTGGAGACTTTTAGTAAATATATTCTTCGTTTCATATTTCTGTAGAATATGTATATTCTGTATAATATAATTATCGATAATAATCAAATGATTTTTATTTGTTTCGCATTATATCCCTGTACGTTAAGATCTCTGATTTTTACGAGCTTCAATGCTTCTGCATATTGAAGGATCAACCTCATTAACAATTCAAATAGAATTAACACAAATTTTATATTTCTCGTCGATAATCCGAATGGCATATCGAAGCGTTTACATTAATTCCTGCATATGGGATGAATTTTCACGACTTCACTGATGCGTGATCCATTGGTAATAAACAGGATGATAAATAATCAGCACGTTGGGTGACAACATGTGGACAAACGTTAGTTCATATCCACTGTTAGAGAGTTAACCATGTAGTACTTTGTCACTGAAAGATTAAATTATTTTATTGGGAAATACATAGTTTATAGTAGTAATGCTGATTTCGATTAAACTGACAATTTTGCAAAACTCTACTTCCTTACTTCAAATGAACCTCAGGAATCACTCGTTTGTTTGCATGGTAGTGCACCAGCCAAGTTCTCGCACTACCTCCTTTTGCAAGAAACAACTTAGCCGTTTTTTAGAGGCTTATAACTCGGCACTGGAGACAAATGGAGAGATGTAATTTCGTACACTTGTTAAATTCTATCATGTTTCAATATTGACAAAACATTAATCTTACAAGATTAGTAGACTGAAATCAAAATCTTTTTGGTACTTCCCATTGACCTACAAGCTTGAAATTTGGTACACAGGTCCACCACAACAAACACTCAAAGGAATAATTATCAAAGTTTGAAATTAAACTCCTTAAAGGGGTGGTATTGGAAAAAAACATTACGAAATAGGTACGTAGGATAGCATTCACTTCATTAACTTCGACCAGAGCAGAATTAAAGCCCAAGAGACTGGAATAATAGAATACAATAGATTAAGATCCTTACATCGACTAGCTCTATCTGTTAGGTACACCAGAAAACGAGAGTTCGAAAAATTAAAGACCGAGAGTCTTTAATTCTATGGGATAAACTCTATGGGACAAACCGATGAAATCTGTGTTAAAATCAAAGAACTTTCGATAGAAATGAGATAGAGGGATGAATTTTTTTTAAAATTAAAGCTGAAACATTGTAGAATATGGGAAAAATAGGGAGATTATGGTACGAATGTTATTAACCTTGAAAAAATAAAAGTTTAACTGTTTAACTATAATTCGATTTTTTGAAAAAACCAGAGGTCGTAAATTTTCAGACCAGATTTGAAATCAGCGTGAAAAAATCTACGGGAAATGGTACATAGCATGATAAAAAAAAATTTCTGCTCGTGGTAACGGAGAAACCACATTTTCTTGAAATTGTGCAAGTTTGACGAATTTTCTCAAGGTTAAAAACCATTCGTACTGTAATCTCCCTATTTTTCCCATATTCTGCAAAGTTTCAGCTTTAATTTAAAAAAAATTTCATCGCTCCATCTCATTTCTATCGAAAGTTATTAACTTCCCGATTTATAGGGAAGTTATTGTATTTGTTTTTGAATCGAGTTAGGTCAAGTTTTCCCACTGTGCGGCACTCCGACCACACATCGAGGAAGTACAAATCCCTAAAACTCCCAAACCAAGAATACAAAGAAAAAGAAAACCTCCTGCAATTAGAAAAACTAATCAACTAACAAAGAAAAAAAAACAACATAAACCTCAAACGGGACAGAGTTTCAAGTAGGTATAAATAGGTAGTAAAACGAACATGCATTTATCAATTTACTTAATGTCCACCTTAAAGATAAAAATTGTTTAAGATTTAAGGAATCAGGGGTAAGAGTAATACATACTTGAAAAATTGATGAAATCCCAACAAAAACATCTTGTAAACAGGATCCAAGTTCCTATGGCTGTAGAAAGTTGTGAGATCGAACAAAATACGGGCAAAATAAATACTGAAAAAAGTGTTTGTAAAAATTAGTTTAAAAGAACGCTATTTAATTTTTAAAGAGTTACATGGAGGGCTAAATTATTCAAACTTGCCCGCTACCTAACATCTTTGATGGCCATTGGTTTAAAAAGTAACGACCAAGTTTGAATAATTCAGCCCTCCATGTAACTCTTTAAAAATTAAATAGCGTTCTTTTAAACTAATTTTTACAAACGCTTTTTCAGTATTGCAACAGGTATTCCTAAGGTAACGAACTTGGCCGTATTTTCTTTGATCACACAACTTTTTACGGCCGTAGGAACTTGGCTCCTGTTTACAGGATGTTTTTGTTGGTTTGAAAAGTCGATACACCATATTGTGTTTGAATTCAACCTTTCTTGGGGTGCAAACTATCATTTCTATCTAGGTCAACCTCCCCTGAATTTGGTACAGCCTCCTGCAAACTTCGTCGGGCATTTTCCCCAGCAGCCAGTTAGCCCGGCTCAAACAATGCCGATTCACCATGAATTTTGAACTCGCGGGGCAATGTTTGAACGAGTCCGCGATGCGTGTAATCATCGGTCGGCCATGTAAACAGGGGCTAATGATCGGCAAGTATGAAAGACGCCGCGTCCGTGTACGGGGGATGAATCGGTTCGGCTCGTTGTATCAGTCGAAAATGAACATCATAATTGCAGGTGTCTGCGGTTCTTACGGTTTGCCACCATCGTGAACGGTCAGTAAATCTCGTGGTGTGCATTCACGGGGAATGGATCGAGGTCGTATCTACGTTTACCGTCCGCCATTTCCCCGTAAGAAGGGCTGCTGGCTAGCGTTCGCCCGAGTCGCTCGAAATTCCGGGTCACGCGTGCACACCGCGCCGCCTTTGACCAGCGAATCGTGAACAGACAATTTGCTGCTCTGGGATTCGAGACGGTCCGCTAGACTATTTTTTCAATTAATGAAAACAAATTTCCCTCGACAACTAAATAGGTTCAATTTCGATCGGTTTTCCCGTTCGACCAGTAAACGCGTGCGAGTCTCACTCGAGTTTGTCGTTTTTTGAAAGTGCAGGTTATTATTTTTATGTTCCAAATTAATAACTTATTTTACGTTCTAAATTAATTGTTTAGAATCGCATGAACCACTTGCATCGGTTATTAGAGACCTCCTGTTGTGATCGATAATTTGCCATGCAATTTGGTATGTATTAGATAACATAATGGAATCGTTTAATTGTAAAGCTTGCATATTACACGCGTACTATGGGTGTGCAATAATTAAAGGCACGGGAGTTTTCATCCAAAAATTTGTCGATATATGTTGACCACGCCCATGGAAGTCATACGATATCAACATAACTTGTTTAACACTAGAACTACCGAGCACTAAACGCAGTTGGCATACATTGCCTTATAATAACGACAATATACAATTTATTTCGATTTCGTGCAAGTTTTATTTAAATATATACTGTAACAAAGAAGTTAACTAAAGAAATTTCTCTCGGAAAAACACATTTATACTTTTAATATTTCGAATCGAAAACAGTTCGTACCAGTCATTCTGACTGGTCCGGTAGTTCTAGTGTTAATAATATAAGAACAGAAAATACAAAGTGTAACATAACGTTTATTCAAATTTAGGATCATTCGTTCCTGATAACTGCATAAGGAAAAATCTATATTTGTCATATGTCTACAGTTACATTATTGTTTTAACAGTGATAATAGAAAAAGAAAAAATTTGTATTTTCTCGATCATTTTATAACATTGCATCCCGAAATCGAACGATTCGTATGGAGCAACCTACTAAAATATATTTTTCAGTATCTATCCGCTAGTGCTGGAATAACAAACAATACGTACCGACAAATTGAAATGAATGGAACTCGATCCGTATAGATTAAAAATATTGACGATTTACGCAAGCTGAAAGATATTTACCTCGTGTATTTCCATGAAATATTTCATGGAAAACAATCGCAATTAAATGTTAATTTCGACGTCAATCTTATGTTCAAAATTAGAACGAAGATTAAAATTAAATTAACATCTCGGATGTCCACAAAGAGGAGAGTTTTACGCAGCGCTTTGTGTCCGATGGAATCGATTTTCGGACTAGAATGGTTCTCATTAAATCAGAATTGACAGCGATTAACGATTCTTTTGTTTGTTTTTTGTTTTGGTTCTGCGCAACTCGGTAATTCGTGATAAATTAGAAGTGAACGCCATTAATCGTAATTCTAATAAAGAAAGTAAATATACTTAGAGATATGGATACAAAAAACTATATTTCTTTGAGATTGTATCTATAATTAATAATTGTCCCACAGATTTTTATTCATTTGTTTACAGCTATTTTAATTTAAAAAATACTAAACCCACATAATGTACACGCGTGTGAGTATGTTTGACGAGGTTAAATATATTTATACATAAAAATGAAGAGGTTACTTCGCGACCGCGGTTTTTGTAAATACAAAAGTAACTCATTTCAATAACTCATTCATATAAATGTACAGAGAGCATAAAACAAGGAAGCGCAATTTTTTAACCGACGGCACGTTAAAACTAATATTTCAAAAATTGACGCGTAAGCACTAAATTCTCAAGGCACTTTGACATTTTATGATGCACCGCTCGCAAGTTTTACGTCTCCCGATATTTTCCTAGTCAATTCCATTTGTTAGAAATGGAAATTTGTTCGAAAAGATACAATGAAGTCTAAAAATTCTCTAAACCCACCTTCATTTCCGTGGAATATTTTAAAAACAACTATCGAAGCTCCTTTACATCTGTATTTATTTATGTGTTTATGCACTTGTAACAAGAATGAACAAGTGCAATTTAAAACAGTGAAAATATTAAAAGACTTTGAGAGTGCTGATATATTATTTGCACCACGTTAAAATTTAGCTCCTGCATTTTTGTTTTGTGTAAACCTCCGGAGTCTAGTGATAAATAATAGATAAACTGAGTTCACTTATGAAAATTTCGCATTTTTCTCTGTTACATTACATTTCCATTGGCATGTACAGATCTAAATTATGCACAGAGTGCGGAGTACACGTAATACGAAGTGTAGATTAAAAGAAATGATCATGGGTGCTAATTAATAGAATTAATGAGACAGGATTCCTACCTACGTGAGCCAGTAATATATGATATTTATTCAAATGAATTTTACTGCCGAATTTCCATTTCGAATCACATTATTCGCCGCAGATCAATGCCCGAGCGTGACTGCTTTTCGAAATAACTGCGAATTCATTGGAGCCGGAATAAAATCGTAACTTATTAAACTTATTCCGAAATTCAGTGGTTCAAGCCCCGGCACGGTTTTGTTCGATTGAAATTCTCATTCCAATTGTTACATTGCAAAATACAATCTGTTCTCGTCTGAACGGAACAAATTTGAAACATGAAAAAATACATATTTTTTTTTTACAGGGAAACTACAATGGCGGTCACTTAACCTATCCTGACCCGACCTCCGATCAAATATTATAGACACCTTTATGCAAAATAAAACTGGTCTGACTCGATTCTGGGAAACAGGAGTTAAATAAAAATTGATTTCGTGATTCGCGTAATCTTTTCATTGTAGCTGTCATCCAGAATTTGAACTAGATTGTATTTTGCAATGTAACGATTCAGTGAAGATTCACCCCTATGACGGATAATAACCATTACTTTTTATGGAGGTGGTATGCTCACGATTGGAATTATTGCGCGATTAGTTTGATGGGTTCTATTTAGAAGCGGCGCGACGTATTGCCGGCAGACCGAAGGGGGTCGCGTTTCCACGATGTTTACATGGGGTGTATATGGCGAGTCAGCGGCTCGGAGTTTACACGGCGTGAAAGAACCAGGCATGTGTTTACCGAGATGATCGGATTGTTGCTTCGAAAACACTCCGCGTTGGAGTGGATACGCGGCGGTATCTCCCCTATCCAAACTAATAGGCGCAGGCGACAGTTTGAAAACTGGAACGATGGTAAAAATTCATGCTCCTCGAATGTCTGCCAACATTCGTGGCGGAAACGATTTAACCCTTTGCACTCGGAGCTATGTTAACTTGAAAATTAAATATTTCTTTCGACCCAGAAAAATTCCATTCTGTATGATTATTTTCATTTTATGGATACGAAATTGATATAATACCTCGTATAATATTTAAATGTTTAGTAATTAATGAGATAGAAATATATTCAATAATGTAAACAATATTTTGAATAATGTACAGCAAGTTTTAGTGGTGACTCTGAGTCACCACTCGGAGCTATGTCAACTTGAAAATTAAATATTTTTTTCGACCTAGAAAAATTTCATTCTGTATGATTATTTTCATTTTATGGATATGAAATTGATATAATACCTCGTATAATATTTAAATGTTTAGTAATTGATTAGATAGAAACATATTCAATAATGTAAACAATATTTTGAATAATGTACAGCAAGTTTTAGTGGTGACTCTGAATCACCACTCGATTTAAAATATGAAAAAAACTAAATACCTATGTAGTTCTCATTTTTTGTTTATCAGTGGTACAAAATAGATTATGATAAACCCTGAACGAAAAATACCTGTTTACCTTCTATATAAATTTACATATTGTTGGAATTTATATAGAAAATTTATTATTGATTGAGGTCTGTATGTGAAAATATATTGTGAACGAATTAACACGTTAATGCTGTTCCTGGTTTAGTGTTTCGGGACGCAGGTCGAGATTCAATAGTTTTATTTTCCTGCGTGCTCGATAGTCTCGTGACAGTTTGTCGTTTCAATGGAGATTTAGCTGGGTTTTTTTATTGGTCCGATTTCGTCTGGATAAGACTGGGGATGTATCGGTTTTAGGGAAAGTAGATTAAACGGTTTTTCGGTCGCGTTATTTGTTTGCGCAAAGGTAAATGATTGGCGAAAGGACACGCTCGTATTGTTTTTTGACCGTTAATGGATGGACAGGCGTCGCGAAAAATCATTCGTCAGTGGCGAGAATGGAAATTCAGTGAAATTTTTTTTAATGAATGTTGCACCGTTTCAAATTTCATTTTTCAAACATTATCGCTGCTGAAAACGCACTCGATATTCTCACGCCATATTTGAATGTATAGAAATACCAATAGGAAATTGAACGTATCAATAAAACACGATAACGTCGATCATTGGGTTATAATTTGATCGTTACTTGTACGTCGTGAAATCCTAAACCTAAGCCGCTTACTTCTTTCAAAATTCATATATTTTATCTCGAGTTATAATATTCATACGTCGACGTTATATCATCCGATTTCTGCAGGTACGTCAGCAATTTCTCATAACCTCGTTTCTGTATCCCATTGTGGCCGGCCAGAAAGAAAACGTTTTCATTCTCTTCGCAACTTATTGCATTCGGCCGAGACGTTACAACAAAGCCGCTCTCTTCCATTTGTAGTTCGGAAAAAGGCATTTTTCTATGAACCTTATGCGCCACTAAAAGCTCCATAAAATATGCGGACAGCTCTCCCATCCCGTTTCATTCTTAAGATATGGAGATTACCCTCCTTAAGTAACGTGCCCCCCCTTTTCGACGTAATTAGCGTGGTCTAATGCAGCCTTTTAAAGACTTAATTCTTGTACATACCTTTCACGGATGCACAACACCTGCATTGTTCGCAGATACTTTTAATAGTGCTTTCGGATTGCCGATGTTGATCAAATATTCTGTTCACGGCAATATTTTGAACAGTCGCTTCGTGAAATTGTAGAGCGATATTTTTCGTACCCGGCCGGACTCTCGGAAATAATCGAATACGAAAGTTGTCGAGTACACGGTGCTTCTGAATACGAATTGGCTAGTGTCCATTCATATATTTTTTTTTCTCTCTACTTCTCGCGAACACGGATGTTGATGCGCGGGGCCTCCTGTATCAGTTCGCTATCGATTTGCTATTCATCAATTTACAGAAAATTATTGCGCCGAACAAATAATAGTTCTCCTCTGCATACAAACAGATCAATAATGCGTGTTTGCCAGCCGAGGATGCATAGCGAGCGGCGGCGACAACAACGTGGATTGTAAAGACGTAATTGTTTGTCGTTTCTATTACACCAATCATGTCCTTTAACGATTGTCGATCCGCGATTACGCCGACCACGACGTCACGTGGAGTCCCAACTTTCACACAATTCGGGACCCGTTGTTTTATTCGCTACATTTCACTCTGCATGATACAACTGCTTTGATTAAACGTCGAATTGCCTTGATTGCAACATAAATTGGGGCATTAGAATCGGCTATTAATCAGGGTGACGAGTAGCCACGTTCCCTCGTCACCTCCGCCCTTTGAACCAGTGTCACCAGGTGAGGGGCGCGAATCCAGGGGAAAAAGTTACCCTCTCCCTATCGGTATCGGACACGTGCACCACAGAGACGAAACCGAGTTAGGTATGCTGCCTTCATATTTGTCATTTTATACGTTTACACTGTCGGTGAACTTCAATAAATATAGTTATTGGATTACCAAAGTTTAACCCGTAGCTGTATCATTTTCTTTGAAATTACATCGATTAAAACGATTAAATCTTTGTCCCGAAAATCTCGTAGACGAGACAAGAAAATTTATATTTTTTCTGTGACTGCATTTATTTTAACACATTACCGACCCGGTAGTGATTATTGTATAATGTTAATAAATCTATGGTATCTAAATATTTTTTAATAGTTTTATTTGAGATAATTGCAATGTGAATGAAAATTTCTATTCTTTCATTTGGTACAGCACAGTTATATATTAATAATATGTTAAGGTTAAATACTTAAATAGCGTCAGCGTCCGAAAAAACCATCAGCTTTAATAATTTATGCTGATCGGTTATTCTCTTCGAAATTGTTCACAAAATCTGCATAATGAGGCGCGCGTTATTGACACGTTTCACCGGATTTAGAAAATAAAACACCGGAACACTTTGGTCTATCGCTCTTAACGTTCCATTAAAGTCTCGGGGTGATTTCCATTTCGATGCAAATCGTGTAATTACAGTCGATGATGAATGACGTTGATAGTGCAGAACAGAGACGCCGGATTGACGTCGGTGGACGCGTCAAGCCGAGACGCTTCATTTTTGAAAGTGGATGAAACAAATATCTGAATTGCACGCGTTCGACGCGATTCCACTCGCGTTTCAATTCATATCCACCGCACCACAGTCGACAAATATTCATATACCTCTGAAACAGTGAATAATAAATAAAAAAGAAATGAATTTGAACAATTTCGTTCGTAAATCAACTCTTTTTACAGAAGTCATTCAAATTTACGCCACCAATGGATTCTTATTTAAAAAATGAAATCACTTTGACGTATGTATCAAACAGTAAATAATAATTAAAAATTAATTGCTGCAAGTTCATTCGTAAAACAATTGCCTGTTTCAAAATGGTATTACCTTGACGTTTCTATTAAACAGTGGATAATTCTTTTCACAGGAGTCATTCGAATTACGCCACCAATGGATTCTTATTGAAAAAATGATGTATAATGTAAATAATAATTAAAAATTAATTTCTGCAATTTCATTAGTAAAACAATTGCTTGTTTCAAAATGAAATTACCTTGACGTTTCTATTAAACAGTGAATGATAAATGAAAATTAATTTGTACAATTTCGTTTACAAATCAATATTTTTATATTCTTAGATCTGAAATTGATTTGATGTTTGATTTTGTTTTAATTCAGTTTCTTCCGCTTTAAGCTTTCCATTAATCAGACCCGCGTTTTTTTGTTGCGCTGCGAAACCACTGGTGATCCACATGTTTACCGAGTACATCAGTGCGCGAGGGTTTTGTTTTCCCATAGACGTGCTCTGTTCCGCAATTTTGCATGATTCTGTCCTTTCTCCAGCTTGCAACTCATCCCATCGAACCATCCCCGTATTCAGCCACGCAGGCGCGCGTGCGCGCCCACTTTTCGACGTTAATTAGAAATACGCATTCCCACGTGATCGGCGGCGGACAGAGTTTAGCAACGTTGCGGCCGAGACTTTTTTTTTAACCGTGCATTCGAAAAATTTCATTACCCTGGAAAATGAAATATCGAATTTTCCTGAACAGTCGTTTACCTAACCACGATCGAACGGATCAGGGAAATTTGTATCTTTCCGACGATGTGTACGGTACTTTTTACGGATTATATACCGTGATTTTAGCAAACGCTTAATACGCCAGAAATGCATATGAAATATTTAACAATTTTGCGATGCGTGTATTCCCACTTGAGAATATAATGAAAACGTTGATTCGTTTCGGATTCGATGGAAAACGTTCTTGTAATGTCGATAAACGTGTGATTTGTTGCTATTTCGGGCAACTTTTTCAAAAGAAATTTCTTGTACCATTTTCTAAATAACAAAAATTTCCTTTTTTTCGTAAGGTAACGCAGCAAAGTGTTCGTCTAAGACAAACCGTCGGGGTCATGCTGTTTCTTAGATCACTTAGTTGAATTTGTTTACCCTTTCACTGTTTAATATTTCACCTACTAATTTTGACCATAAATGCATAAAATCTGCAGTTCGCTAATAATTCGCCAATTCGCAGTAAACATACTTATCATATCAATTACATATTTATCACAGTCGCCTAATCATTTTCCCGGCTAAACAGTCCAAACAAAATCCTAATGGAAGCTTCACGTGGCAGAGAGCTTCAGCAAATAGTAATCCATTCAACTAAATTAATTCTATCAAATAAAATTCATTAGAGCAACGCAACGTTTCATTTGCACACTCGACGAACTCATAGATGCTATAATTAACGTCAAAACTCATAGGGCACATTTCGAACGTTAATTGCGCACCGTAATGCGTACGGTTTCCGGTAAATGGGACGCGTAAGGAATTTCAAAATTGGCATATTGAAAAGATTGATTACTGTTATGGTAATACAACATTCAGCTATTAACCCTTAGCACTCGAGTGGTGACTCGGAATCACCATTGAAAATTGTTGTACTATTATTCAAAGTATTGTTTGCATTATTAAATATGTTTCTATCCAATCAATTACTAAACATTTAACTCTCATCCGTCCCTCATTTCACCAACTGAATCTGTCCCTCGGTATCAAATTGACACTGTGACACAAAATAAAAAAAATCAATGTTTTTTTTAGCCAAATTCATGAGTTAAAATTTACATCTTAGGTTTCTCGGTTGTGCTCAGCATTAAAAAGATAAAATTCACACAAAGTATCGGGAAAATTTACCTACAAATAACTAAACAGTAGGTATAACTTATTTCGAGGAAAACTGTGTCAAATGGACACGAGGGAAGGATGAGGGTTAAGTATTTCATGAGGTATTATATATCAATTTCATATTCGTATAAAAAAGAATTAATATATATATATATATATATATATATATATATATATATATATAGAATGGCCAACAACCGTAGTCCCGTTGAAAGCACCGGTTCTCGTTAGATCACCGAAGTTAAACAATGTGGAACTTGAACGGCACTAGGATGGGTGACCGTCTGGTAAAAAACCGGAAAGTGACCCACCCGAGGTGTTTTTCACGTGTTGTTGGCAAAAGGTGGTTCGGAACCCACCATAAACAGTAGGTCCCGCTGGAAAGGCGATGGTGAGAGTGGAAAAGAGAGGGATTATGGGTAAATGAATTGGAAACCCTGAGGGGACCAAATATCATGTTAAAATACAATACTACAATATATATATATATAGAATGGAATTATTCTAGGTTGTAAGATATATTTAATTTTCGATTTAAAATAGCTCCGAGCGCAAAGGGTTAATGTATGCAAGATGTTGCTATCGTGAAGATTACTTTAATACTAGAACTACCGAGCACTAAACGCAGTTGGCATACATTGCCTTCTAATAATGACAATATGGCATTTATTTAGATTTCGTACACGGGATATTTAAATATGTACTTCAATAGAGAAGTTTACTAAAAAAAATTTCTCAAAAAAACATACTTATACTTTTAATATTTCTAATCGAAAAAAATTCGCATTAGTCATTTTGACTTGTCCGGTAGTTCTAGTGTTAAGAGAGTACAGGGTGTCCCGAAATTGTTGTACTTCCTGGAAAGTGGGTTCCCGCGACGTTCGTCGGACAATGCGATATTGCGTTGCGTCGTTAGAGGGAAACGAAAATGGGGTTAAAATTCGTGAACGGTCGACCCCGTGAATTTCAATCCCGACAGTTTTTATCAGACCGTTTCACAGACGGTACACAGTAATCCGAGGACCACCTGCGTGCACACGGTCGGCGCAGCAGATCATTCCCTGTCGACTTCCGATACGGACTGTCAAAACAACCCTGGCCTCGGGGCTTCGTCGAGGTCCAATTACGAGTAATCAGTTTCCCCCGATGACATCTTTCAGCATGCATGGCTTTAATTAGAAGCTCGGATGTCGCTTTTCGTCCTCGATTATCAGCATCGACGAGAGTCGGCCTCGTGACCTCGTCTAATCGAAAGTGGAGAAAGGATTCCGAACACTGCAAGACGCGCCGCTCGCAAATTACACACGCAGAAACGTGCGCGAAACTGCGAACCCGATCGAACGTTATGCGACGTTATTCTTCTAATTACCAGATGGATAAATCATAATTATTACTTCTCTCGATTTTAATTGGATCTCGTTAAAGCAAATTGAATCGGGAAATCTGCATAAGTCAACTCCCGTGGATTTCCCGGCTACGCAGAAGCGTTTCTGAATAATGTTTGGGTAAACGAAAAGAATGTTGAATGGTTAACGCTCGGGCAACCGTATCGATCGTCCTTTATTTTAATGTTATTCCTAATTTCTCATAAAATAATAATATGTGTATCCATTTTATGGAAGAACGATGTGTGCCGAATATAAGAACAATAATTAATTATTGGTCCTCAAAAGTAAGTTTAATTCCATACTTTTGTGATTGTCCTTTATTACCACGTGTTTTTTTAATGTTATTACTAATTTCTTATGAAATAATAATATGTGTATCCATTTTATGGAAGAACGGTGTGTGCCGAATACAAGAACAATAATTAGTGGCCCTCAAAAGTAAGTTTAATTCCATACTTTTGTGATTGTCCTTTATTTTATTGTTATTCCTAATTTCTCATGAAATAATAATATGTGTATCCATTTTATGGAAGAACGATGTGTGCCGAATACAAGAACAATAATTAGTGGCCCTCAAAAGTAAGTTTAATTCCATACTTTTGTGATTGTAATTTTGATGTGCGCAGATTTTATTAGCGGTATTATTTTGCGGGATCTGCTGAACACAATGTTTAGTTGCGAAATTGAGATACGATTGAAACGTAACCTAGACCTCAGCTAAATCTAACCCAGACATAACCCAGATCTCTACATTATTGTGAATTACTCACCCTGGGTTGGATCTAGGTGCGATCTAGGTTAGATCTGAATTAGATAGTCTCACTGTTTGCTTTTTATCGAACGTACACAGTGCTCAGGAAATTTTATACTATTCACCAAGTTTTCTTTGCTCGGAATGTTTTTAATGAACGGCCGGTGATAATATTTTCGAAAGTCATCGCGAATTAAACTGTCGCTAATTACCCTCTGGCAACAATGAGGACCGAATCAGTTTGGATCCTGTGTTTTAAATATTCCACCAAATGTTTCAATTAATATTAATAAACGTTTCATGCCGCGTACCGTGCTTCTTTACAAGGTAAAATATTTTTGTTGTTGCACAACAGAGTTGAATTACATGTATAAGCTTTTTTCAAACATATTATAATATACTTGTAAACACATTTTTCCTACGTGTTATGCTTTAAATAACTTGAATGGGGTGATAACAGGAGGACCGTGGAAAATAAATGTTCCACTGGTGCGTGGTATGTGTTTTGTTTCGTTTGTAGCTCTTATTTCCGCTTCCCCATTCCCGTATATTCAAATTCAAGCGTAAATGGCATTCCTCCCTCATTTAAGTACTTAATGAAATAGCCTTTCCAAACGACTATATATTACATATTTTTATTTTATATTATACATTTGAAAAGGCTATACTGTCTGTTGTTAATTCAAATGTTCTCTAGTCCTTGTTCGTTATATAATTAACAAATGCACAGTCGAAAAGATTTGCTCACAATTGTCAAGTTTAATTGAATTTCTATTTGTTGTATCTGTTCAAATCGCAAGTAAAAGTTGCCTTGTTATTTAAAATGAATGAACAAGTTTTAATTGAATTTTACACGAAGTTAAAGATAAAACGGCACCGTTAGAAATAAAAGTATAGAGTAGAAATACCGTAAACAATTTGGATTGGATTAAAAGTGAAATGATACAGATGAAAGTATAAAGAAACAATTTGCGCTGATCATTTTGAAGCGAGGTTGCATCTGGGTTAGGTTGAAAGTAAAATGGCGCACCGAGAAATAGAAGTGACGAGCGGACGATTCAGATTCATCCCGGTCGATTCGCCTGATTAAATGTTTAATGTCGCTGATGGGAATAGTTATCGAAGTAATTTCATATTAAAATTTAAAAAAGATGAATAAGAAAGGGGAGATATGTAAATGAAGGAAATGCAGAAAGAACTTCTCGCGGAATACCAAATGAGTACTACCCCGCTGAAACGTAATAAGAGTTGCGTCGACTTTAAATTACGTGAATTTTGAAAATTGGCCGAGCATTTCGACCGCGCGATAATTGATTTCGAATCATTTCGAACGTCTCGGGAATGCCACGACGATCGGCTAGCATTATTCAAAATGTTCGATCGAATGAAGCAATTCGTGATAAGTCTCGCTATTAAATATCTTACTATGTAGAAGTCTCCGGAGCCCAACGAGGGCTCGTAGAAATGATGGGTAATTCAGACTACTCCAAATTCCGAAAGTTTCCCAAGGAAGACTAGCATCATTTACTAATTAATTCCATGCTTATGGCAGCCTCATTAACCCTTATGTGGCTACTCAGACACTGATGTACTCGCTTACAATGCGAGTTGCAAGTTTGGATAACAAATGCTCGGAATTATCGTGTGCAAAGCAATGCTTTACGGTTGAAAGATAATCCCTCAAAATTTTCACTCGCTAAAACCCTGATAAAACGCTAAACACTCTTAGCTTCATCATAATTTTTCTCGGCGGTTAATTAAGATATTCAAATGAAATAAAAATGTAAATACTCAAAGGTACCGGTTGCATTTCGTATATTTTTATCACGGTTTATTTAAATCGAATTTTCCAAGGGTGGAGGGAGTAAGCAACGCTGCGCCTTATTCAATTATATACGTACAGTGTAAATGTAATCCAGCAGGCCAACGACGTAGACAAGTTGGATAAGTACACGAGGGTTAAGAGACGTGATTATGGTAGAAGGTCGATTATCTGAACGTCACTTAACGGAAGCGTCTATTATCTCAACATCGGTTACCGCCGATTATCGGAACACGGAATGAATCACGAGACTAAACTACTTATCAATAATCATGTTTCTATTACCTCTTACTATTTATAAATAAGCTACAGTTTAATGTACTGATTGAACACGAAAGGGAAGTTGTCGCATCCATAAATTCTAAAAATTATGAAGCTGACGAAGAGTGACCTAAATAATTCAATGACCAATGAGAAAAAGAAACAGCAATACAACTATGAATAAGACATCGATAATCGACAGTGACAGCTCCGCGTCGACCCTATCGATTAATCAAAGCATTGAAGAAAAGTGTGTCTGGCAAGATAGCAACCCCCAAACCTCGTGGCGTGTGTCTAATTGAACGAATGAATGATTTGAAAGGTGATTCGCGGAGTGTTCTCACCCTGATGCACGCGAGTCCGACATCGAAAGCTAGGCTAGGGTGTTGGGACCGAAAGCAGGCTGAAATTCCCATCGATCGATCGAGAAACTTTCGTCTGTCGCCTTTGGTTGTCGTAGCACGATATTAAATCAACAATTACGTCGGTCGGCTAGCCGCGAGATGAATTCCTCGGCACGCGGGGCTCTCGTGGCAAATTCAATTCGCGTTTTTCATTCGATCCTTTGAGCTCGCAGTAGCCGGCTTTCATAAATATTAAAACGGAACACAGGTCTGCGTACCGGCGCTGCAACCAGTACCCGTTCCTCCGCCTGTCATTTAATATTCTCGGTCGCGTGTAGCATTGCGCCAATGAACCACGGTTTGAAAAGGATCCTGGTCTAGCCGACGACCTGGGAGGCCTGCGCCAAGAACCTGTGGGCCGATTAACGCGCTGATGAACCCGACCGTGAGGCGACACGCTCTCCTTTAGCGGGCACAGATCATCGTCGTTCGGTGAATAGCAAAACCGTTGCGAACCGTGGACCACACCTGGCCCGGTTACATAACGGGATTTACAGACGCGCAGGACTGAGGATCTCTGAAAAACTGACGATCCCGGCCGAGAGATTAATGAACCAACGAGGATACTCGCTGATACCGACCAAAACCATTCTTATCACCAACCGAACAGCAGGTCCGAAATCTTTCTGAACCATCGACAGAGTATGAACTTCGAACGTCTACAAATCCTGCTGGTTTCTTTGGTGTCCCGAAGACTTCGATGCTGAAGGAATCGAACTCTCTCTCTCTCTCGCGGGCCAAGATTACTCTCCTTTGAACGTCGCGAACGTGCACGAGACACCGCTAGCCCGAACATCGTGTGATCTTATCGGCGATCCTGCAACTTACCAGGCTGGTTATGAGGGCTGAATTCACGTGTTCGCCCTCCAGTGACGTGGGGGCCAGGAGTCCGCGTCGCTTAAAGCCGCACAGCGTAATCCGAAACGGTACGTTGGCGCGAACAATCGCACGAGGCTGCGCTCTCTCGCGGAACGCGTTTCGATGCGCTCGTTACAGAACCTGTTGGCGGGTTACACACGTAAGAGGTATCACTGGCACACTTCACTGGAAATTTATTATTCCACTGAGAGCACAAGATTTATCCGCGGAGACGTGCGTTTCCACCCACTTGAAGGGCCCGACGTCGATTCACGGGTCGCAGACACACCTTTTCACGAAATCAACTCCCCCGGTTGCCGATCGGCCACCAATTAACCCAGCCGATTCAGCGTGCCTCGTTATCTACCAGCGCCGCCGGTTAATTACACCTCGTGTATCGCGGTGTCGCGCGTTTATTCGCCGTTCATTTAATCCTGGCTTGGAACGCGACACGGATTCGGGGGCCGGCTTGAAGGGAAACGATGTCCTCCTCGATGGTAAAAGGATAGCCACGTGACAATGTTTGCCAACGATTTCCTTTCGATCCCCTATCCAATCATTCAGACACCCCTAACGTGTTGTATTCTTGCGTCCGGACATAGAGCTACCGTCGACGTGCACCACCCCGTTCAAAACCCCTAACGGACGGGTGTCCCGAACGTCCGCGACACCTAACCCCCGAACCTGGACGACCGTCGCGTCGGCAACGCTTGACCACGTGTTCCAAAGGACGTATGCTCCTTCGCGACTCCTCCTCCGACTGCCAGCACGGTGATGTACGTGTGCACGCGTCGCTCACGAGACGCACCAGCCGACGCGTAACACACTGTTCACAAACACCGAACGTCAACGTTAAGGGCGACTCGTTCACGGCGCCAACCACTCCGCGCACCGGTCCAACACGACAGGATTCACCTGGACCTGAGAACTCCGGTCTGACACTTACGGAGAGAAAAAAGTTCGCGACAGAACACCCACAGCGAGCTCGACGCAGCGTCGCTCGCTCCGAAACGAACGACGCCCTGTTGTCGTCGCGGCACGGGGTGAACGCACGACTTTGCGGATGACGATCCGCGCCCTCCACCACCCAGAAACTACCTTCCGTCGCTGCTGCCACTGCCACCGCTACCACCACCACCTCCTCCACCGCCTCCTCCACCACCACCGTTCGCGTCACCCACCTCCACCGCTTTCACAACCACCTCTACTTTCTCCACCAATACCACCCCAACCAGCACACCACCACATCGACGCTGCGCGGCGGCGGCTGCTCCTCTCTCTCTTTTCCTCACATACACATCCTCTCTCTCTCTCTCTCTCTCTCACTCTCTCTCTCTTCCTCACATACACATACTCTCTCTCTCTCTCTTCCTCACATACACATTCTCTCTCTCTCTCTTCCTCACATACACATACTATCTCTCTCTCTCTCTCTTCCTCTCTGTACGTGTATTGCGAATATTAGTAATACCCCGGAGCTCGGGTTGGGAAATCCTGTCACGCTACTACTACCACCCTACTAGATACCAGCTAGTGTCCATTCGCTCCGTAGCAATATCAACGGCGACATTAACACTAATCCTCGACTCGTGTAGACTCCCTTACAGAATAACAAGGTCGGCCGGATTATGTAACGAAGTGTTGCTACAGGTACGCGCGGCGTTCCAGTCGACCCTGTGTTCGCCGTGATTGGGGATTTCATGATACTCTTTAGCACTCTACAGGTAACCGGAGCCACGGCTGTTTGATCGCGATCGGGGATATCTCTCTTCGAACCAACCGATTAATAATCGAGCTGCGTATTGGAAAATCGTTGCTCTTCTTTCGGTAGAGGATCCAGTCTGGAAGATGTTTCTAGCATTATCAGTGCTCGAAACGCTATCGCCAGCACTCTTACCAATACCAGTCTCGGTGCAACGTTTAAACGCGGTTGACGCACACACACTCTCTGGCCAAGTTTCTATGTACAACCGTCCGCGCCGTACATCTACGCCTACAACGGCGTAGATTTTACGGACACAGAGGAACTCTCCCTCGTGGGTACGTGCACATCCTGGCACACGATTCTCAGAGCCAGTGGTTCTCCTCGCGCAGGTCAGACCTCCCAGTGACGGTTGACAAGAATCGGTGGTGGATGGGTGGATGGTAGGGAGAGGGAGAGGTTCTCTCGCGAAGGGTGCATCCTGCTCTCTCCCTTGGCAGTTCTCTTGGTGTGTTTACGGGGCGTCTCGACGCGGGCGCCGCCACGGGGTTGGGTGGTCACGGTTGGAAGTTCCGACGTCGATCGAATCCCCAATTGGGTGGGAGATGTGGGCACCTGGGGGGTTGGAAGGGGACACGGGGATGGCTCCGCTCGAGGTTAGGGGAAAACTCTGAACCCTCCGTACTAGCAGGCCACCCTCCACGGAACTCCGATAACAGCGTTGCCGCAGCTACGTACGCCTTTGTGAATGGAGACAAAACCGAAACGATCCGTCGCGAGAGAAGGTCGACATCTTCTCGCGGGTTACCAGCCGACTCTTCCCGTTCAATGGCCACTTGGTCATCGTAATGACCCAATTGCGACCGGTCCGCTCTCTCATCCGTCGCTTAATAACAAGTGAACGTTAACCTTGCTCGAGCACGATAGATCAGCGATCCTGTGCAAATTAATCTTTATACTCCGTTAGCCCTCTAAGCTCTAAGTGGATTCGCAAAAATCAGGAATGTGGTGAAATCTACATCTATTAACCCTTAGTAATCGTGTGGTGACTCTGAGTCACCACTAAAAGTTCCTGTACATTGTTCAAAATATTGTTTACGTTATTAAATATGTTTCTATCTACTCAATTACTAAACATTTAAATATTATACGAGGTATTATATCTATTTCATATTCTTAAAATGAAAAAATCATAAAAAAATGGAATTTTTCTAGATTGAAATAAATATTTAATTTTCAAGTTAAAATATCTCCGAGGACAAAGGGTTAAAAATCGTAGAATTTTTTTCAAATTGGTGCAAACGACTCGAATTTCTTTTAAGATGTTAGATTGTATAGGATTTGAACAAATTATGTTTCTCTATGGATGTTTATGCATTCGTGGCACATTATTTTTCTTTATCTCAAACTTATGAAGACTTTTACCATAGAAAATAATATTTTACATGATTTTAATTTCTTAACCCTTCGTTGCATGATTTTTTTCATTGTGACGAAAGGATAGAGAAAGGTCAGTTTTTGTGTTTTATTTTAGAGAAAAATATTTAAAAAAATTAAAATTATTTTCTCAGAAAACTACACATAAACAAACATAGTAAGAAAACACATTCGTAGTTTACGATGATTTTACTTTCTTAACCCTTCACTGCATGATTTCTTTCACTGTGACGAAAGGATTGAGGAAGGTCAGTTTTTGAGTTTGATTTAAGGGAAAAATATTGAAACAAAATTACAACATTTTCAGAAAAAATACACATAAACAAACATAGTAAGAAAACACATTAGTAGTTTACGATGTACCTGGAAAAATTGAAAATTGCATAAACATTCGCCGTCCAGTAAATTGACTAGTGACTTAGGGGGTTAAGCGTTCGTGAGTGGAGACAAAACCGACACGATCCTTCTCGAAAGAAGGTAATCTTCCGCAAGATCCGAACTCTCCCCGTTGAATGGCCACTTGGTCATCGTAATGGACCAATTGCGTTCGTCACCAACTAGCCGCTTAATAATGAGCGAACGTTAACCTTGCTCGAATTCGATCACGTCGGTATTTCGATGGTCTCGCGATTCCCCCGACCCGCGACACATTATAAAATAAATCGGTCCGCTGTTCTTGTTCTCCTCCTCTTTGTTTGCAGCCTGATGGCAGGTTTTATTGGAGTTCGACTCACTTCGTTTCCTGAGAATGATACGTATCCTCGTCGTCCGCTTTTCGAGGATTTTATTGTTGGTGGTGGTCGGCTATGCCACTCCAATGTGCAGGAGCTTCGGCTTGTTGACCAATTATTTTGTTGGTAAACCACGGGTTCTTGTGTATTTTTGCCATAGGGGTAGAAAGAGTACCGGGAAAGGGTTGAATCCGGCCGAATTCTTCGACAAAATTAATATCTTTAAATCCATGCAACTTGTGCAACAAAAACTGATTAATTTTTGTTCCACTCATTCGTTTATCCGGCTACTGGAAATTTGTTTTTGCATTCAATCAATGTTTCTGTCTATAATTTCATGGCACTTTAGTGAATATAGTCCAGGATCCACCGACCATTTTTACAATTGATTACTATCAAACTAATTTTCCGTGATTAACTTCATTTTAATGAGACGCCCAACTTTTTCCCTTGTGGTAGCTAACAGGGGTAGCAGGGATAAAATATGTCGATTTGACGATTCTCAAAGACTTATTACTATCTGGGTTTTTTTTTGTTAAATCTCAAGATAATTATCTAAATTATTCGAAAAAATATTTGTATATTTACTACTCACGGAATATTAGCTTGATAGTAATTAATTGTAAGGATGGTCGGTGGATCCTGGACTAATAACGTCAGGCGATGAAAAAAAACTTGAAAACTCGAATTCAGTGGATTTTCGAAAATGATATCAGTGTGTCGTAGAGATTAATGTATCGTTTGACAAACTTTTGACGGAGAGGGATTTCTTTGTTCGAAGACAGCAGCTCGATAAATTTCTGTTATCAACTTCGACCGATTCATAAAACGAAAACTCCTGCACGGTTACCAATATCTCGGGCCGTTCATCGTACAGAATGAAAAGATGGAGTACAACATAACTAGTATAGCTGCTGTATAATTCATGAAAAAAAAATAAAAAAAGAAAACAGCATCGCGGGGTTGCTCGATCGTAACAGCGTTCCCTTTGAAAAGCAAACTGCGCCATAATTCTGGTACGTAAACGGTCGAGCAAAATATTTTTACAGCGCACAAACAGATTATATATCGTTCGAAGTACGCGAACGTAAAGCAATTTCCGAAGGGAAGTAAGAAAACGACATTTGTCGATACAGTTCTTGCCGTTGAATGAAATGTAAACCAATTTGGGGAACCTCGGGGCTCGGCAGTTTTGGAAATAGTCGTTTCAACAAAGCTACAGAATGATTCGTCGATTTCGAAGATACCTTAATCGCTCTATTGTTAGTGCACATATTTTTAACGACCTTGAGAACAAAGTCACTTACGAAAAAATAAGTTATACAACGTTGTTTGGTAGTTGAGTTAATATCGATTAATTTGTATAGGCCTCCGGCCAGTGTTAGTCCAGGGCCCCAAGACTGCCGGTCCGCCGCTGTGTACAGCACACTTGGCTGGTTGCATGCGTGTGTAGCTTAACTTTCTATCGCGACTAACAAACTTGCTATCGATCGTAAACTTCGGGCGCAGTCGAAGACAAGGATTCCCGTTGGTAGAAGGCCCCAGAAAAAACATCGGTGGATTGATGAATTAATGAAAGAGAAGAATACGCCGGGTCCTCTGACGACAGAGGGAATCAGGCATTGTGATCACGTTCCTCTTTGTTTAATTGTTCTTTGTTTATTCATTCATTCGCTCTTTTCAAGCTTTCCTGGTAATGGACGAGCGGGGCTGAGAGTGTGTCAGTGGAACAGGTCGATGTTCTGTCCGCCGGCGCAGAATTCAATCCATAGTTCGCAGCAATAATAGAAAAAAAAGGATTCCGTTTGCTTGGCAGCTGGTATGATGAGCCAGAAGGAGGATTCATTTCCACCGTGCGACCTGTATGCCAAGTTTCGCGTGTTTGGCTCAGCCACCCAACGCGATCCATCATTCTCCACGCCCAGGTTTATCTTTCTCCAAACCCCATTATCCCGTTATGATCGAGTTCCTAACATATTTTTAGGGAACAAGAGCACGCCAGCTGGTCAGTCGCAGAGCCCTCGCAAATGATTCCGAGTCTGATAACCGGATATACGTCAAACTTCCCCTATAATAACACGGAAATTTTCATTGAACGATGCTTCTCCTCGTTTCACCAACTGCATTTCCCATTCTAAGTGAATGCACGGCTCTGTGGCGAGACACTGGAACAGGACACTATTATTTCTTTTATTTTCAAAATCTGTACGGGAAAGGAATCGATTATTGAATTAATCGTCACCCCGCTGCGCTCGACGAAAAACTAATCTCGTGAGGGCTAATTATTGTTCTTTGGTGTTGATGGTGGTGTGAGTTTAAATAACTACACTTATGATTAAGGTGTATTTAACACTTTACCGACCGGAAGCCTATTAATAGGATTTTCAATAATTCTGCTGTACCAAAAAAAGGCATAGAAATTTTCTTTGACATTGCAATCTTAAATGAAACTATTCGATGACGTTATTGAGGGTGACTTAGTTAGTTCATACTGAATGCTGAATGAAAATTTAGCCATGTACCATACATTTTTCAAAGATATGCAATAATCACCGGTCGGTAATGTGTTAATCTAAAAAACACTCGTTTAATATATTACAAACTTATCTAGTATTTACAAGTCCGGTGTAGCAACTTAACGGATGATGTTCGTTTGGTGGTTGAGAAAGATCTGTTTGGTCTGTGATGCTTTGAAGGTTGGCTAGAGGGTTTTTTTTGGAAAAGGAGATGATTGGTGGATAACAGTGTTTAGGAAAGGAAAATTACAAGAGAGAGAGGGAAGGTTAAAGGCGATAAGAAGGAGCGGAAGTGCAAGGATAAAATGACCTGAAGGCTTGCTGGGTTGGGGAAAACCATGGTGTTAAGGCTAGGGTTACCGTTTGAAGTGATTTATGGTGGAGAAAGTCCCAAAAATCATGGTGGTGCGTGACAAATTAAAAATCTTCAGTTTAGGCACGATTCACTATATGATATCGGCGCTACAGGTTCGATCACAGATAAAAAAATTAGCAATTTACGCTACATTACTGAATCAGTAATTATCTTATGATAATGTTTTCTAATAATTTAATTTTTTGCATCCAGTTAAATATAATAATGGTCGAACCATACACTTATTAACATGGTATGTTAATTTCACACACAAAATGAGTGCTAACTTTCTACCAATTTTTGGTAATACAATGCTGGAAATGTAATGATGAATACTTTAAAATTTGAAATTCGCGCCGAATATTGATTCTTAGGTTCTTGATCCGTGACATACGATTGGCTAGTTAGATTTACGATATTCTTTTGTTTTCCGTCTTGACTTTGCCACAACAGTTACAGTTTAGTACAGTTCTAACTGTCTTATTGACTAGTACCATTTCACTTATTTTGATTTCATTCTGTTTTTTCACAATTAGCAAGTATGTATAAATACCTAATTTTCACAGCTATTAAATAGTCAAGTTAATGAATAACAAATTTGATTACTTTAATTTTCACAGACGCGGACTTTTCTTGATAATGGTTCAAAACTGAACCGAAACGTTGAAATTATAATACTGCAAAATTGCTAATTTTTGTATCTGTGATCGAACCTGTAGCGCCGATATCATATAGTGCATATACAAAACTTACGATCGTTAAAAATGGAGAATATTAGGCACGATTGTAGGTATTACAGCGAAACGATATTAAAGAAAAATAAACTGCACGTGGTTGGTTGGGTGTGCTAAAACCCGAAAAAAATCAAAAACAATTTAATCAGAAATGTAAACTCCAGCAGGATCTACACATTCTTTCCCCCGTCTCTCGGACAGGTAGCGAATCCCATTTCTCTAAAATTCGGTTCTGAGTCTATGCAGTCCGTGATGCATTTTTCGAGCTCTTCATATGTTTTCAAGTGGGAATCCACTAAATGGTGTTGGAGGGATCGGAACAAGTGAAAGCCCGGTGGAGTTCAGGTTTGGCGAATTCGCCGGATGTGGCAAAATTTCCTAGCTCAACGAATCAGGAGTACCTTCAGTCGTTTTTGTCCGTATGGGCGTTGGCAATTTCGTGCAGCTTTATAACCGGTCCAAGCTTTGCGAAACTCAGCGATTCTTCAACTTCAGCCAAGCTTCGGAAATCCGACCGTAGTAAGTTGTTGAGTAATTGTGATTTCGCTGAAAAAGTATTTC
Organism: Lasioglossum morio; assembly: GCA_916610235.2. Lineage (NCBI taxonomy): Eukaryota > Metazoa > Arthropoda > Insecta > Hymenoptera > Halictidae > Lasioglossum > Lasioglossum morio. The sequence continues at coordinate 20,519,441 of OU744324.1, read as the reverse complement.
AGAGAATTGTTCCAAACAAGAGTTCGTCTTCGAGAAAAATTCGTCGGGCTGTCGTGCGTCAGGAGTTATACGAAGTAGAATCGGCGCGCCATGGTCAGACGCGCCAGTCGGTTCCAATTCAATGGTAAACGTACTCGACGAACCTTTAAATTCGATCTATGAACAATCTTCTACAACTTACGATTTTTTTCACTGTAAACAATCTTTAGAATTTACAATTTTATCACAAAGAACAATTTTTATATTTTTCAAATAACGAATTTCACAAATCTGATATATAGTAAACTAAGAATATATTTTCTTACTTTATATGTTGTTTTAATTTTTTCTTCATATTTCTCCCTTAAATAAAACACAAAAAACTGACCTTCTTTCACTCCTTTCATTCGAATTTTAAAAATAATGCAGTGAAGGGTTAACAATTTCTTTTACAATTTTACTATCCACGTATCGAAGAGTGACAACTCTCGACGAATGAAAAACAACGGGAAAATGACACAGCTCCTAATGGATACCCCGTTTATATCCATCTTCTGTAGCAATTGATTCGATACTGGCGACCAGAGCACCGAGCGTCGTGTATCTATTTTACAGGATCCACCCGAGGGACACCAGTAACCTGATCACGCTGAGAATGACTATTCTTTTCGTTGGAAGCAGTTACCCAGGTCTGAAGGTAGAAGGAGCGGCCACGAAAGAGTCCATTGCGCTGGAGCATTGGGTTCTCGGTGGGCCACTAACCGTCGAAAGAATTCATCAGTAACGTTGAAGTAATAACCATCGGGACGAACATGCAGGTCCTAACTCGGGGTAACACGCGAATAAGAAGCAGTTATTGCTCCTCGATTTACCAGGCCTGTCGAGATAGCAAGTGGCGAGAGGGGTGGTGACTCTGAATTGCCAGCTTCCACGCTGCTGCGTCGGACTCGAGTGCAGGCTCTTACCTCGGAGAGGTAAAAGGGCCAGGAATCTTTGAGCACCAGCACGAGGAAAGGGGGATATATATCGACTTGCCCTAGACCTTCGCTTCCCGACGCTTTACTTAGCCTGAGCTTGCAGTTCCGCGTCCCCATTACGGGACCACGGATCACCTAGCCCTCCGGCTAGTTGAGCACCAGTGACCCACCCTTTTCTCGGCTGCCTTCGAGTGTGTGTTTCACTCTTTCTCTCCTGCCGGCTATGCTTCGCCTTCGAATCCCGCGACTCCTCCCTTCGCCGTTACCGTACGTTACTCCCTCAGCCTCTTCCCCTCTTTACACCCCTGCGCGATAAGGGTTCGAACAATGTGGGTTATTACAGAGGGAACACGCGCCAGCCGAACGGTGAACGCATGCCGCGCGACGACTACTGTTCCGATCTACACCCCGCGACGAAACTCTAAGACATCAGACATTTTTAATCAATATTCTACACATTAACGGATACGTAGCAGAATTGGGCAAAAAATTAATCGCCGATTGACGACTAAGCTTCTACTTCAATCGGTAATCGCAATTAATTTAAACAACTTATTTAAACAATTTATTAAATATGTTGGTATCTAATCAATTACTAAACATTTAACCCTCCGATGCCCGACAAGGTCCCTATGGACCTATGATGTTTCGAACAATGCAGCATTTCAATACGGTTCATCTGAACAGCCTCAGCCTACGTGACTTTTATAAATGGGATTTCTGAAACCAATTGCAATCGTCATCGACACGATTCCTTGAAATTTTTCATCATAACCGTCGAGTTAAAGTCATTTATGGCGTCGATGCTCGACAAGGTTCGCAGGGACCTTGTAGGGACTTCTATGTAATTTGTTCTTGTTTTTTGGTCGTGCAAGTATTTTCGTGTAATTTGTTAGTGTTCTATGGGTTGGACAATTGTTGATGAAGTGGTGTACTGCGAAAAAATGAGTGATTGTGTACGGATACGCACGTGCACGATCGGCACAGCGCGACGGTGACGCGCTGTCTCTTTATTATTTGCCAACCCAAGAATCGCTGCCTATGTATATATCCATACACAATTTTGCAGCATCGACACAAACATAGAAACACAAAATATCGTAATAACACCATTACAGCTAACAATAAAAAACTATTATACGCATATCACGCCATATTAATAGAGAAGGTCCCTGGGGTCCTTGTCAGGCTTTGCCGGTTGTAAAACTTGTTGGACATCGGAGGGTTAAGTATTGTACGAGGTATTATATCAACTTCATATCCATAAACTGCCAAAAATCATAAAGAATGTAAAATTTCTAGGTCGAAAAAAATATTTAAATTTTCAGTTGAAATATCTGTGAGTGCGAAGGGTTAATTATATTTACAGAGATATATATAATGGTGTGCCATAACGAACTGATCAGGAAAATTAGCAATTTATTTCATCTCTGTTTAAATTGATTGAGGGGCTTCGGAATATGTCGAATTTCTGGCGACGAAATTTTCGGAAGTTCTCAACAGGAGAAGGATGTCTTTCGTAACAAGTCTTGCGCCGCAGCGAGACGGTTCCTTTAAGGACTGAAAACGAGGTCGGTTTCTTTCCTCTCGGCGTGAATCTAGAGGGTGTTAATATCGACATCCGATTTAGCATTGAGAGACACTTTCCAGTGAATAGTCGTCGCGAACGTCGCGTCGGATTTGTGGAAATCCTCCTTTCAATCGGGATGCGCGATATCTCGGATTCTCTATTAAATGTTTTCGATGTTCTATTCTGTTTATTCCCACGATAAGATTTTATCCACGTCTTGCTTGTGTTTTTGTGTTGTTGCGAAAGTAATTGGGGCTTTTGTCGATCGAAACTACGGAGAGCTTTATAATTGATAACAAGAACATTAATTGATTGACAAGTTAAACATGTGTCGCCACTCTACCTTGCCCTTTTTCGACGCTGTTCTCTCACATATGTGTCTGACAATGTCACGTGAGCAATCCGGAACTGGCAGAGAGAGAGAGAGAGAGAGAGAGAGAAAGAGAGAGAGGAAAACTCTTTCGAGCGACTCCGGTGTCACTGACCATTTAGCGTGGAACTTCGAACTGCAAGAAAACGTTGGTTGATATTCCCGGGCCGATCAGTTACCGATGAGAAATATCACGATAAATCAAAGGAAACCAGGAAACCAGTTCCAAGAACGTACAATTAATCAATCGGCGGTCCGCGTCGGCCGAAACCGCCGATGTTCCAGTGACGAGCTGAAACGGATAGTCTGGAGGTTAGGAAGTAGCCCATCGCACATAGTGATCGGTCTCTGTAGAGTACCCCATACCTAAAACCGGAACCTTTCAATATTTTATTTCGTTAAATAAATCACTGTGTGAATAAAACGAAATCTGGATTAGGTCCTGTGTCGCTGGAGAAAATATAAATAAGAGATACTTACGAGTTCCGATTAGACCTCGGCAAACAATAAAAGACCCGGATAGTGGATTAGATTAGTAGAGCGACCGATGTTGACCAAATAAAGAAGCAGTGTACAAACGGAAAGGAAATAATGCTAATGGAAGAACACTCACTGAAATCGGAACAGTACGCCGCGCTCTGCTTCATCGAATCAACTACTTCAAATCGAGCAAGTAATATCCCGATTGTCCTGTCCAATAGAAAAGTGCAAACTGTACTACATGGAACCGGTACAAGCGACTATACGAAGGCAGTTGGAACGAAGAATTTAAATTCTAAACACACTGTCTTTTTTTAAAAAATGTTTCAATATTGCATTGTCATCCAGTTCTGAGCCATGTTGAAAGTTTCAAGTCTCTAGCTGATCGAGAAGTTTGTTTAAAAAATTAATTACAAGATTTGTACTGAACAGACAGACACACAGACAAGAAAGCTAGCTAATAAAAATTTCACATAATAATAATAATAATTATTATTATTATTATTATTTATTACAGACCGGCAGAAGCTCTTTTACATAAGTGTTTACAATAAAAAAATGAGAAAGATAAAAAACTACTAGTCTAATATCAAAGAAGGGACATGCACAAAAACTAATGGTACAAACGATATGGTGTTATCCTACAATCCTACGTAGTTGCTTTTTAAAATTTTGTAAAGACTCAATCAAAAATCAATACGATTCTAGATAGTGCTCGAGTCTGCAATAATGCGATTCATTGGATTAATTAATCCATAAGTAGATCTTGCTAAAAGTGTTTGAATTCCATCTCTAGTTCTCGATACACGTTCAGGTACATGGAAATTGATTTGCGCAAGTAGAAAGGGACAAGCAATATAATTATTAATTCGATTAAAAATAAAGACAATGTTTCTAGGTTCATTTTAGTTAATATTGTGGAGTAGTCATGATCAAAGAATGACGTAGGATTATTTAGCTTATATGAACAAAACCTGAGAAATTTATGCTGCACTCTCGAGCAGCATAATTTGATTTATATTAAATTTTTTCATGTAAAGAACAATATTAACCTCGCGGATCGGATTCAAAATAAGCGGCGGGCTGTAATTAGTATTGATTGTTTCATTAATTCTTTACAAAATTTTAAAATGCAACTACGCAGGATTATATGATAATACCATATCGATTGTACCATTATTAAATTTTTCTTTTTGTGCATGTCCCTTCTTCGTTATTACACGAGTAGTCTTGTATCTTTCTCTTTTCTTTGATATTGTAAACACTTATGTAAAAGGGCTTCAGTCTATAATAAATAATAATAATAATTATTGGCACCGAATGAATATGACACGTCTCTTCAGCGTGTACCCTAACTCGAACCGGCGAACCAGGAGTTTCGAGATCGAAGAAGTACCTACAAAAACCTGCCGGTGAAAACGGTGTTATAGACGGCACGTGACCGTCGTGGAGGGTTAAAACCCTAGGAGAAATAATTGCGAGGGGGATGATCGGAGACGTTGCAGGGCTGTTCCGGGCGCACACCGGCAGACAGGAATGTATCGCGGCCGTAGGAAAAACCGGCGGGCTCCGTAAGGGCGTGGGAGGGAAAGTTCATGGAGAAAACCGAAACCTCTCTCTAACCGAGAGAGCTCCGCGTTAAAGTTCTCCTGCATTGCGGGAGTACGCGGTACGACTCGGTGAAAACCCATCTTCTAATAAACTTGCCGGCAAAACGACGAGGAGGACGATGCAGAACCAGGGATTCGCTGCCCCCCGCCCCCGTCTACCTTCTGCTTACGTTACACACCGACTAGTCGGCTGGCAGAGCTGTGTACCAGCCACCGCCACATTCTTTCCCGTCACCCACACACCGACGAAAGTACTCTGAGCAGTGGCGCGGAAATCCGGAAATTTTCTGGACAAAAGGCCTCGGCAAATGAAGTCGCTTTCGGGGATCGGCTTTTCGTACCGACCCCCGGCCCAAGGAGTTGGGAATTAAGAGCGAGTTTAAGGTCGCGCGATAACGCTGATAATAGCGCACGAAGAAAGGATGCTGACTGCCGAAAGATATGAGATATTGATGGGGCTCAGGGGCTGAAGGGGTTCCGGCCAGAGAAATTATCGCGGCGCTCGACCGAATGCATTTCACCGAACCCTACACCGACGCACAGTGGTCCCTTTCAGCGATTTAGCTGGCCAATAGTCGATTTCAAAAATTTTACCTAAAGTGTGAAATTTTTGGTGCTTGCTATAGTTTAATATACTAATATTTTTGTTTATCATTCAGGCACCCATGAAGTGCTGTACTTTATCGAAAGTTAAAGATTTGTCGTAGTACGTGTCTTGCTGCTAAAATTCGATGAGACAGTTTTTAGGTGTTTCAAGTAAGTTGTACACATTTCTTTCCAGTATAAAAGTTTTGCAAGTAAGTATAGACTATACTTTCAACAATTTTGTATCTTTTTATTGCATATCTTTTGGTAATTATTTACATTTCAACACGATTAGTATGTAAATAAGATTTGTTACGATTGTAACACTTGATGAGTGATCATGTTGTACTTGCGGGTGCGTTCGGGCAGTTTTTTAAACGCGGTTGTAATTGTCAATGGTTTGGGTTTACAGTAAAACAAAAATTGCTTGCTACAAAAATTCTACTTGATTTCTTCTTCAACACGAAGTAGATAACTGAAAATGTCCAAATTTCAAGTTACCTAGTTCTTACATTCAGACGGTGATATTATGTAACATGGCACTTTGCAATATTGTTTTTATAATACTTTGATTGCACAGCTGTAACCGTAGTAAAGGACTACGTCGGTTTAATGGAATCCACGGTTTCAGTACTTGATTGCACGCTGAAACAGTATTCTCAATTAGAGATATTCTATCGTAATGGAGTTAATTTCTGTTAATTGTGAGGTGAGTGCAAAAGCCGCAGCAGCTCGTCAAGCGTCTTGGATGGTCGATAAAATAATTGCCTTGCGATACAGCAGCAGAATTTGTCTCGGTTGGCCGGAATTGGTCTCGACCTATAATACAGTCTTCCCTCGCATAGTGTGACTTTCGATTTCCTATTTCTGATATTTCCTAACTTGTCCTATTATATTTGTTATTCAAAAACTTTCGATAGACATCGCGCACGTGTATTATGAAATTAATGCAATTACGTGGAGATTCTACATTCCGCAGAACGAAACAGACAACCCATTCCTCGCTTTACGCGAAATGTAATTACCCCTCTATGTTCGAGAGCAGTGTACAAAGCGTGCATAGGCGTAATAGCCGCGCGCGAGTGTATAATCGGTGCTGCGTCTGCAGTTACCGTGAAATATTTATTTTCGTTCTGCAATTATTGTTATAATATCCATGTCCGATGCAGAACGCTGCTGCATTACAGTCCCGCGAATGCTGCGTCATCAAAGCGTTTGTTTCTCGTGAATTTCGCATGAGCCAGCTCTTCATCAATTTCTTATTGTGCGCTTGCAGCTCCACTTAAATTTTCCGAACGTCACCGTAACACGTTCTCGCGTCGCGTAAAACAACATTAAACAAAGGAGAAACTCCATTTAAATTCCGTGTTCCTTCGGTATTACCTGGGAGCACGAATGGTAATTCTTAATTTTTATTTATCCTCGCGTAAAACCCGGTTTCACCGCAAAATTCATATATTTTATAACAGTTCAGTTGCGAGGAGATAAAGAGGTAATTACGGTGGGAGAAGCTTAATAGACTATCACGGAGCATTTAGCAAATGTACAGAGAGATATTAAACGATACTCGGCCGGTCTACATCTGAAATACTTGATACAATAGACTGTTACGTAATAATGAAGTCTATTGTGAAACGAAACAGGCTGCGAAGGTATGAAACAGACCAAGCCTTTTCCAAATTGCTTCAAGGCTTGTTCCGTAAACGCGAAAACGAAATTTCCAAGGACTCCGTTAATATTTATCGTCGTCATTGTAGAAATTCGCACAGAAACTATTGAATTTTTGTACAGGGTATTTCAGCTAACTTTCAACGTCGAATAACATGTTATTTCACTTTGTAATTGTTCGAAATAATTGTTCCGTGCGGGCATGTATGCGCCACGAAACCTGCGTGGTCTAAACTGCGATGGAAAATATTTTTGTCGTCTCGATGCTTCGTCCGACCCCTTTTGTCTATCAGCAACATCAATCGAGTTATCCAGAGTGGCATAGAATGCGTAAAATCCGGAGTCTAATCGATTGAATGAATTCAATGATAAATTAAAATTTGTTGGACAATGTTTCGAGGCGCGGAATAAATTCGCGCCACCATAGGATTAACGATCTTTCAACCCCTTTTTCCGCTTGCACCCTTCGCCGCCTTACGCCTTTGTGCTTTCTCCCTCGCACACCAACCCTTCGGTTCCGGTCAGTATGTGCGTGTCCGTGTGCATTCACTTTCTCCGTTCCTCCTCTGCATTCCAATGACACTTTCTCTCGGCTAGGGTGTCGATACCGACGCGTAAATATGCAAGCGCCTACTTGAACAGCGATTCGATTACAACCGGCATTTTGTTCGACGCAATTCCGTGATCCCCCGATAAACACGATACGCGCGGGTACAGTGTTATTTGAAAGAGTAGGGCGCGAACGGTGCCAAAAATGTAATTTCGATTTTCTCCTCTCGCTCCCTCGCCAGGCACACTTGCCGACGAATTAATCCCGCGGAGGTCGCGACCCCAAATCTTCGTTCTGGGTCGCAGGGTATTTGAGGTTTTCACTGATCCGAAATCTGTGTCACTTTTTATTCGGGGACTATTTTTTCTTTTAATGCTGATTTCATTACGGCTGCTGGGAAATTCTGATCATTGTGCAGTATTTATCCTATTCACAGAGTCAGGCTAACTGTGCTACTTTGATTTAACAATATTCCCAATTTATCATGGATTTATTATGGATGAACGATGTGTTCCTAATGCAAGGAAAAATTGGTCACCCTCAAAACCTAATGCAATATAAGAAAATAAGCATAAGAATTCGAGTTGTACTTAATAATGGTAATTGTGCATAAAAGGTCCCACCTCACCGATTTTGATAAAATTTGAATGTGTTGTAAAACTCAACATTCTGAACAACTTTTTCCTATACATGTAACCGCCGCTCTGCTTTAGTTTTTGAGATATTCGCGAAAAACTGCAGATACTACTATATTGAATTTTGCCTATACGTTCACGCCCGTGCTGTTCGTCAGCATGATGCGACCGTTCGTCAACTGTTTCTACAGATATATCACTACGATCGTCGAACGATCCATATACCGCGTGAACTTGTTGAAACAAATGATGATGAATTAGTATTAATTAATAAATTTCGAAGTTGCAGAACAACTGCCTGTCCCCCGAAATAATGGTCGGGGCAAGTGAAAAGGGTTCTGAAAAGACCAAATTCTGGATAACATCTACAATGGAAAGATTATGTGAACAGGATGGGTTGGGTTAGGACCAGGAGTAGTTTCGAAATTTATTAATTAATACTAATTCATCATCATTTGGTTTAACAAGTTCACGCAGTATATGGATCGTTCGACGATCGTAGTGATATATTTGTAGAAACAGTTGACGAACGGTCGCATCATGCTGACGAACAGCACGGGCGTGAACGTATAGGCAAAATTCAATATAGTAGTATCTGCAGTTTTTCGCGAATATCTCAAAAACTAAAGCAGAGCGGCGGTTACATGTATAGGAAAAAGTTGTTCAAAATGTTGAGTTTTACAACATATTCAAATTTTGTCAAAATCGGTGAGGTGGGACCTCTTATGCACATTTACCTTAATAATTAATTCAAATAAATCCTGGATGCAGAAACATAATTTCCGTATTCGTTGCAATGTAAATTCAATGAACCTTTTATTAATTTGAACACCGTAGTATATTCAACAAATATTCAAGTAATGTTTATTATCTTCCTTTTGGAGCTCTTTATCAAACGAAGAGCATTCGTGTGAAAAATGTGTACTTACCATCGATGAACTTGAAATGTCAATAAGTACGACCATGAGAAAAATGTGTTGCCTCTGAAAACAATGTAACGTGTTCCTCCCACATTGTTTCTGCGTTATCAAATAGCAAACGAGACATTCAAGGTACTGAATTAGGTCGGACATCCTGTAGTAAACTAATAAATATAATTGCGCTGTAATTACAACGTGATCGCTAATTAATTCGTTGTAACCTTTACGTTCTCGCTTTTCGTTGTTAAGAGGCTCGCGCTACCGCGTCCGTGTCTCATTAGTGGTTGCCTAGCGAAAAACAATAGAAAAACGATATCGCCGTGACGTGTCCGCCTTCCAGCGACCGTCTCTCCTACACCTTATATTCCATGTCAGCGTTTTTCAACTTATCGGCTGCATTAAAGTTTTTATGACTCGTAAAACGATAGCTGCTATCTTATTTTACGGCGAGGAAAACGATTCATTTGTACAACTGATTAAATGTTATCTCTTGTTATTCGACTGTCGGATATCTTTATGCAAAACTATGGTTTTCTTCTTGAATCATCATCTTTAATAATATTGGGAATAATTTATTAATTTATTATTGGTAACCTATGTATAATGTGAAGACGAATGGTTGGTACCACTGTGTACGAGAACAAAGACTGTAGAGAAGCGCACGTGGAAGAGTGATCGGTATTAAAACCAAAGAATTGTATAAACAAAATAAGAAGCTACTTTAAAAGTAAAATCCTAACAAATAATTTAATGGATACGATCCCGTCGAATATCTCGGAAAGTATTCATCTTTGCAGAACATCAACGGCGTTTTCTCAGAGCTGGGAAAACGCGACGGTACTTTGCCACGACCGTTTCGAACAACCGAATTGTGCAGCTTCCGTTGCAGCGGCGCGCGGAATTTTCGCACCCGACTCGTTGCTGGTCTCGCCGACTAATTACTTGATTGTCGAATAATCGTCTGGCCCGTGGAGCGCGCGAGAAATCTGTCTTCAAAGATTCGCGCGACTTCGGTCGCGACGAATATCCTTTAGAATTCCAGGGGTAATATTTGTTCTTGGTCGAAAATATTCTCTTCACACCTCTTTTCTTTCAAATGGAATACTGTAATTAATTATGTTTAAATTCTTGGTAGATTCTTATAACGTTGTCCTTTTGCATGCACAATTTTTTTGCACGCACGAAGAAATGTTTCCCATTCATTTCAATACTTTGACTGGTTTTACTGGTAAGTTTTCTCCCGACCGCACAGTGCGGTAACCTGTGGAGAAAAATCGTAAAAATTCATTGTCTAATATCCACTGGACTCTATGTTGAAACTATGTTTTAACATCTAAATTATCATGTTTATCAATCGAAAATTCAAATAATTCAGTAGAGGATTAGTTACAAGCGTTTTTTTCAAGAGAATCCTATATCAAGCAATTTATTGATTCAAAGCGTCACTTAATTTCATGGTATCAGGAAAAAGAATTTTATGAAATATGTCCTATGGGATATAGTAGCTTAAAGTACAGCTAATGCGACTGAATTTTCAAAATTTGTAAGTCTCTTATATGGAGTATACTAGTAAATAATACAGTTGAAACAATGTTTCTCACCTTTTTCTCCTTTAAATAGAGACATTTCAAGAAAGGTTCAAAACATCCTGTAGTTTTTGTTTTTTCGTAATTAGTAGGTATTATACTTAAATTTCCTACAAGTTTTTCCTGCTACAAACTGCTACACTCAAAGTTATTCAACATTAACCCTCAGTGAATGCTACTCTTTTACTCGGCTATGAATACTTGTTTTTTATCAATATTTATTTATCTGTTTTCTACACGTAATATATGTACTATTTGTTCATATTTCAGTTTTACATTATACATAAAACATGCCTCTTATTGTTCCTTTCAAATCTAAGTAATGGAAAAAATGGAAAATGCTAAAATACATAGTATTCCAAATCTTCGATTAGTGCAGTTCTCTGTATCTCGATCGACAATTGTTCAAAACTACAATTAATGTTATTGGCGCACTGGTTCGATCAATTGGAGACAATAAGCAAATTTGCAATTTGATTCGTTGTTTCAAATTGTCTCGGTTTACTCAGTCCACATACCACCGGCATGGAACCAACACGTGGTTTCTTGACTCTTAAGAATTTAAATTAATACATTTTTCGAAGCATGTGAGTTAATACTTTTGTTTTTTACTGTTAATAAATTAGTGTTTTCTGCTTTTTCGGAAAGGCATTTACCTAACAATATATTAATTAATTGATAAATTCTTACAGACGCAATACTGAAAATTTACATTCTTGAAAATGGTCTTTAGACAGAAACGTCGAATTAAATTTCATGTAATTTTTGCAAATTTGCTTATTGTCTCCAATTAATCGAACTAGTGCGCCAATAACATTAATTGTAGCTTCGATTAGTGCATTTAAAACAATTCCGAACAGAAAAATATAAATTATTGTTACGCTATACGAATTTTTTTATTTTCGGCCCAAATTCCTATCAAAGTATCGCACTGTAGACCGGCGACAAAAAAATCGAGCCGCGGCGATTTAAATCACGGGAAATCAGACGATCTTGATGGAAACCCCTAACTACCCCGTACGCTCCATCATCGTTTCATGATGCATCTGTTGGTGGCGGTGTTCCCCCGGGACACCGAAGTCTTAGCAAATATGCGGCGGTCTACGAGGATCGTAAACTTTTCCACCCTCTATCCGGACTTCTAACCAGCCTCGGTCGAAAGACCAAGAGGGATGGCCACCCTGTTTCGTTTCGCTGGGCAACGGTAGAAGTCGCGGACCGAAATAAAATAGCTTGGATACCGGAAACGATGAACTTGTCGACAAAAAGAAGAAGAAAAAAAGGAAACAGGGGTTGATACGCACGCGGCGGGACCCACAGTCTTCCTCTACCGGTCTCCCGCAGGACCATGGTCCTCCCCGGTGAAATACGACGCCATCCAAGAGCTCGGTTGCTTCCGGGATAATAATTATTCCCGCAGTGAGGGAGAGGGAGAGCACCGCGCGTCGCGGTCCTTTATGAAGGACGAGAATCTGTGTCGTCTTGCGGGGAACTCCATTTTAGAATGGACCGCGTCGCGCCGCCGGCTCCAAGTTTACCATTGCCATTCACTTTATCAAGTTGGTACATAGTTTCTAATGATGAACACCGCCCGCGAGCCGCTTTGTAGGCCGCTCGTGCACTCGGGCTCTTTGTCTCACGACAATTTCAGTTTGCTTATTTTGTTTCGGGGGAATAATATTGGCGCAGAGATTACGTTTGATAGCAGCTGGGAATTGTGGATGGGGATCGTTTGCCGCACAATAATTTGTTAGCTGGCCTCGCCATGGAAATTTGCGGAGAACCAAACCTTTTTATTTTTGTTTAAGGACCTGGGAGAACCGGTAGAACCCATGTACCTCCTCGAAAACCGGGGGTGCCGTAAACTCCCAGGTCCAGGGGCACCAGATGACGATGGTGACCCTTCTTCTCGCCTCACTTTGTCGATGATATATCTCAATGAACGAATCGCTATTCGTATTACTTATTCGTCGCGATCAGTTCTTCGACCCATTCCTTAATATTGATTAACTTAAATTGTTAGACACATTATGTAATCGTGTGACACGATCGTATCGGTTTGATACTGTTATGTATTGGAACAAGAACACTGATTTATTATAAATTAGACGGAGTTATATATTTTACATTCCTTGTGCTTATTCCTACTTTTAGGATTTCGCTTGTGTACATAGCACCGCATACGTTGTTTACATTTGTAGGTATTACCAACGACTGACTGGATCCGGAAGATACGGAACTCTTGGTGAGCCAGAATTGTTTTGTTTGGTAGACACCTTGTACGTTTGCCGTTGGAGACGTTTTAAAATGTAAGCAAACGGACACGTTTGGGAGCCGTACAGGTAACTTGTAAGGTCATCTCGTGATCGGCGTGTGCTCGTGCGTTACCGCAGAAGACACACTCGATTATCATACGTTGATCGAATAGCACGCGTTAGGTCTAGTGAGGCATACTCTGGAGCTTCCGATCATTTTCGATTCCGTGCGTTTAGTGTCACATTCTGTTATTTTCTTAATTAACTTCCCGATTTATAGGGAAGTTATTGTAATTTAGTTTAGTAGTGTTTTCGGTTCTTTGTTTAATACCAGGTAGCGTTCGGCTGCGGGTATTAATTTGTTATCGTGCGAGCGAAAAGTTCGGTGTATTAATTTATATTTATCTATTGGGAATATATTTATACTGCTCGATTAAACTTTTCATACAAGATCTCAGCTTTATTACTCTGCTACCGTCCATTCTACCGAATCTCCCACAAAGAGAGGCCATTTTTTAGCAATCCTCAACCACCTTGCAAACTCATTAAATTTCAGTAATTTCCTCTAATTTCTCGCGAGGCTCTAGGTTGAATATAAATGTATTTACAATATACAGGGTGTCCCAAAACTACCCTAGGAGCCGAAAATGGGAGGTTCCTTGGGTCATTTGAAGCGACATTTTCCTTAGCAAAAATGTTATCCGCGGCTTTGTTTAGGAGTTATTAACGAAAAACACGGACCAATCAGAGCGCGACCTAGACGCGAGTTGGCAAAATCGGCATCGGCGCGCCAACTGTCCATTGGCCGTCTGTGCCAACTCGCGTTTAGGTCGCACTCTGATTGGTCCGTGTTTTTCGTTAATAACTCCTAAACAAAGTCGCGGATAACATTTTTGCAAAGGAAAATGTCGCTTAAAATGACCCAAGGAACCTCCCATTTTCGGCTCCTAGGGTAGTTTTGGGACACCCTGTATACAATAATTATGTTCATTGCGGAGAACCGAGCCTGTCGTTGTCGTCTTTCGCTCCCGAGGAAATCGTGTTGTTCGCTGTTGTTCCTTGGTGGTTTCGATCAACCGTGGTTGTTTACCATGATGTACATTGAACAATTGATGGAATTCGTCATAGAGAATATTAAATAAATTGAGAGTGGCCAGTCGGGAACAAGTCACGAAATCGACCTAGCACTTCAACGCTGCAATATAAAGTTTGAATAAAAAATTGCAAACAACGTAACTCTGTCACTAAGTGATTCAGACATTTCGACGAATTGCGAGCTCTCTCGGAGCCTGGAAACGAGCGACTATTGCGCGGCTGTGACAGTGTCGTGTCAGGGGGCAGTTTATCAGATTTTATTCGACGATTACACGCTTTCATGGACGTCCCCGGAAGGCAACGCGTGGACAACGCCGTCACCCTCGAGTCAAATCGTTCCGCTCAAACAAGTTGATAGTTCGGCTCCCGGAACGAGATTGTAAGACTTCTTCGCAAACGAATCTCCTCGCCGGGCAAATAGACACAAGCAGCTTAAGCTCACCGAACAGATTGCTCGTGCCTCAGTCCATGAGCATCGTTTTTATTCGTTTCTATCCGGAACTTTCGTTCCGCCGGCTTATCGTTGCAGTTTCGCGATGCAACTCTCTTAAATTCAACGGAAACCTTATTTCTCTTCCATTGCACCCATCCGTTCCCGAATATTTCTTCCAATGTTTAGTTTGAATTTGTCTTTAATGAAACTTTCAACGCCGTACTCGTTTCTTTTTTTCTTCTGATTAAAATTATTGTAGAATACTTTATTTTCAAACAATGAAATCCAAATCCTCATATGGAGCAATAAATCCTTTAAATCGCATTATTGCTAGCTCAAACACATTTTCTAATAGTATTGATTTTTTCAATTGCACGTTACAGGCATTCAAAACGAAATTGCGCTGGAGTATTCGTTAATAGTACCTATTTTGCTTAGTTTCACGCTGTCCATAATTATGTAAATTTTAGATTAAGACCTAACACTTTACCGACCGCAAGCCTATTAATAGGATTTTCAATAATTCTGCTGTACCAAAAAAACGCATAGAAATTTTCTTTGACATTGCAATCTTAAATGAAACTATTAGACGACGTTATTGAGGGTGACTTAGTTAGCTCATACTAAATGCTAAATGAAAATTTAGCCATGTACCCTACATTTTTCAAAAATATGCAATAATCACTGGTCGGTAATGTCTTAAGATTAAGATTCTTTTCTGTCATACTATATAAACTGCATACATTTGTATAAAAGGACTTCGGTCCGTTTAAAATAAATAATAATAATATATTACTGTAGAACAGATCCGACGAGATTTTCATTTGAGGAACATGATCGATGGCTGATGTTAAATTCTCAAATGACATTGATTTTTGTCCCACTTCTTGAAGTTTCGCGGAAAGGGTCCGAGTATCGATTCACACACGCAAAGAATCGTGGCTGAATTTCGTTTCCTTTGCATCGGTGTTTCTCCTAGAAATGTGAATGAGGGGGTGCAGAGGAGGGATGGAGGCGGGGAGATGCCGCACGAGGATTCAAACGATGAGACAAGTATCGCGCTGCGAAGCTACGCCGGCTGCAGACGTGCACGACTCATTTTCGGAAGTGGTTCATTTTTTATTATTCCCTTTCGCTCTGAGTCGTGAAACGACGTTCACGACCGTATCGTCTCCCCGCGGATTTCTCTATCCCTTTCTTTCTCTCATTCATTCGTACGTTCGGTTGTTTACTCTCTCTCTTTCTCTCTCTCTCTCTCTCTCTCTCTGTCTCTCTTTTTCATTCGTTCTCTATCACTCTACTGCGTGCGAAACGCCTAGATACCGAGAAGAACGCTTTCCAAAAGTTCTAGCTTTTCTAAAAAGTTCTACTTTCCTTTCATACACTTATAATTGGGTCTTACCCAGTATAACTACTGCCTGTTCTCTCACATATAATAAAAATCATATTTATTGTTACTGGTCTTATTTTAAGAATGTCAAGAAGACTGTAAAGATCAATTTCACCGCAGTACGTTTCCAACCACGGTCTCATACAATTCAAATCAACTCAGTTCAATGGTTAAATTACATAAGTAAAATTAATAGCAAGTATGTATTAGTATTTTCTTCATCTTCAATCCATGTATATTACATACTGTTCATTATATATATATTTTTTGGTTTGTTTCCGACACAATTTACCTTTGATAAAGGTTCAAACTAGAGCCGAAACGTTAAGCATATTCGCAAAATAGCTAATTGATAAAAAATCGATCGAAACTGTTGCGCCGAAAACATTCATTTAAAAATTAGTTCTAGCTTTTATGTTAAAGTGATTCCATTTAATCGTAGGGCAATTGTGTATTTCATTTTAATATTATTCGTAATTTACCATAAAATAATAATATGTGAACGGTGAAAATTGAAGTGTAGTTTCATTACTTTTTTCAACTTGCGGAACTTATTTTCATTGAATTGTAGATTTTCTTTGTCGGGGATTCTATATTTTTGTTCAACTCTTACACAATTTTTTAGCTCCGCTCTCTCAAGGGTCAAGCTTTTATAATGAGATTACGAGAAATTACGGGACAAATGGTCGCGCAATGTCTGGCAAGAAATGAGCACTACTCATTCTCGAAAGTGCCACGTTCCTCGTGCTTCCTTTCCTCGTCCTGTCCGGTACACGTAATTTAAAATGTATTTCTGTAATTCAACGCGAACGCCGCTTAATTTATCTAGATAACCGTGAACGTTTGGAACCCACCAACTTTCGCACGTAATTGTAACATTAACCCTTTGCACTCGAAGGTATTTTATCACGAACATTAAACATTTTTTCCAACCTAGATTAATTCTATATGATTTTTCTCATTTTATGGATATGAAATTTCTATAACACCTCGTACTATAAATCCTTCTATATGTATATATGTTGTATATTGTATACCTGTATTATTCATTTTGTGTTTAGTTAAAAACGCGGTTAAGCATGTATAGGAAAAAGTTGTTCATAATGATCACTTTGACAACATATTTCAAGGTCATCAAAATCAGTGAGGGAGCCCCTAATGTAAATAATTACCAGGTATTTTATCACGAACATTAAACATTTCTTCCAACCTAGAATAATTCCATTCTATATGATTTTTCTCATTTTATGGATACGAAATTCCTATAATACTTCGTGCAATATTGAAACATTTAGTAATTGCTTAGATTACAACATATTTAATAATGTAAAGAATATTTTGAATGTTGGTAAATTTTTAGTGGTGACTCTGAGTCACCATTCGAGCGCTAAGGGTTAATAAGTAGACGAAAACGTAGGGGAAGGTAGAGTGGGGACACAAAATATGTACTGTATAAATGTAAAAATACCTAATACAAAATATATTTCATTCCCCATCGGTTCAGTTCTCGAAGAAATTCGAATTTGTCTTCGGACCCGTTCAGTCATGGCGAAGTTCGGCAGCGGCGCGACTGCGAACGGAGAAACTTTCCGCTGCTAAAATATTCAAAGCTGGTTTTAATCATGAACGTCGATGCTCCGCGGAAAAGTATCTCCCGTGCTGCGTCGAACGCGCAAACCTGCCGCACGCGGAATATCCGCTCGGGAAACGTTGTTCTTTGTCATCGTTGCTAGATGAACACGAGAATCGGATCAAAAAACCAGTAGCAACGATACCGAGTGCAGCGGCTAAAATAAAAAGAAGAAGAGGAGGAGGAACAAAAAATAAAAAAAAAAGGAAAAGAAGTGAAACAGACAAAAAAGAGCGGCGGAGTGAAAAGTACCGGGGCCGGGGAGACGCATAATGGCAAAGGACTCAAACGAGGAGACAAGTGTCGTGCAACAAAGGGCCACCGGCTGGGGTTGCGCACGACTCATTTTCGGAAGTGGTTCATTTTTTATTATTTACATCCACGTGTATACGGGGTCCCGGTTCTCGGACCGCGACGATCCCCCCCTGCAAACCCCGTGCCGCGAGTAATCTGACCGAGGCAAAAATAAAAAAAGGGAAAGGTGAAGCAAGGAGTCGACAAATAAAAAGGACAAAAAGTCGCTCGGTACTCAAACACGGCAAGATAGAATGGAAGAAAAGAGTTCGTTCCTTCCGCTTGCCGTTCGATGAAAGGACTAGGAAATCGACGGATACGTTCTTCGAGGATGAACGTCGCTGTAGGGTGGCTCGCCTCGAGATAGAGTAAACCTGTCTAGAGAATGAAAACCGACAGTGCGGCGGGACAAGAGTTGCGATACACGTTTAACATTGTAATTTTCTAAGTGGAAATACTTGATGATACGTTACTCTAACGTGTTACTCGAACGATTCTTCTATAAGCGTTTTACCGCGCGATCGGTGTAGGAGTGAAAATTGCATTGAACCGGGGTAGAACAATAAATGTGACGGTAGCTTTCACAGTAATTTGAAACTGGCGCGTAGAATATTGCGCGGAAAGGCGGTAATCCTGCCGATAAACGCGGAAATAATCTTTTAAGTAGTTTGAAGTGGTCTTAATGCATCTCGAATCCTATGGGTCCTGCGCTTCATTACTGGGATTACATGAATCTTTAACCCCTTCCGACGTAAAATATTGATAAAGCCGATAATTCGTGCGGCGACGACGTAAAGCGATATTCCTTTCAGAAATGAAATTCAGTACCTCCTCGATATAATGAGTGCGGGGCAATTAAGCGCAGTATCAATTACAAGACAGTAGACGTTATTAATTCCTGATCTATCCTGATGATCAAAGTGATTGATTTGCATTATTTTCTCTTCTCCTCACGATTACTCGGCTCTTAAAAAATTATCGATCGTTACAGGTGCAACAAGAAATATTAACGAACAAAATAAGAAATAAATCTTCAAACGCGTTATATTTACAAGAGAAACTATGATTTTATGTTTTTTTTTTTGGTTTTTTATTACTTGTTCCTGATCTTGTTTTTTTTTATTTAACATTTCCAATCTTAATTTGCTTCTAAACATTATTAGACTGCAAGAAGTTTCACTTCTACCGCGCGTGGTTTTCCACGCGTTTATTTTTTTTCTATCATTCTAAAGATCGTTGGTTGTCCCCAATCCGTGGACCGGGGTTCGAATCCCGTCGGGGTAAGAAATGATTTTTCTCCGTTCATTCTCAGTTTAAATTTTCGCGGCCGACTTTCCACTTCCGTTGCATCGACACGTCACATATCCGTCCCGTCAGAAAATTGTTACCCTCAGCAAAGAAGTTTCACTTCAAAAATAATTAAGTTAATAATATAAGGAAATTGCAATAGAAATGTTGCGGAACGTTGGGCCTCGGTGGGTTAACTGTTTTATAATTGGACACCTCATACGCGACGGTTTAATTAATATCTCATCGCTGTGACTGCGTGTCACGGGTCAACGACCTTGCTCCAACTAAATTTTAATTACAGCCTCGGACGGTAATAAAAAAGTATACCAATAAGATAGCAGTGGCGAGCTCCTCGGGTTCACTGTCCCAGTTGCGATCCCCGAGTAATTATCTCAGCGAAACTTCTCAGAATTGGTCACTTTAGCCGTTAGATGACTGCCGATCGAAGGTCGAATGAAAAGTCGTTCGGGAGGTCCTATGAAACGCGGAACTTCTCCAAGTTTCTAGCTTCGGAGGAACGGTTTTCTCGCGGAGAGTACTTCCCGACCGTGTCGCTCCGGCCGCCGGTGAATCGTCAACGTTTAAAACCAGGGGAACACTGTGGAATCGTCCCCATCTTTTCTTAAACGCGACTGAATCGTTGTTTTTTAGCTTCGCTTCCCGGTCGCACCTTACGTTCGACGACTCCTCCAGTCCTTTCATTCGACGACGCGCGAAATGAACTCCGCTCTTCCACTTTATCGCCCTTTTATCCGTCCGTTTTCCCTCGTCCCGTCCTGGAGTAGGCAAAATTCGTTGCCGAAACCGTTTCCCATAAAATTTTGTCAATATTAATCGACTGAGAAGAAATGTTATTGTCAAAATCATCTTCCTCGAATATCTTCTAAACGATTTCTCGCGTTGGAAAAGGCTGCGTCTTTTTGTGGTATCGTTTCACTATATTTTATCAATACACATTAGCGAAAAATGTGTTGTTTTTTGCGAAACTTACTTCTTTTTAAAGGGACAATTTTTTTCTCGATCGCACTTGAAATATATAATAAATTTATGATTTCGGCGCATGGTGCGATCAATAAACAACAAATTTGCAAATAATTAACACATCCTCAACGTTTCGATCCCAATGTGGATCATTAAAGTTTGCTGTCTTCGTAACTCATTAATTATTCTTCTTTTAATTTCTATTTTGTCGCAACAAGTAAGTATGTGCTTTCTCTTCCGTTTTTTTTAATTCTTTTTGGCTGTGTCCCAATATTTTGTTCAACTATTATCATATTCATTTCGTTTTTCAGACGCAAAAATGTCTCTCTTGATAATGATCCACATTGGGATCGAAACGTTGAGGATGTGTTAATTATTTGCAAATTTGTTGTTGTTGATTGATTGAACCATGCGTCGCAATCATAAATTTATTATTTACTTCATTTCAGTTGTAGATTATTTTACAGGATATTCCATATGTGCATATCCATTACCTTACACAAAAGTGTAATTGCAAGGTAGAATTAAAAGTTGTTTTCGATCTTATCTTTAATACCTGTCTTAGGTTAATAGGAAGCCCGGCGCAGTGCCAGCATCAATGAAACTTCAATTAATTTTCCTTGCTCATCAGCGCTGGCTAAACATCCGCTTAAACCAGCCCGAAATACCGAGTAATGCTACGACGATGGTCCCCGAAATTTACGATTCCCCCGTAAAACTGATCCCTCGAGTCTCGCCGAGGTTTCCTAATTCCACTTAACACTTCTACGACATCGCCGTCGCGACTATCCACCTTAAAACATCTGCGAGTATCGCGAGTATCGACCTTAAAGAGTATTCTGTCTGTCCGGCATGATGCCCGGTTATGTTTCGGTTATGGCGTCAGCATTGTTGCGCAAGGTTGCGCTACCTCTGCTCAGCAAACCGGCGAAAACTTCCCCGGGCTCGTCGAAGTTTCAAAGAAGCTTCATTCTAACTTCCCTTCGGTCACTATTACTTCAACCGTAAGGGTTCATAAATTGTTCATTAACTCGGCAAGTGGTACCACCAGTGCACACTACAATTAAGCGAAACCAGCTGATTCTACTCTTCTCCAGAAACGATGTCTCAGAACCTCGTAAGGACCTAATAAGAAGATTGTTTCGACGTAATGGATAGAATACAGTTTTGTGTAATCCCGAAGACAAAGTAGTTAGAATTAACAGTACCCGCGACTTTGTCCACGTGCAATAACAAATCCTGGTTGATTATTAACTGTTGGATTATCAATAAATTACCAGCACGATCAACTTATTGTTCGTTGTCAGAACAATAACGTTCTTGTTTTAGAGCTTCTTCTTCTTCTTTGTTTTAGAGCAAACCACATTCCAAAAAGTTCATTCGTTCAAAAATTATAAGCAAACACGTGCCGAAAAGAGGACAAAAAGTTGTCTCTCTTCACTAATGACGTCACAAATTTTGAACGAATGTACATTTTCGAAAACATACAGACAGATGCGATTTTATTATATACTAGCTTTCCCCCTACACCCATTGCTGTGGCACAGTATTTTTTAAAAGCATGTACAACGTGTTTGTGATAATCTATTTCGTCGAATTCCATTTCGCTTTTTGCTTTGCTCTGTAGTTCTCTCTCTGTCTCTCTCTATCTCTGTCTTTGTGTCTCTCTCTCTGTCTTTGTCTCTGTCTCTCTCTCTCTCTCTCTCTATCTCTGTCTCTCTCCCTCCCTCTCTCAAATTGAGTCGTATTTGGGCTGTTTGTGACGGCATCAATTGAGAACGGCAGAACGTAGAATGCTGCCGGTTGAAACGATAGACGTGGCGTTTCTTCGGGAAGGTTTTAGAGCAAACCGCATTCCAAAAAGTTCATTCGTTCAAACGTTGTGACGACTTTAGTGAGCAAAAACAACTTTTTCATCCTCTTTTGTGGCACAGCGTTGTTTTATGAATACCTTATATCCATTTTTGAACATAAGAATATTAATTCTGGGTTATAAAATACTAATGTTCAAAAGTTATAAGCAAAAACGTGCCGAAAAGAGGGCAAAAAGTTGTCTCTGTTCACTAATGACGCACAACTTTTGAACGAATGTACTTTTTCGAAAACATACAGACATACAGACAGACGCGGTTTTATTATACCTATATATAGAGAGAGAGAGAGAGAGATAGAAATTCGATGCAACGATGAGGATCGACGACCGTTAAATTGTAAATGTTTGAAGTTCATGGTTGAAATGCAAAAGTGCAATTTGTAGGTGGCTGAGCGAACGACTCGGTATACGAAAGACACTATCGAAAGAGGTAATACCTATAAGTGGCGGGATTTGTTCCTGGTTTCGCGCGAGACCCATGAAATCTCTAAGTTAAATTCAATTTCATCCTGTTATGCTCTTCTTCGGGAAGTACGGAACAAAGTTGGCGGAAGCTGAAAGTGCTAGCAAATGGGAAATTGCCGCAACTTGAAAATATGCAGTACAAAGCGGCGATTCCAATGCAGGCTCATTTAATTTCCGCGACTAATAGAATTCGTGTTACCGTAAGGAACGGTAAATATTTCGGAAGAACAAGTTACGAACGTTTATTTCGAAGTTGGAGATTGAAATACGTAAAACTAAATATTTTTCCCTGAATAAATTTCTACTTTGATCGTATGTACCTTGATTGTACTAGAATTGAGCGAGACTGTGTCAAACAAAACTGGCAATCATTCTAATATTTTTCTAATAATCATTTCAACATCCAGTCAGGAAAGTCTCTATACATAAATGAAAATAAAATAGTAAGGGACATTTTCCAGAACTTTTTCGTTCAAGACTGTAGGATTAAAATCTGAAAATGCGTATTACAAATCTATGGAAATTACAGTGCGCTTGTTAATTCACGTGTACACAACACGATAGCTTCACAATGTTCATTCAGAAAATTCTAATTACTGGAGAAGTTAATATTTCGGGAAGTAATGAGAATCGTGACAATCGCGATACGATCGGGTTACCCGATGTAGATTGGCATAAATCTGACATTAATTTGCATATCAATGACGCACATACGTCACTGTATCAGCGACAACACGCCGTCCACGCATTTTAATGTAATCCGTGAATTTAAGTTTATACGGCAGATTTGAGCCCTCGCACATATCACTTATAAGCGGCAGAAATAACGAGATTAAATTTATCGGGGCTAACGAGAACTAATCCGCGCATTCAATAAGCAGTTCATTAATTTGAGAGGGTGTATAATATGATACCCGACTCATTAAGCTTGCGCGTACTCCGATTTATGCCGAACTATCTTTTTTCAAAATTCGAATTAATCAAACTGGTAGAAACACAGTAAATTCTGGATCATCCGAACTACATAGTTGGGACCGAGGTGGTACGAACAGTGGAACAGTTTTAAAATTCCTGGCCGAATTAACGGGTCCGTATATCATTCGAGTTTCATTACTCCCGCGTATCGTGGAAAACCGAACATAGAATGCTGACTAACTAATCTCTTAATTAGTTGATGTGCGTCAGACGTGTGAAATTGTAATTTCCGATTCGTAATAATTGTTTCATTACGCATGAAATACTAGCAGCGTCGTGCTCATTCCTGTTATATCCAATCTGCGATGATTCATTGAAATGTCATCGCGGAGCCGACGTACGAAATGATTATAACGAACTGGTTTATTAACCAAAAATACGTATTGTTTAAATTCCGCGTCGGTTCTAATAATTCGATTTCATGGAAAGATAATTAAAATTATCATGGCATGCAAAAAAATTATCTAACAAATTTGTTGGTATTGATTTATAATAATATTATAAATAGAAGTGTGAAATATGAAAACATGATAGAGAGGGTGCAACATGAATTCCTCAGGTTTTGCGCATACAAGACAAACAATCCAATGTCAATCTTTGATCATAATTACTCTAAAATATCAAACACAGTCAACCTTGAAACATTATCTGATCGTAGAACAGTTTCTGACCTGTGCTTTATCTTTAATTTGATAAATCATAATATAGATTGTCCCGCACTCCTGAGGCAAATTAATTTCTATGTACCTGAACGTGTTTTGAGAAATAGAGCTGTATTTCATACAATGAAATCCAAATCCTCATATGGAGCAATAAATCCTTTAAATCGTATTATTGCTAGCTCAAACACATTTTATAATAATATTGATTTTATCAATGGCACGTTACAGGCATTTAAAATGAAATTGCGCTGTACTATTCGTTAATAGTACCTATATTTGCTTAGTTTCGCGCTGTCCATAATTGTGTGAATTTTTAGATTAAGATTCTTTTATGTCATATTATATAATACTGCATACATTTTGTACAAAAGGACTTCGGTCCGTTTAAAATAAATAAATAATAATAATAATAATATATGTAGTTATGGTACTCGGTACCAATAATGTGATTTCTAGTGTAGTATTCAGTACGAATTTTTATTATAATTATAACTGATCGTGCATAGACAGATGAAGTAATCTCGAGAACAGTTCTAACGAAAACTAGATTGGTTACAGATGTCGCGCAGCCATCGATCGATTTACTCCGGGAAATGATTAGGTAACCCCGCCTCGACAAACCGAAGTTTCGTCGCAGACGATAGATAGAACAATAACGAACAAGTTTAATCAGTGTCAAGAATATCTTGTGGTTTGTACATCGGAGTACTGCGGCCGTGCTTTAAATCCAGGGTGCGCGGTATGCTCTATCTGTGAACCCTCTTGGAACGTAGAATTAGATCAGGCAATTACAGGATTATTCCTATTGGACCACCACGGAGAGAAAAAGGGACCAGTGGGAACGGGAAACGGGAAAACGACTCGGCCGTTTCTTCTGTTTCTTATTTTCTGTTTCTTTTATTCTCATCGAACGTTTTATTTAACACATAACTATCGGCCGGCCTCGCTGCGGTGCACCGGCGGAATGGGAATTCCCGGCTTCTCTTAAATTAAACACCGACCTTGAAACGGAACGAAATATTTTCTAGAATTCGATCAAGAAAATTGAAACGCCGACCACTGTTGTCTTGATTCTCGGTAGTGTTCAACGAATAAATTACTTCGGAGATCTCCGAGTTCTAAAACTCGGCGCACCTGCGTCTGGCAGGTTAATTTTCTGAAATTGTACGTCGCAAAACAGCACGCTGCTGTTTTCAAAGCATTAGATGACGTGTTATGTACAGTTTGGAAGAATTTAGGGCTTCGAATTTAGCGAACGAAATAGGGCAACGATGTTCAATAGGAATCTCCTTTTCTTAGATGCGACCTTGCATAGAGTTCATACTTAATAAATCTGAATCCGCGTAACCTGATTCTGACACCCTGAAAATCTACTCCGCGCTACGACAAAACCAGTCTCCGTTCTCCAAACTGCTGTACACCAAAGTAACTGCTATGAATCACGAGTCTGATAAGCAGACAAGCTCGTCTGTAAACGTTAATGTTCGCACGCTAGCATAATTGATGGACGTTACTTAGGTTATTCGACGACGATATCTGACGTGCAGAAAACTATAGGAACTCCTGGGTCCCATGATTTAAACTTTATAGTGATGTGAAGCAGTTATTTTATTCTATAGTACAGGGGTCGGCAAACTCTTTTTGGAAAGGGCCAGATCGTGAAATTTTTAGGCCTGGTGGGCCATAGAGCAATAAAAAAAAACAGGGGTTTCAAATGTTTTTTAATAGAAAGTGATATTTTTACATAGGTTTTTTATTTCACATAATAATAATTATTATTATTATTTATTACAGACGGGCTGTAGCTCTTTTACATAAGTGTTTACAATAAAAAAAAGAGTAAGATAAAAGACTACTAGTTTAATATCAAAGAAGGGACATGCACAAAAACTAATGGTACAAACAATATGGTGTTATCTTACAATCCTGCGTAGTTGCTTTTTCAAATTTTGTAAAGACTCAATCAAAAATCAATACGATTCTAGATAGTGCTAAATGATTATTTTTTTATGTTATGATAGGGACTTTTTTTGTTAAAATTCCTATATATATATATATATATATTTCATGGGTGGCTATTGAAAGCTCATGCTGAAGCTCCAGTATTCGAGTCTATAATTTTGGCTTCTATTTTATTGAAATTAGGTACTTCTCGAGTCTGCAATAATGCGATTCATTGGATTAATTAATCCATAAGTAGATCTTGCTTTAAGTGTTTGAAATCCAGCTCTAAATTGATTTGCGCAAGTAGAAAGGGACGAGCAATATAATTATTAATTAGATTAAAAATAAAGCTCTGGTCAGATACTATTCTTCGTGCAGACAATGTTTCTAGGTTCATTTTGAGTTAATATTGTGGAGTAATCATGATCAAAGAACGACATAGCATTATTTAGCTTATACGAACAGAACCTGAGAAATTTGTGCTGCAATCTCGAGCAGCATAATTTGATTTATATTAATTTTTTTCACGTAAAGAACAGTATTAAACTCGCGAATTAGATTCTAAATAGGCGGCGGTTTGCCGACCCCTGCTATAGAATATAATAGATATAAAAATCGATTAAAACGAAAGAGTATTTATCCGAGAAGTTCTTTGGGAATTAGCGGAAGACGGTGTTCGGAGTTCCACAGACGACAGCGCAAGAGTTACGATTTCTCGAGACAAGAATTATTATAATAAACATCGGACAAATGGGAGTGTAGCGTTGAAATAAATTTTTCCTTCAGGCTCGAACCTTCCGCGACATAAATCAGTGTAAAACTGCGAAACTGGTAGAAGACTTGGGGCGATAAAACTTTTCCGTCGTGTTACTTCGCCTCATCCGGAGATTAATAATATACAGGATGTGAACATGGCTTAAGCTTCCGTGTTTTAATTAAATCGAAATCCGCAGTGGAGCCTGTTGGCCGGTCTATTAAGAAAAAACGATTATAAACGAGCCGCAGTGAAAAAGGAGTGACGATCTTATAAAAATAAAATTTCATTCTATTCTATGCCACGACCATTTAACAACGTTTAATTGAAAATCTGCTTTCCTGCGATTTCA
The DNA here is from genome assembly GCA_916610235.2 of Lasioglossum morio. Taxonomy (NCBI): domain Eukaryota; kingdom Metazoa; phylum Arthropoda; class Insecta; order Hymenoptera; family Halictidae; genus Lasioglossum; species Lasioglossum morio. The sequence continues at coordinate 20,492,118 of OU744324.1, read as the reverse complement.
CCGGCGCGCAATAGTTAATTATAAATCACACACGAGTTACTTTGTTTTAATGCTCTTTGTTGCGTTAATCGTATACCAATAAAATTTAAATAAAAGACAGGAATTAATTGTTCATACGAATACTCCCTTCCATGTAATATACGCATATTATACACTAATTAGACTGTAATTAATGTTCATCGTCCGGATGGTGCAAATGTAATGACAGAATTCTTTCACTTCGTGTCACGCAAATATTGTTTCTAACAAATCTCGTTGGTTTTTAAATTTGTTGCTCGATCTCTCCCACTTGAAATAATTATTCCAACATAGACAAGCAATAGAATTTACTAGGAAATTGATTTGTCACGCAAAGAACGATGATTCGAGACAGAAAAACTTTGTTTGTTACAGACGTTTTGCATATTATACGACGTAAGTAGCTTTTTATACTCTAAGGTGTATTTGGTCCATAATGATCGTAGTAAAAATATTAAGCTAATCCCAGAAGAGCGTAAAAAGTTGAACCATAAAGTGCTTACAGCCCGATGATGAAATCGTTGAACGCAGCCCTGAATAAAGAACTTTAATAAGAGACGTCTCATGAAGTATTCATTTTTCATAGAATGTGGAAATGTTTTCTTTTTACAGTCACTAATAAAAGCGCTATCAAGCTCAACAATCTAACAGCGTGCGTCTAACTTCTTGCACATTAACATTCTTCCAAGTCAATGATTTTCGTTCGAAATAAAATCTTTCAATTATCAATTTTACAGGACAATCTCAATTTAAATTTGCAATTTCTGTAGACGAAGTATACTCCTATTTTGTTCCTCACTGTAAAACTGCCAACGAAACCTTCGCGGACGGAATAAAAACTGACTTTCACAGAAAATTCCGTGTTATGTAAATTACGTAATGCAAAACAAGTTTCGCTTTAAAAACACTCGTGCAGAGATTCGATCATTCCCATTAATTTCGGGAAGAATGAAATTGATTAAAACGACGTGACGAGGCACTCTGCCAGCAGAGTTTAAAAGAAATTCACCGAAACAGTTTAGATACGCGTTCAACGATTTCCGTGATTTGGAAATGTTATCGCCCCTCGCATTGGGGCCCATTGATCCAGTTAATTTCGTCGACCGGCCGTAATCGGCGCATAATTTAAGGATGTTCTGGAGGTATATGAAAACGCAAGAAAATCTTTGAAAATTTGACAAGATATAATTCTTACTAAATTAATGCAATTACCAAAGTTTTGGTTCGATTCACTACACCGTTTAATATTTATAGCAACTTAAAGTTTGCACATTTTAACACGTGTTCTTATGGAGAATTCATTAAATTCCACTTCAAACCCTATTTAAACCTTGAAAAAACGCAACTAGAAACTCCAGTTTTTTTATATATAGTAAAAATTATGTAATTAATTATGTTCAAAATTTATTACGATTCACTAAACAGTTACAGAGCAAAAAATTATGAACTGTTACAAAACTTCTTTACTAATTAAACGAAAGCTTTTTAATTAATCTATTTTTTTCATGCAAAACATACTCATGAATTGCTTTCATTGCCAATATATTGATAGATTTCGAATTTCTTGTACTTTTGTCTCCCATTGTACCTCCAGAACATCCTTAACGCGACGCGCATCGTCGTGCGCTTCTTTGATCGTCGTTTATTCTGCACCGCGATTTCAGACCTCGTGCTTGACGTCGTTGGTTTATAATTACGATTTAATAACTCTGACTGGCATCGCAGAAGCGACGCCGTTCATTCGACAACTTTTTCAATTCTATCGTTCCGACGCGAAGCGAAGTTAAATAGAAAGCCACGTCTCGCGAGGCGGCGCGCGGCGCGGCAGCGTTCGGAAGTTTCAGCCACTGTGTATTTTAATACATTTTGTACAGCGCAACCGTGTACTCGCTTCGTGTACAGATAAATTACTATAACAAATTCTGTACACTGAAATCAAACATTTCTGTACAATCTTCTGTCTTTACGATGCAATATTTTCATTAACCCTACATACGCTCCTGAAAAATAGCTGCAGAAACGAGACTAGGATAACAATTCACCCATTTTTATTTCACACGTTCAATCAACACATCGTGTTTCATTTATAGCGTCACGTTTTAACCCTTTACTGCTTAAAGGTACTTAACAGTGTTGCCGTTATTTGTTTAAATTTTCACAATGAACTGTTTTATTTGTTTTTAATTACTGACGGTACTTATAAGTACCATTTAAAAAAAAAAACACCCGAAAATTACAAACAAGGACAATGTAAAATGGGTTTTCGTGTTTCTTTCGACAATAACATATAATAAATGAATTAAATAATGATTAAAATTTGATTTTTTTAGTTAAATACAAAAAGGGTTAAAGAAATACATTTGACGACGTGGACATAAAAGGATGAATAATTTGTCACTTTGTGAAAATATTAAATGGGTGAATTCTCAGCCTGAGGAACGTACGAGGGTTAAATAATATTTCGTAATTCGTGGTTTGATTAATTACGATCAAGAACAACATGGTAATTTAGTTAACCAAGAATCTGTTATCTGTTTACAGTACAATTCGAATTAACTGGGTGATTTAACTATGTGGCAATTAGAATTTACGGAATAATTCAATTGAAACCCTGCCTGATTCCAACGACGACTAACATTTTAATCCGATATTGCAAATATTGACCAGCGGAAATAACGTAATACATTAATCCAATTGAAAACAGTGCTTGCATTCGATATTAAGCCAACAAAAATTTGGAAGGGAACACCAGTGAAACCGACACGATGACGACAAGAAGGAACGCGTGTTCCGTTTCGCGTTATCATCATTCGAACACGCGCTGATGTTTCTATTGTCGCGGCTAATGGGACGAGGCGTAATCTCATTTCCGTGGGGGAGGCCGGACATGTGGAAAGAAACGAGTGGAAGAGACGAATGCGAGATTCTGAGATCCGGCGGAGAAGTTCGGCCGTCGGAGAGTAAAGTTTCTTCCGGTTTGCTCGAAATTGAAGGAGAAGTATGCTCGAACATCTGCGATGATTTATTTGCGCGAAAAGAAATTCTCGGAGATACAATTCACGCTTGAAGTCTGCGCATTAGCGAAGATCCGCGAAACTTCGGCGAACCGGCGCGCGCGGCGGAGTGCTTTAAAATGCTTTCGGTTATAAACCGTTTTTTTTTCTTCTTCAGCCCGGCCGGAAATACTTCGAACCGGTTCGCAAACTATCTCTCGCGAGATTGAAAAATAATGATTTCGCGAAGTGGTCTGTGGATTGATCTGCTCCATTTTGTTTTTAATCGCCCAATATATAAATCAAAGATGTTTTAAAAAGATAATAACGAATCGTTTCTTAGCGACAAAAATATTGATTTATTAAACACGCGTAACTTCACTCTTCTGATTGACATCGTTCTGTAAAGACGTTCTTTTGTATTTGTTCCATTACATTTGTATTCTTAATAAATGACGTTTGAATAAATGATCTTTGGGTTACACTTTTAAAAGTATATTTAAATCCTCCCACATGGTCAAGGGGAGAATGTCGACTGCTAGTTATTTCCAAATAAGATTGTCAAAATCACGTGGTCTGGTACAATGTTCGAATGGTGTTGAAACTAAATCGATATTAAAATTGTGTTCAATAAATTATAAATAGTTTGGTGTCATTTTAATCAGAAAAATGTCGCGAGTATATTGGGAAAATATTCAATAAAAATAAGTAGAAAATTAAGAGTTTAACCATCATCCGTACCTCGTGGCAATTTGACACAGTTTTCCCGAAATAAGTTATACATGAAATCATAAATTTATTATATATTTCAAGTGCGATCGAGAAAAAATTTTACCTTTATAAGTTATACTGTTCTGTTATTTTTCGATAAATTTTCCCGAAACTTTGTGTGACTTATATCTTTTCAATGCGGAACACAACCGAGAAACCCAAGATTTGAATGTTAACTCATCAATTTGACTAAAAAACATCAAACTATTTTTTATTTAGTATCACTGTGTAAATTTGACACCGAGGGACAAATTCAGTTCGTGAAATGAGGGACGGATGAGGGTTAACACTTTCTCAAAGAAATAGTTTCCAATTCCGATCTATGTCGCAACACAGACCCGGGAATTGACTTAGAACGGGACATTACTGTACGCAGATTTCGCAGATTCTAGAGTATTTATCAGGGTAACCAACCTACACGCTGAAACACAGTTTGGCAACAGTGATGAACAACATTTGTATCAATCTAACGCTTCAATTTCGCTATCGTTACAGGTTTTCTTCTTTTCATCAATATCTTTATTGCTATTAATGGATCCGAGTGGCTTCATACCCTTTAACACTTTTGTTGTTACGAATCTACGCTGACAATTCTCCTGACAAGCGCCATCTCGTCCAAGTAGCTGAACTAAAATTGGTTCTAGACTTGCTCTAGACTCTGCCTGTATGAACGAAATGTGGGCAAGTTGAATGCAATCACGGGAAACTGTTGTTTGTCCTTATGCGAGCATATTTTGAGCTGCACAAAGGTTCATTTGATAGAGGAAGGTTGATCGCGCTTCGCTCTACTCACGATTTCAGTCAAAACAATCGTTTTGTATTAGAAAAATACATAGGAACCTGAGGGTGGTTGTCTCGATTTTGTTCCTCTACTTTGGACGCTCATATTATTAAATATAAACATAATTTCGTCAGATCGTGAGCAGAATGAAGCGCGATCAACCTTCCTCTTTAGAATGAGCCCTCGCACAGCTCGTAACATGCTCGCATAACGACAAACAACAGTTTCCCACAAACACTGTTTTCACCTGTTTTTCTAGTAATATTCTAGCAATATGCTAGTAATATCCATGGGTACTGTACCCCCTTAACGAACAGTGACGGTGGCAGATGGCAACGGTGAGATAACGGGTTTCAGAAAACGTATAATTACACGCGGCTACTAAATAGAAAATACTCGGGGAAGTGGTCCACACTCGGTTCCACTGGGAACAAACCGTTTCGCTCTTAAACCCGCCAGCGGCATGGCGGAAGGTTTCAACATGGTAGCAATCAAGCCTGCTTGTTTAACAACTGCTCGAGCGAAGCAGTTAAATAAAATAAGAGAATCCCGGATCCAACATTTTTTATCTGTTCCGTAACAAATCCCGTGACGTGAAAGGCGACGGGGATAGAAGTCAAAGGCGGTCTCGCAGCGGAGCGACAAAAACGTCGGGGGTTCTCGCGAAAAGAAAAGGAGAAGGGACCCAGGGACGTCTTCACTTTTCACACGACTCCTGTTATTTCATGCTTGTTAAACTGTGCTATCGGCCAGTGGCCGGTTCGCAGCGAGGTATCTCTTTTTAATTAAAAATAGTACCTCTCTTCGAGACGGCAATTTGAATTCATAGGCGGAGGCTGGCCGAGTCCCGGGCATTGTTTGAACAGCACCGGGTCTCTCGTTTAAAAGATGGTCAGCGAGGCTGAGACCTGCCGACGATAACGATAATTATCCACCTCTCAGCGACAGTGTCTCTCTTCGCCAATTTGGCTGCGAGCAGGCTCTGCCAGGACGTAAAGTGTTTTCACGTGTACCCCGCGTCACACACCCCCTCCCGCAACCCTCGCAACCGTCCTGTCTCGGCCTTTCGCACTTCCGGCCAGATAAGGGCTGCTGAGCTGTTGTGTTTCCCGTGGAATTGCAGGGAAAATATTTCCAAGGGAGAGTCCGCGTGACCGTGGTCGTTGCAACGCGTGATAGGCCAACCGACAGCAACCCGAATGCTACGTTCCCCCAGATATTTCTTTCACCTATCTCGAACGTATTCGGCAAATGGACAACGAAATTAAGGAACTGCTGAGCATGAACTTTATCTTCGGCCGGGGGAGGGGGTTAATGGGGAATGCAACCCTCGCTGTAACTGGTTTTAATACGGTCGGATGCTGTAAACTAGCGGCGCTGTGTTGGTTTCTTGGCTTCTGTTATTGCGAGAACGATCTGGTCCGTGTTTCGAGTTACGTGCGGAGTGGCGTGGCAAGTTGTAATATTTTTATTAATAAGATTTTATCAATGGATACTTATATGTATACGATAACAGGGGTACTTTTTGTTTAATTTAAAGGGGTAGTTCTCCGTGACAGTACAAGACGAAAATGAAGAATGACGAAATTGCGATCTCTGCTTCGTTTTTTGAATTATTAACAATTACAAATATCCCGGAAATGCAGCAGTCTCGATCAACAGAGGCGAACACGTTACATATGTCAGGGATGCGTGACACTGATGTATCAAATGACAGATATGTACTCGTGTAACGTACACGTCGGTCGAGTTGCAGCAGTTTAAGCGGATCCTTAATTGTTAGTTACTGAAAAATTAAGCGGATCTCGCAATTTTTTGTTAGTTCTTCATTAATATTTGCTTTAAACACCCTGTACGTAGATACAGCTAATAAAATGTTTATATATAGACGTATATGTATATATATATACAATTTATGTATTATTGAAATTTGTATTTAATTTTTTTTTATTAAAATTAAATATTTGGGGTTATTTAAAATTTATATATAAATTGAAATTTGTATGAAAATTTTATATAACTTTTATTATTGATAATGTTAGTGAGGTTAAAAATATATTATATACTAGCTGACCCGACAGACATTTTCCTGTCCAAATTTCAATAAATTTGTTTGAGATCGTTCTAATTACGCATATCCATTGTTTAAATCGTGAGTTATCGTCTTGAGTTTATAAAAAAATCCCATAGAAAAAAGCACTTCCATTTTTCCCCGAATTTTCCATTTCTCCAGGCAACTTTTCCAATTTTTCTTTCCCTAAAAACCGTAAGACGTCAATAATGCAACTTCCTATTGAAATATTGATTAAAAGCTGCGACATTCGTATTTTTGTTGTATTAAAATATGATTCAGAAATCACTTTTAGTTTTTCCCGAATTTTTTATTTTTTCCGGGCAACTTTTCCAATTTTTTTTTACGCTAAAAACCTGATTCGGACTACAACGAACATTAAAAAAAAAATTATCCCAATCGGTCCAGCCGTTCTCACGTGATGTCGTGACCAACGAACAACATTTCATTTTTATTATATAGATATAGTTACGTTTATATATATTTATGTAGATACAGCAAATGAAATATTAATTTATGCTTCGCGAGAGGAATCGCTGCTTATTATAACATCTGTATTTCATTTGATGTGTTATTTCAGTATTCAATTCTGTTTCAATTTTAAAGGACGGAAAATATAGAAAGGAGCGTGGTCTATGCCATTCACCGTCCCATTGTTCACTGTTTTCTGGCATATCGTTCCTGGTTAAAAGCATACGGTTAAGATCTATGTCTCGAGGCAACCTTCAACTACAAACAGAATATCCAACAGCGCAAAACAGACGTCGCTTTGGAAACTATTCCTGCTGATGGCCATTTTGACAAAACAACAAAAATTGAGCTCGTCTGCTACGATACGTTTGAAATAGGAGACTCGTTATCGAGGAATAAACATTTCCATAACTGTCTACGTATTTACCGGACACATGAAGTTCTTCGAAATGTTTCAAATCATACATGCTGTTTCGTTTGTTCAATTTCTCTGCATTCATTTCTACACAATGACAGTCTTAAATATCGTTTTCTTAAATGGAACTACATGTTCTCATTCTAGTATGTTAGTATATAATACATTAGAAAAATCTACTATTACAACTAACGATTTTCAATGAAATTATTAGAAACGAATTAATGTTAAGGTCAGTCGAGGTTGTTGAAGGCCAACAGCTTTTCTGACAATATCATTCCATTCCGTTTAAATTGTTTAATAAAATGGTGACGTTCGGTGTCAAGCAAATTACACATGTAATTAATGAAACTGAAAAATGTACTATTAGAACTAACAATTTTTTTAATGAAAAATTTTCATCAGTCTGTAATTTTCATATTGTATTCTCCACCATGTTGAAATAAATCTCGTGTGAGATTTTCTATAATAAAAAAAAAAGAAAATGGCTTCGATTCGTTGAACAGGTGAAAGGGGCAATTACTTATTTCAGATTCCTATTAATTGAAGTGAATAGGCAACGCGTTTGTTATTGATTCGTACCTGTGATTCGTCTCGTCCTTTGTGCCGTCGCATGTAATTTTCACTGATTGCGTGTCAGGATAAAAGCAGACTTGTTTCTCCAATCGCATTCGGTATTTCTCAGCGACACACGCTTTCAATATTTTATTCCCACCCCACGCGTCGTCGCGGCACTACCCTTTCATCCGATATCTCGAGAACCGATACTACGTCTGACTTGAAAGTGTTGTTGTCGGTGCACCGATACACGCTGGGGACGTGTCGGTAAATATTGGCTGAAGTATTTAACCCGTTCACGGCCAACAATTTTTCAAAGAACTTTTCCTTATTTATCGTTTACCCTGTCGATAATAGGGACGAGTGACGTAGTTTGCCCTAGCGCACAAGTTGATCCACCGTATTTCACGTGGAAGAAAAATTCTTCCAATATTGTCAACAGTACCGAGATCCCATCGAAATAGCCGATTTTCAGACGTTCTCTTCTACGATTCGTCAAGTTGGAAAAATATTCTCTCGAGAAATATACCTGAGAAAAACATCCTGTAAACAGGAGCCAAGTTCTCTATAGCCGGTAAAAAAGTTATCAGATCAAAGAAAATACGGGCAAGTTCGTTAGCTTAGAAATACCTCTTGCTATACTGAAAAAAGCATTAACATCTTCATACATTAAACTGTATGAAAAAAAAGGTTAAATTAAACTTGAATGTTAATTGTAAAATACCATATTTAATATGGTACATGTTAATATACCATAGTATATTAACTGTGTTTAATATACACAGTTATTATATTAAACTAATGGAAGGTTATAAGGCTAAATGTTCTGTTTGAATTCGATGATCAACATTTCAGATGATCAACATCTGATCGATCGATAATACATTCTGTTTCCAAGTATATTCACATAACTTCATTACCATACATACTGTCTCAGCATAAGCACGTGGCTAATTAACTTTTTTACGGAAAAATTATTTTCCCTCACACTAGGCAAGTATGTTACAGTTTTTCTTCTGGTTTTAAATTCACACGGTATAAAACTTAATTTTGGATTATTGTTTTACAGACGCAATTTTTATAATTTTTCTTGAAAATGATCTAAAAGGAGATCGAAACGTCCAAAAATAGATTTTGTGATATTTTGCAAATAGTGTAGTAGTAACAACTGATCGAACCTGGGCGCCGAGATCATTAAAAAATTTTGTTAACTGAAAAAAGCGTTTGTAAAAATTAGTTTAAAAGAACGCTATTTAATTTTTAAAGAGGTACGTGGAGGGCTAAATTATTTTAACTTGGCCGTTACTTATTAAACCAATGATCATAAAATGTGTTCGGTAGCGGTCAAGTTTGAATAATTTAGCCCTCCATTTTAAACTTTAATAATTATTTCTTTGAGTGTTTGTTATGATGGACCCATGTACCAAATTTCAAGTTTGTAGGTCAATAGGAAGTACCCAAAAGGTTTCGATGATCAAAGTACAGGGTGTAAAAGAATTGTAGGGGAGAAGAGTGAAAATCGCTATGAGAAAAGGTAAAATATTTTCAATTCGAGGATCTGGGTCAGCGAACACTAACACAAATCGATTGCTCATTAACTGTCTCCCGACAGTTCAACGTACGGGCCGAAGCTTTGACAAATCACAACTAAAAAAATCAATTTTCCGTCATACCCGTTCGATTCCCAACACGTCCGAATAAAATACTCGAATGGCCGAAGCAACGAGACCGCTTTGCGTTTTGCGACACGGACACCACCGGAGCCCCGCGCTGTGTTAAACAATCGATTACCGACCGACTGCGTGCACCGTCGGAATAATAATTTACCGATATCATTGATTCGAATGCAATCAAAATTTGTTAATAAAGTGGGCACCGTTTATAAAAGTATACAATTTTTACGCGCGTCACTTTAACCGAGCCAAACGGGATCACAGTTAAACGCGATATAAAAGGGTTTTATCAGGTTTCCATTGGAATCGCTGCTGGAAATTTTAACAGCGATTCGAGCACGCGAATGCAACCCGGCGAGATTGTCATGTTGTATTTCGGTGTTGTTCAAACACCTGGAATACGAGACGATATTTAGGATATACAATACATTTCCTGCAAATTCATGTTGTTAAGTAGTAGTCGGTACAATTACAATGCATATTATCAATAAATATAAGTTTGCACTTACCGTATAAATATAATACATAAATATAACATATAAATTCGTACACATTCAATATTATTCAAGCATTAAATATAGGTATAGTATAAATATAAGTTCGTACTCACCGCATAAATATAATAACATAGTACATAAACGTAAAATATAAATTCGTACGCATTCAATAATATTCAAGCATTAAATATAGGTATAGAATAAATATAAATCTCCTTTTTATTTCAGGGAATTGCTGAAGATAACAAAAAATATCGAACACACCTAGAGAATGTAGCGTTGAAATACTTTCCTTCGTGGAGCAATTAATCGAATAAAAATATCGACCTATCGAATGAACACTGCAAGCCAGTTAAGGGTACCTTCAGTATTAAGTCATGCTACCGAAGTGAACGCTGCAATAAATCACGTCAAATTGGTTTTCAATTTAGTTTGGAAGCTCCAACAACTGAACAGTCTGATCGCACGTATGTAGAATGGGTTCTCGATTAATCAGCTTAATCGGAGTCGAGACAAATTAGGTACATTAAGCCTCAGTAATTTCGAACCCATCAGGAACTATTAATTAAAGCTTCGTTTGTATAATTATTAACTTACCGATGCTTTGTCGATCCACGTGTTCACCGTTTTTAATAATCTGAAGAATCTAACGACAATACGTTGTCACTCTTGAATCAATTTAATCTCATAATTGCGAATTGCATGAACATCCGCAGTCTGATTAGAACTATCGAACAAGAAGAAATATATCGAAGAACAAACCAATCGATTTATACATTCCGACACAGATCGTTAGCTGCAAAGTTAGAATGTTTGCGTTTGATTTTTAATTAGCATGCTTCGCGGACGATCCAACTGTCCTGCCCGGAAGGTGAAAAACTATTCCCATTAATCATTTCTTAACTTTGCACTTCTTCGAGCGTACTTTTTTAGTTGTCTATAAGACTCTTTTAGCCCGTCGAATAAATTACAGGGATACTATAACTTCGCCGTGGCACTCGGAACTTTCTGCTCTCGAGTTAATAGCTTCTTAGTGCGAGCACAATCGTTACGAAAAAGAATATACAATGCTCCAGCAAGAAGCATGAAATAATGGCTGGTACGATATTCGTTGAAAACACTGTCGGACATCTCGCACAAAAATGCATTAGACTTATGCCGAGAGGATGTTAATAACCAGACTGCGAATCTTTATGCAAAATAAATAATTGTTTGCATCGACTGCAAGAGAAAGTAAAAACTAAATTAAATGTTATTTCTTCCCTTAACCCTCGTACGCTCCTCAGAAACATTTATATGAAACAAATTACGATACTTTCTCACCCATTTTTGCTTCGCTCCTTAAACTAATAAACGTTGTTTCATATATCACGTCACATTTTAGAAAAAAAACACGACTCGCAACACAGATAAAGAGGGACCGATCATTTTATAGTATGTAAAAATAGTAAACGGGTGAATTTCCAAACTTTGTTAACCCTCGTCCACAGGGGTAATTTTTTATACGAATTTGAAATAGGTAGCCGGGTACCACGTCGTGTGGATGAGAGTTAAGATTGCATTCTATTCATCAGGAGGAACAAACTTCTGAAAGAACCACGGATGAAGGATGAACGGTTCTAAAGGCAGCGCAACAGTAAATTTCGAGAGTCGAGACTATCGTGCTAATCAATTTGATCGCAAGCTGTCAACACGTGTACACAATGCCCGGTGTCTTTTTCTGATAACAAACGTATCACGTTCTCCCCAGCACCCCTCGCCGGTTGGAATGCCGTGGCTGAGGCTGGGGTGCATTGCGGTTCCGTAATTGGACACCACTAATGCATCCCAACCTCGTTTGTCGAACGTGAAGAGAATCAATTGGGGAGAAGGAGGACCGGATAAGAAGATCGAGGAATCGCGAGCATCGGAAGAAGATGAAATGGTGCTAGGGAAAGTAAGACGAGACGCGTCGAAGTGGAACAGCAAGACGGAACCGGGGAGAAAACGTAAGTCGATACAAAAGGCGTCATTATTTGGTGCATTCGTTCATCTGATCTGTTCTCCCGTCGGCTCGATGTTCCTTCACTTGCTGTCTACTCTGGAACAGCTTCGCCTATTGTCCCATAAATTTAGCAAACGAGTCTCGAGTGAAACTTGCGAATACCACGTTCAGCACAGTCACACAACTGAGCCGTCCAATGCAAAAATGGGTCCAGAAGTTACTAAAGCATGTGCAAACATCCAAATCCAAACCAGTTAGCATTTGTCGAGGAGCTCTATCGGTGTAATAATGGCATACTATGGGCCAAACCGATGAATTCTGTGTCAAAATCAAAGAACTTTAGATAGAAATGAGATAGAGCGATGAAATTTCTTTTAATTTGATCGTTCATTATGTTTGAAGTGAAACTTTTTCTATGATTTTATGTTTTTTTTTTTGGTTTTTATTAGTTGTTCTTGATCTTGTTTTTTTTTTATTTAACATTTCCAATCTTAATTTGCTTCTAAACATTATTAGACTGCAAGAAGTTTCACTTCTACCGCGCGTGGTTTTCCACGCGTTTATTTTTTTTTTTGTATATATTGTTCCTGATCTTGTCGCTTCATTATCTTTTTTGTATTAGTGGTTCCTGATCTTGTCGCTTCATTATTTTTTGTATTAGTGGTTACTGATCTTGTTGTCGCTTCATTATTTTTCTTGAATTAGTTGTTCCTGATCTTGTTGTCGCTTCATTATGATTATTTACCATTTTCAATCTTAATTTACTTCTAAACATTAAGAGACTGCAAGAAGTTTCACTTCCGCCGCGCGTGGTTTTTCATGCGTATAGTTTTTTGTTCTGTACGTTTTATACGGCGTGGGTTACAAATAATGTGTGAGAGAGAGAGAGAGAGAGAGAGAGAGAGAGAGCGCTATAGATCCCGGCTAATACTTTCTCTCTCACTCTTTGTACCCCATGCCGACAGTGTGGTCTTCAACTCGGCCGTAAGACGGCGCAGTCTATCTCTATATGTCTGTAGTCGTAACATAACCATGTATTTCTAACCTCTTCGTTTGATCCTACTACCGAGCTGTTTATTCGTTGCGATATATACCAAAATGTTCGCTATCATTCTAAAGATCGTTGGTTGTCCCCAATCGGTGGACCGGGGTTCGAATCCCGTCGGGGTAAGAAATTATTTTTCTCCGTTCATTCTCAGTTTAAATTTTTACGCCCGACTTTCCACTTCCGTTGCATCGACACGTCACATATCCGTCCCATCAGAAAATTGTTACCCTCAGCAAAGCAGTTTCACTTCAAAAAACTGATCATCCGTCGACTCGCGCAGTAACGGCGCGGATGTAAACCAATCGTTCGAGAACCGTTGGAGCGAATTGAAACTTGCAAAGGACGATAGGGGACAATTTTCTAATACCCCTGTCAGATATTTCCTGCGCGCCGGATGCTCGAAGGTAAGAGCTCGAGGTTCGCGTGTAACCTGGGAAAATGAGAAAGCGAAACTGTTGGGATCGTAGAAACAACGGCGCCTACCGAGAACGCATATTGAACCTTGAAGGAACAGCCGGGAAAAGGATAATGGGGCGTAGGGGACAGATGGAGAACAGGGAGGAAACTGGGTGGGAAAACGCACTGCGAAGGAAATAATATGAAATCCGAGTCTCGTCCGTGCTGGGGAATGAAAGAAATAAGTACGTCGAAGTACGAATACGTGGAATATATATATATATATATAGAGAGAGAGAGGGAGGAGAGGCTAGCAGATGACGAGGCGCAAAAACGAAGAAGGAAATTGTGGAAACGAAGAGCAGGATCACGAGGCGGATAATAAGGCAACGCAAAAAGGAGCGACGGTGTTCCGCGAATGAACGAGAATTACGGGACTAGAGCAGACGGAATGGACGAGGAACCTGGAAGAACCAACGGAACGGATGACAAAGCTGGAAGAACCGGCCGCGGCGCCGGAAGGAATGAAATATGAAAGACGACACTGTATCGACTGACGTGGACCGAAACGCGGGCACGTTAAACGTCTAACGGATAACCGCAGAGTGGAAAATGGCAGCAGGTAGACATTGTAGGCGGGACGAATATGAATAAACTGAAGGAACCGAGTGGCCGACGGAGACGTGATCAAAAACACAAGACCAGTCGAACCGGGAATTAAAAAAGAAACAATGCGCGTTACGTGGTCGGGATAGAAAATGTCTCGTGGGAAACTGTGCAACAGGACGAACTCGCGTTCCCTCTCGATGAAGGGAAATCGATTGTTATTCAATCTTGAGCATTGCCAACCTACATCATCTTAAATTCTGGTTAACCCTTCGCTGCATGATCTTTTTCATTGAGATGAATAAAATTGAAAAAAGCTTTTGTGTTTCATTTACGGGAAAAATGATTGAAAAGAAAAATTAAAATTACAACAACGACATATATATAATAATGTAAATAATAGTGTGAATAATGGTACAGCAATTTTTTATGGTGACTCTGAGTCACCGCTCGAGTGTTAACGGTTAACTGTGTCGGATATGATACACTATACAAAGGGTTAACATTATGCATTGGCCTTTTCTGTCACCACTTTTATTAATTATTTAATTTTATCGATCGTAATGAATTAATAAAAACTGTATGCTATCGGCGCACAGGTTCGATCATAATGAAAAAACAAAGCAATTTTACAAAAATTAAATTATTCCCAACGTTTCTTGCTATGTATAAAACTGTTTAGAAACGTGATTAAAATTGAGTTCCATGTTGACTCGGACAGCAACTGAACCAAACAACTGTTAAGAGAGAACTAAACGTACAACCACTTTTATTAGTGTAAATAGGTCTGTATTTATGAAATCGGGACACCCGGTTGTGGGGGGTCGTGAAGCCACAACGGGGAGGGAGAGTAGCTCGGGCCTCGACTGTAGTATCAAGACTGTGGAATCGCAGGGGTCGAGTATTCGGAACGGAATGGTGAAAATATCATGGCGAGGAGGGGCTCGCTAACTCGAGTTCGAGTTTCGACTTATCAACAGATTGCCGGATTCTTCGTGGCTGTGGGTATGGTTGCTCGGAGCCTCGGTCACAGTCCCGGGGTCAACTCCCAACAACTTTGGCCCCCTTCGGTTCGAGGAGGTCGAAGCTTTGCGACGGAGTCGCCCAATTCTCGATTGCTTCGAACGCTCGAAAGGCCACTCTATCCGCGAGCCTGGTCCTCCTTCGGTCTTCGGCAAAGCGCGATAATCCGACCCAAGTTTCATTTGCCGAAGACGATGGCCTGGAACGAGCGAAGGAGGGTGCGCGGAGACAAGGGCGAGAGAAGAACGAACGACCAGGCAAGAAGGAAAGGGGTTGGAAACGACGTGCAGGAGGGCACGCAGAAATTGAATCTATTATTCTGAAGGCTCGACGATGGAACGGCTCCGAGGGAAAGATCGCGTAACCTCCTCGAAGCTCATCGAAAGTTCCTCATTCTTTTAAATTGCACCGTTACATTATTTTGCTGGTGAAATGAGATAGAAGTTCTATTGCCGGCCGCGCGCGCGCGGACTTCTCGACGGTCTTCGTCGAGTTACGAGTCCGGTGTGTTTCGTTTTGTTCCGTTGCGACAAACGATTCCCCGAGATCTTGTTTCTCGTCTTCTTTAATTGGAGCGCGATTACAGAGGGAAAATGTACACGTTCTTCGTGCAGATTGAATTTCCTTTCGGGTTTACCGAACGCGTTCGACAGAGAACACGTTTTAATAATCGTAATTAAATGTTCATTAATAAGAGGGCATCAAGTTATCGGAATTATATACAAGCGAGATTGTTAGACGTTAAACTGTTCGCTGTTTCTCCAGAAATATTCAACGCTGTGTGTTCGATATCGTTGACAATTGGATTTCTGAATTAGCACCGCTTAACCCTTCACTGCATGATTCTTTTTTAATTGGGATGAAAAAATTGATTTAAGTTTTTCTGTGTTTTATTGAAGGGAAAAATATTTAAATAAATTCAAATAACGTTTTCAGAAAATGAAACATATATAAACATTAATAATCAATTATATCGATCGGAAATATCTAATAATTTTTTAATTAATGTTTTCGGCGCAACAGCTTCGATCAATTTTTAATCAATTAGCTATTTTGCAAATATGCCGAACGTTTCGTTAAAATATAAGGAAACTTCCTCTCATACATTTATAATTGGGTCTTACCCAGTGTAACTACTACCTGTTCTCTCACATATAATAAAAATCACATTTATTGTTACTGGTCTTTCTTTAAGAATGTCGATTTCAACTTTAACACTTTAGTATAATTAGCAGTTAGTTTAAAATTGTTGGAATTTTCAGATTTAAATCCTTATGTTCAGAGTAGAGATCCTTATGTTCGGAGTTCAAATCAACTCAGTTCAATGATTAAATTACATAAGTAAAATTAATAGCAAGTATGTATTAATATTTTCTTCATCTTCAATCCATGTATATTACATACTTTTCATTATAAATATATTTTTGGTTTTTTAGACGCAATTTACCTTTGATAAAGGTTCAAATTAGAACCGAACCGTTAGGCATATATGCAAAATAGTTAATTGATTAAAAATTGATCGAAACTGTTGCGCCGAATACATTAATTTAAAAATGAATAAACAAACATACTGAGAAAACACATTGTTGGTTTACTATGATGCACTGTGCAGCGAAGGGTTAAGATACTTTAACGAGCATGCCTATTTCTGAATAAATATTTCATACGACGTACTCTACATGTACAGAAGTATTGCAAATATTTATACGGAAATACACAATAAATATTTCGTTCGTATTGGAATTAAGAAAATCCTGTAAAGTCACGTCGCATTATTTTCCTCTCTTCAGCAATTCGATTTTAACGAGCAAATATTAAATTCCACGGAATGTCGAGTCGACCAATAGAACCCGTGTCAATACTGTAAGATGTCGAGGTACAAAAGTCCTTTTCGTTGGCCGCCTCGGGAGACAGCCGATCGATTGAATTTATTTAACGAACCGCCGAGTCATAGCAAAATAGGGAGAGACGCTCTCCATCTCTCTCTGGGGTTTCTCGACTTACAAATAATAGATCGCGTTGCGATGATCGAGAGAACCATTTATCTTCCGTAAATCACGGCAGAAGGCGAAAGAGTAATGACAAAACGCTTACCTTCCCGGAGCCCCTTGAATTACACAGGAGAACACCAGCAGCGTGGATCCTGTACTCCTTGTCGAGTTGCTCGTGCTGTCCTTGAATTTTCCTGCCGGCAAACAGAACAGGAAACGTTTTGTTAGAAAATACTGTTCGACCATTATTCCACTAATCGAGTGAGTAGACAGTAGACACCCTTAGAAATATTTTTCAAATTACACCAGACGATTTCTCTAATATGTAAACAATGTTTGAAAGATTGCTATTGGTCAGAATCGCGAAGAAAAATTTTTAATCTATAAAAGATGCGAGTTATCCAGGGTGTCTGAAAAATGTCGTACTTCCTTGAAAGGGATTCCCGAGGTCGTTTGAAGTAACCTTCTTCCTTTACGAAAATGTTCTACCCAGCTTCGTTGAGAAGTTGTCAACGAAAAACACTGACCAATCAGACCAGGAATCAATGGGATTATTTAATTGATTTGCAAATGATCGCTAAAACTATTGAAATGTTAAATAATTAGAAAAGTAAATTGTTATAAAAGGATATTAAGCTCAAATAATTGAAAAATCGAAGAATATAGTTTGACTGAATCGTAAGATTTCTGTAAAGAATATTTATTCGAAGTAACTTTTCGGTGAAACATCACTAGGCCGTCACAATACAGCACAACTAGGTCCATACATCACACGAAAAAAAGGAACTGCACGTTATCGAGTAGCTCGCGCATAAATTCGCGGTGTTTTTCTCCATGGTGGAATAGAAAAAAAAAAAAACGTTGTGTACCCCCGTACATCGAGAGATCCAGGCTGCACGTCAATACGGATCGCAAAAAGAATTTTCAAAATGATTGATGAAACGAGATCGATGCATCGGGTTCGGGATGCATTAATGCGGCTTATAGGAACGTTAGACTGATGCATCGGTTATTCATAATACATTCTGTAGTCTTCCATTTCTGACTCAGCACTCGCGTCTTGTAACCATAAGCGTTCGATCGATTCGTATTATTAACGGTACGTTGCTATTGTGCAGTCATCGCAATAATATTAATTTTCTATTCAAATTTATATGGATTTATATGGTCAAAAATGATTAATCTGTCTGTTAAATTGCGTGTTCCTTGAAGGGTCGAACGACGAGCGCGTGTTTTGTGTATGTATTTCCCCGAACTCAGAGGACTGGGCGAGAGCGTTTGTTTACGTTTTTTGAAGATGCAGGTGTCTCCGAGGGAACTTATGTGTGCGTCTGTGTGCGTGCGAGCGCGTGACGATCGAGGCGTCCGAGACCAGTGATGCCAGACGGAGGAACCTGGAGGAACTTACCCTTCCGGCTGGGCCCCCCACTCTTACTTCTACTGCGCACGTGGTACACACGAACGTACCTCTACTCTGCCTGTGTGAGACTCACAAGAGTCTGAGAAGTAAGAGTGGGGGGCCCAGCCGGAGGGGCAAGTTCCTCCAGGTTCCTCCGTCTGGCATCACTGTTCGAGACGCGTCTCAGTAGCTATTGGTTGTTATCCGTTGACACACGAATGTGAACATCCTCTTTCCACGATATTTCTAATTCGTAATCCTTATATAATCCTTATATAATCCCGTTAATTGTGGTTCTATTAGAACACTGTCCAAGAATTGTATTGATATATATAAGATCCAATATTAATAAAAAATACTGTGGTTGAATGTATTCAATTATACGATCAAAAATTAATAAAAAATACATCGATCAACCTGACCACTCATTCTACGACCACTATTATTCATGTGTTCAAGAATTAGTAAACACACTGTGGTCAAGTGGATGGTGAATATATTAATGTATATGATTAAAAATTAATATAACATACTTTGATCAAGCTCACTGATTTATATGACCACGATTATTAAACGTGTTCAAGAATTAATAAACAAACTGTGGTCAACTGTGCTGATTTATATGGACCAGGATTAATAAAAAAAATAGTGTGGTTGAATTTACTGATTTAGATGAACAACAATTATTCAGTAAGGAGTCCGCAAATGTTTTCGTGGTTGCCAACAAGTATGAAGGTACCGTACTATTAAAATGATGGTACATGATATGTATATAAAATGATGGTACATGAGTTCATCCCACACATCTCCAGAAATTAATTGCACGACTTTATAATACTGTTAGATGTGATTCTAGAAATTCCACAGCGCACCATTTATGTTGTGCTGAACCACCACCATTTTACCACGATGAAACATGCCATCATAGTTAAAATAGCTGTTTGTTCTCGTGACATCAAAATGCAGTCCGTAATATACACTGTTACGAACTTATACCCATTTGTAATCATGTAGGATATTTGCGGACATCTTGTATTCGGTCTGTTACTCTTCACAACGTTTCATTGTTTCTTATAAATAATAAAAAACAGATTTCATTGTAATTTTTCATTGAATTTGTCGCTTAAGTCATTGTGAAACTGTGAAATTGTTCAAATGCATCATGAACGATAGAAACGATCATGATTTCAGAAACGAGTCATATAAGACCTACAATTTCAGACCAATAACAAAGTACAATGATAAAGTAATGTGCAAAAGAAAAATCGATATCAATAATCATGTGTTTATAAGTTTATACAATTATAATACTAGTTGTACGACTTTGTCCACGTGCAATAACAAATCCTGGTTGATTATTAACGTAATTGAATGTCCAGTCACCAAAAGTTTGAAGTTTAAAGAATTAATGAAAACGTGATTAGAAAGAATATATTTATTACGATAGCATGTAGGAATAATTTTTTAATGAATTTTAGTGGAAATGCTGGGCCGCGGCAAACAACGCGTTATCGCATTACTTGCCTCGCCCGATCGATTCAAATTTAGTTCCACTAAATCGAGGATTAAACAGTCATGGAAAATCCTAAGTGTATCGTGTTTGGTATCATTTTAAACGGAAAAATGTCGCAAATGTGTATCTAAAAGTGGAATGCGAAAATTGTTAATTTTGAATCATCAGTTCCATTGGATTCTTTGCTCCTGGTAATTTTTTCCGATGTTTTCCACGGGTTAAATCGTCTAGTTTTAATTTGAACAAAATGTTGCTATTCAGCCCGGTGTCAGGAAACTTCCCTCTGCTTATATTTCTATATTTCATCGTACATATGATTCAAATAACTCCCAAGAGGTGGGGATAAAATTGGAACAGTCACGGTAGACACATCTTGCGACAATTACGGAGATATAACTGTAATTTCGTCGCGGAGCGTATGTGTTCGTACGCGGCGAGTAAAATTCTCGCAGAAACGATTCGGTCAATTAAGGCTCGCGCGAAATGGGCAGAATCCCAAAGAAACCGGAGGCGAGTTCATAGCGTTATGTTCAGTTTCTGTCGCGCTCCCCTTTTTCCCGGGAAAAAATTAAGCGTTAAAAGAAGTAACGAGAGGAAGACGGCGGCGGCGGCGTCGCCAGTGGCTGCACCAGCGGTTTTTTTTTTCCAAGCGGTTTCCGCCCAGTGATTTAGGAATCGAGAAAGTTCCACGGATGGACGAACGTCTCCGCGAAAACTTGGGCAATTACGTGAAAGCAAACAGTGTTACAAATTCATGACGCGAGCCTGGCCCGCGTTTACCGTTCTTTTTCCCGGGGCCGACACCGGTCGATCCTCGAATCCGGAAGCGAACTATCGAAATTGAATACGGCAGTGCCAACCTCTTCCTTCCCGATGACTTTCCGATGCTCGTCCCATTGTCCCCTTCAACCGCGAAACAATAAACGTTTCGCGGTGAATATTTGCCCGAGAGGTAATGCCACGAAATTTCGCACATTATTCCAAAGTAAAAAATGGCAAATTATTGTTCGAATAGTACAGAGTGTCTCGTTCAATAGATAACAACTGTAACGGTAGAATGGCTCTTACGTTTCGAAGGTAAACATGGTAAAACGTTTCGAATTCGCAAAAAATATATATAAATTGTGATCCGAGTTTCTCGAATAATGTACGATTTTCTGACGAGCTGAACATTAATTTATTTAACTCGGATGGCAGAATGATTGCGCGACGGAAACCAAATACAGCGTTTAATAAGAATAACACCGCGCGAATTATGAAACGTGCTGGAGGATCGTTAATGCTACGGGGCTGTATAGCAGCCAATGGAGGTGAAAATATGGAATTTATAAATACAGTTACGGACAAGATGAAATATAAAGGATAGTTATTTTTTTTAAGACCTCCAATTGTGTATACAAATATTTTATCTATGAGAAAATTGTTCATTCTATTATTTAAAATTTTGTTAATTTTGTTGTACCTACAGGGATCTGCTCTAAATAATCTCGTGAAAAACTTCAATGTCAGATTACTCATAATTGTACCAAACAAAACATTCTTCCAATGATTTACTTTGAAAATAGCAAATTAATTGAAACAATTCATTGCTTTAAATTGTCTAGATCTTTCTTGACTTCGTGATACATTATCTGTTTGATTATTTCTCAATTTCATTTTTCACTGGACAGGTATTTTGCAAAAATTTTCAGCAGGTACGTTCTTCTAGGTCTGATCTTAAGTATGCAATTCGGTGAGTGACCGTATGACCGAACGTACCACCTGTCCCTTTGAATGTCTACGAGACACAGCGAGAGAAACTAGATTGTTTAGGGATTTCAAGATAAGCTCGAGGCTGGACTACGCGATGACAGTGATGTATGATCCTTTAGGGCAACAGAACTCGCTCAATCTTTGGAGAACAATAATGTCATACTGTCTTGTTAAATTTATCACGGAAACATCGTGACTGTAACGAGCGTTAATTACCGAAGACCGTGTAAGTTAACTGTACGATTTAATTAGATTTAAACTCTTTGCTTTAGACTGTCCGCGACGTTGTCCGCTCGTATTTAAAGCTTTATTATTATTGATCCACGGTTACTTTGAGAAGTTTCTTCACCTCGGTGAAAGATTCATTCGTTCACGCCATCGCACAGTGCGGTACCCTGTGGACAAAAATCTAAAAATTCATTATCTAATATCCACTGGACTTTATGTTGAAACTATGTTTTAACATCTAAATTATCATGTTTATCAATCGAAAATTCAAATAATTTAGTAGGCGATTAGTTACAAGTGGTTCTTTTCTCAAGAAAATCCTATATCAAGCAATTTATTGATTCAAAGCGTCACTTAATTTCATGGTATCAGGAAAAAGAATTTTATGAAATATGTCCTATGGGATATGGTAGCTTAAAGTACAGCTAATGCGACTGAATTTTCAAAATTTGTAAGTCTCTTATATGGAGTATACTAGTAAATAATACAGTTGAAATAATGTTTCTCACCTTTTTCTCCTTTAAATAGAGATATTTCAAGAAAGGTTCAAAACATCCTGTAGTTTTTGTTTTTTCGTAATTAGTAGATATTATACTTAAATTTCCTACAAGTTTTTCCTGCTACAAACTGCTACACTCACAGTTATTCAACATTAACCCTCACTGAATGCTACTCTTTTACTCGGCTATGAATACTTGTTTTTTATCAATATTTATTTATCTGTTTTCTACACGTAATATATGTACTATTTGTTCATATTTCAGTTTTACATTATACATAAAACATGTCTCTTATTGTTCCTTTCAAATCTAAGTAATGGAATAAATGGAAAATTCTAAAATAGTATTCCAAATCTTCGATTAGTGCATTTAACACTAGAACTACCGGACAAGTCAAAATGACTGATGCGAATTATTTTCGATTAGAAATATTAAAAGTATAAATATGTTTTTTTGAGAAAGTTTTTTAGTTAACTTCTTTGTTACAGTATATATTTAAATAAAACTTGCACGAAATCTAAATAAATGCCATATTGTCATTATTAGAAGGCAATGTATACCAACTGCGTTGAGTGCTCGGTAGTTCTAGTGTTAAGACAATTCCGAACAGAAAAATATAAATTATTGCTACGCTATACGAGTTTTTTTTATTTTTGTCCCAAATTCCTATCAAAGTACCGCACTGTGCATCGCTGTTGCTTACGTTTCACAGTGGGGGCGTTGATGAGTATGGCATTTGTGCGGCTCAATTATTGTCTACTTCGCCGAGCGAACGTTTCGCGTGGCGGTCTGCAACGGGGGAAAGAAAATGGGTTTGGTTGAAAAGAACGCGAGGCCATCCGGATAAATAATTCCGGGCTGCAAACACGGAGCCGAACGGAGTCGCGTCGCGCGGCTGGTTGAGAAACGAAAGAAACGTCGCGCCGCGGCGATCTCATACATTTATCATTGCGTTTAATCAACGAGACCGTGCAGCCATCTGCAGACAGGCTCGAAATCACGTGAGCCTCCGGAAGAAGTTGTGCAAACAGCGACGAAGCGCGAAAACGGCGAGGAAAAAAAGTAGGGAGCTTTACATATCGCTGACTTGGAGATGCTTCCTCTTTTTTTCGCGGGCCTGTCGACGACACTTTACTTCCGACAACGTCTCGGCCCGCGAGGCGTACCGGCGACCGCCGCCGGCGTTCCTAATTTTTGGGAACTTCCGCGCGCACCAAACCCGAGTTCTGACACGCGAGATTTATTACCGCGGAGAAGGGAATTCGGTGTTCATACACTCCTGAACTAAATGATAGCCCGCTATCTTTGATATCTCGAAGACTACAGTACACTCCCACGTAACGCGATCACAAAGATTGTTTAAATTCACTGTGTTTCTATGTCTTTTTAAACAAGTTTCACGAGGGTCTAATATTCATCGATTTTCCGAGTGATACACGTAGTACATGCCAAAGAAAATGCCAAAATACAAGTTTCAATTCTAGGAATTACGTGGTTCGATAGTTACGCGTGTTTAAAGTTCACATGTGTAAGAATGTTTATACCTTGTAAGAATGTTTTAATTTTATAATATTATGTTTAGTTAAGCTTTTAAGGATTAGTATCTTCTCTATCGTATCTATACATTTAATCGAGGACGATTTTGTCAGGATGACCGAAATGTAAGAATGTTTATACCACCATGTAGATGACTAAATGTATTACTTATATTGATTTATACTGTTATATATAATATTATTGATTTATACGTTGCGTTAGCAGCATTTTGTTAACAAATCCATGTTACCATGAGTTTTGGTTAAATAAACAGTTTTCTACGAGTGAGCAAAGGATATTGACGTGTCAAACCTCCTTACACATGGCTGGCTATACGAAAAACTGCAGATTTCATAACGCCGTGTTATCGTCGGATTAGTTCTATAATCATCGTGTCACCCGAAATTCGAGTTAATAAACATAATACGTGAACAAAAATGTTAATGTAATCCACGTAGAACCACTAACGGATTGCAGTGAAACATTATGATTGGCGGATTTGAAATTAATGTAACCATAGTTTGTATAAATTAATTAAGTAATCAACACATGATTACAAGCTTTGGTAATAAACTGGTTGGGCTTGTCGTATCGTATATTTTAACATACTATTATACTGCCTCGAATCACACAGTATAATATTCAACAACTCCCATTATTGTTCCAACGGAATAAAATCACTAACTCGGAAAATATATTTTCAAACCGACAAATTATCTCAAACGTTGCCATTTGGTAGAATTACGACGCTAAACCTACCACCATCGGTTAAACAACACTATTTTATTACAATTGTGGACGTTATCAAGGAACTAATAAAATAAATTGCATTCGAAATGTTGCGAGAAATATGTTGAGCTTGACAACATATATTCACGATCATTGAAATCTGAGGGGAGGACCGTCTTCTACAAGTTCACCAAAGTTAATACTACTCGTCTACATAAATTCGAACTTTCTTTAGTCCGTCGCTAATTAGTCGAAGTCGTCGTTAATGGCCAGAACACGGCGTCGATTCAATGCTAAATGTCTGGCTACGAAAAAGAAGGTATTTGCCGAATTAATTGGCTGACGCAAGAGGGTGTTAACAGGAGACATAATGAAATTCCGAATTTTAATTAACCGCAACATGTTTTTCGCGGGGCATAAGCCACGGTTGGCTCATAGTTTAGATTTCGAACAAGTCACGCCGGAAGCTACACGAAATTGCATAATTCCACGGTAGTTTGATCAAATTGTTAGTTCGCCGGAGGACAGGCGCTAATAAATCTTGAACGAGTTAATCCTCCCACCCCTTTTCTCCCGTTGCGGGGCGAAGGGGAGGTAACTGCGAGAGGCAGAGTTCGTGTTACGAGGGTCCAGTGCCAACTTGCAAAATATATTATTCGAAAGCTACCGTCCGGGAAAATGGATGTTTCCTTAGCCGAGCTTTTTTTCGGTCGACCAACCGTTCCGATAGATTCCCTGGAAATTTCGAAATTTCGAGACACGCGAGCAGAAAAGGCTTTCAGTGGAATCATTTTTACGATGACGCACCTGCCGTCACACTAATCCCTTTTCTTTCTCTCCCTTTGGCCCCCATTGTTCTTCTCCCTCGTCTATTTTTACAACCGTGGAGCGTATTCGCTACCACACGGAAAACTGATACGTATATGTTCGAATAAAAATGATCCTAAATCTAATCAAGACAATTCCTTAAACAGGATTTATATCTAGAGACAAGATGGGGCAATAATTTTCAGTATTTCATGAAATAACGCATTAAAGAATACGTTGTTTTCCTTGGATAATCTTGGAGAAAGAATATAAGGTTCCATTAAAAAAAAATACCGATGACATCACGTACGAGGTACTAGAAAAATAACAATATTCGAAAATATATGCAAAATAAATGCTAGATTAGTTTCAATAAATTGCCATGTTACTGTAGTAATATTATTGTAAAATTACAATGGCAGTACTTACGATATAGCATGGAGAAGCTCTAGCTTTTGTTTCTCCTTCACTTTGACACTACCTCCTTCCGCAAGTGCAACTTGTAATTCTCTTTGAAGCACTGCTAACTTTCGGCGTTCCCCTTCCAAAAGCAGAGAGGTAACCTATAACAAAAGATTGTCGAACATTTTGGTTAGATTACTCGTTGAATATCTTAATTCTATAGTCAATAATTAATCTAATTACATAAGTAATAAACGTGTTGTATTGCATAAGTAATAAATGTTACTTATTGCATAAGCAATAAAGGTATGTTGTTTCGCCAATCCTTGAGATATCGATGTACATTCTTGAAAGAAGCTCTGTAACAAAGTGAAACTGAAAGATACTTTTCAATTTCTTCTGAACAGAATATTCGCACGATAAAGCTTGCCCTTACACAAGTGACCAACAATTCCAACAAACGATACATTTTCTAATTGTTTTTCAGTCACGCAACGACACACAATTTAATAATAATTGTACACGAAGTAGTACAAAATAGAAAAGTAGATATTACGAATTTGTATATCCTGAGTCTGTCTTACCGACTGGATATTTCGCCGAGTGCTTACAGCGCCCTCTTTTCATCGACAGCGAAACAAGCCTGAATTCGAATATTCTCGGTAAGTACATTGTAACATTATCGGCAACTAAAAGATCGCGAAAATTTGATTAATGTTAGATTTATTCGTACATCCCGTGAATGGCAAAAATACTTCTCCAAAATTTTACCGAAAACTACTAATCGGAATCAATGCAGCTCTCTTTCTTAGCGGTAATCGGCTTTTTACCAGCCATCCATCTCAAACGATCATACACCAGCAACCACTATAGAAATTGTCTGCAAAAGCTTGTTTACTCATTCGATAACAAGAATCTTTTCAAACTTTAAACAATTTTTCCAATCGAATTTCCATCGAAGTCTCGTTGATGTATAAATTCACTCGAAAGTGTTCAATCCGCCCCCAAGATTATGCCATTTAACACCCTTCGATTATTTGTGGAATTTTTGAAAAATCTATGCTAACAAGTTACACGAGTTGCCTACCGATAGGGGCGCAGTAAAAGGGTTGTAAATTCTTAATCTTCATTGTTATATTATTATAATAGATCATACTTTCGATATGAAAGTAAAACAGGTTGGAAAAGACTCCGAATAGTTTACATTTCGTTTAAAAAAACAAACACGTGGGCACGTGTTTTTTTTTAGGACCCTTTGTAACACGGGTTTTTGCGAAACTTCGGATAGCGCCTACTGTGTTCTGTAACACTTAATTTAAAGGAACAGATAAGGTTATTGTATCTGAAGATAGAAGGGAGGAAGAGAGTTAATTAATGAAGGTTCAAGAGGAGATCACCGAGCGTAGCCAGTGCAAAACTTCCTTTCCTGTTTCGCCCGATAACGATCTCGTTCCGTGCTTTATCATACTGGTAGTGCACCGTGTTTTCTCTGAGCCTGTGCACGGTATAGCACCGTGGCGTATGTGCACGCGAATGGACACATAATGTTATACGTGGAAGAACTTGAATAGATATATTTCAGAAGATAGGGGAACGAGAGCGCAAGACGCTAACGCGCTCTGATCTCTAGTCTGTATGCGAATACTCTCCATAATTGACCAACACCACTGAACTTCCTACGATTATATGACTTATCGTTCCCGGATTATGCAAATTAGTGATTACAGATCGGAATCCTTGCTCCCCAAAATTTTAGCGTCATTTCTTGATAGAAGAATCACTTGGGCCAGGCCTGGACTTAATATTTAGTCAGCTAAATAAAAAAAAGTTTTGTTCTAATCTTTTTTTTATTTGTAAGCATTTGAAACTCTTCTGGGTTTATTTTGCTTTACATGAATAATATAAGTGAATACAGGAATAATACAATAAGAATTCTATAATAATACAAGTGAATATAACAGCAATGTCCGTTAACGCTAAATATGTAGATGTTATTATTGTTATCGATCGTATGATTGTTGAAACAGGAGAAGTATTAATGATTTCGATTTTATTACAATATTTCAAAAATTTTCTGTTATAATTTCAGTTTTCTTCTTTATTGAAAATGATCCACATAGGGATTGAAACGTTGAAAGTTTAAATGAACTTGTAAAATTGCTTTAACGTATTTAATTGATCGAACCGTTGCGCCGAAATCATTAATACTTCTTCTGTTTTCGCTAAATATGTAGGTTACAATTTTCGAAAAAGGAGTGGATGCTAATATAAGCTTCGATATTTGGCTTTGCTATAATTGTGTTTATATTAAGGGACAGTTGGACGCCAATACTAAGTAGGGAATTTGTTAGTTTCCGTCTTTGTGAGTTATACAATTCGCATTGCCATATTATGTGATCAAGGGTTTCACAACCCTGATTGCATTTACTAAACTTCTCTCGAGGTTTAAATGGGCGAACCAGGGTACTGAGCTTTCATTAAAGAACTTTTGAAAGTATTTTTTTCCCTGTCCTAATACTTCGTTATTATTTTCACTACATTTATTATTGATAATAATCTCCAGTTTTAACGATCGTACATTTTGTATATGCACTATATGATATCAACGTATATGATAAAATTACTGTACTAAAATTTGTTATTCATTAAACTGACTATTTAATAGTTTTGAAAATTATGTAGTTATACATACTTGCTAATTGTGAGAAAACAGAATGAAAATCAAAGTAAGTGAAATGGTAGTTGTCAATAAGATCTTTGATCGAACCTGTAGCGCCGATATCATATAGTGCCTATTTATTATTAAAATATAGAAATTTGTTGGTGCACAAGTTTGTAATTTTGCACAAGGATCCGGAGTTTAATGGTTAGTTAGGTGTCCTGTTCGAGCGTTTCGGGAAAGGAAAAACACGGAACCGCAACTCGGTTGTTCCGGATGTCTGACGAAATGTAACTTTCTGTAATTGTCCGGTGACTCCGCGTATTAAAAGATACGTGGCCGCGATACTGAGTCGATTACGAAGTGGTGAGTTATTATCCTGTCTGTCGTAATCGGCCGTCCTTGTTAGCCGGAGGAAAGCTGTTGTTCCCCCATCGCCGCATGCGATGAATTACATATTTAATAAACTGCATACCCGGAGTAACGTCAATCAGCTGTCCCGGCGATCGTATTAGCGATGCTCGGCGAGAAATATGTTTTTCTTCTTCGGAACTTCCCCCGGCGTGTCTCGCCCGAAAGAATAACAGAAAGTGTTCCGGCTAAGTCAACAGAAAAATTCGATTCAACCGAGTTGATTGATTCGATCGTTACAACGCTGAAATGTTCACGAACAACAATTCGAACGTTTGTTCAAGAACAGTGATGGATGATCGCTCTGATACGGGATCTTCCATGAAGAACTATTTTAAACGATTAAAAAACGCCGTTTTTTTTTTACAATTTACAATTCTTGAAGAAATTTAACATGTCACAAATTATCGGAAGAATTTAACAAGAACAATCAAATTAATTAGAACCATTACCGTAAAAGACTACTATATTTGCGAAACATAAACAAAGTTCACCGTATAATTTTTCTAAAAGAACAAACTTTAATTCTATGATCATGCATTGTTTCTCATTTCGGTTTCTGATCACAGCTATCTCCTGCACCGAACGACGTACAATTTAAATGAAAAATAACTGTGAACAAAAATCAAATCCGAGTGATCGAAGCAAGTTTTCCTTCTTCGGTATCCGAAATGAAATGTTTCAAATAATTCAAACAGCTCAGGACGTACAATTCGAAACGATGCTTTTTTAAATACAATAAATATTTGAAAGTGCAAAGGAATTATAATGTGTTACGCGGCCGCGATTAAGTCATTTTCTGCGGCCACGGGAACGCAACGAGTATATTAATACTTCGGACCGGTGTAGAAATAAAAGCAACAGTATAATTATTTACGACGTGCTGGAAAGGACTATGATATTCCCGACACACCGTCTCGAATCGAATTGGTCACCGTCGATGAGCGTACTTATGCAGTGTTCCCCCGCTGCGTTTTAGTCGCGCATCGGTTTTTCGCGCGTTTGCAGTGCGCCGTGTAAAAGCAAATCGACTCGCACGAGTCCACGTGCAAACGATCTTCCGTAGAACCACGTGAAAAAAGTATTTCACGTTGTTCGACGGTGCAAATCGGTTTTTGTAGAACTGGTAGGCCCCGGCGTTTCACGGTTTACTCCTTTCATAGTGGATAATTTCGTTCGTCTCGCTTGTACCCTGTCGTCGTAACCGCATCGACAATCGGGATTCTGTCGTTAGGCAGAAACGAAAGCGTCCGCGGAGCATCGGGAATAACTTCGATCGCGGTAACAACGAGAGGAATCTTTCTCGTCGCGTTCTCCCGACGGGTGTAATTGGCCATTGCCGGTCAAAGTGGAAAATATTATTCTAGTGTGATGTACGTAGTTTCTATCCCAAGAAAAACATCCAGTAAAACGTTGTCAGATCAAACAAAGTACGGGCAAGTTCGTTAGCTTAGAAGTACCTCTTGCAATACTAAAGAAAGCGTTTGCAAAAATTAGTTTAACTGTGTAAAATTAAATTGCAGCTACCCTTATGCTTAAAAATGTTAGATGCCCGAGCCAACATTAAAGCTTGTGTTCTTATATTGCATTTCCTAAAGACTTGTAAAGTACGAATTTCATTTGATTTAATATTGTCTATGTATGTATGAATATGTATTTACTGTAACTGACTTTTATACAGCAGATATAGATCTCAGTTGAGATCTGAAATCCTTAATAAAAAAAATTTTTAAAAAGGAGGATTTTTAATTTCTAAAGAGTTACATGGAGGGCTAAATTATTCAAACTTTGCAGTTACTTTTTAAACCAATGGCCATAAAAGGTGTTAGGTAGCGTCCAAGTTTGAATAATTTAGCCCTTCATGTAAATCTTTAAAAATTAAATAGCGTTCTTTTAAACTAATTTTTACAAACGCTTTTTTCAGTATTGCAAGAGGTATTTCTAAGCTAACGAGCATTTTTTATCTTTAAGGTGGACATTAAGTAAATTAATAAATGTTCGTTTTACTACCTATTTATACCTACTTGTAATTTTATCCTATTTGAGGTTTATGTTGTTTATTTCTTTGGTAGTTGATTATTTTTTTCTAATTGCACGAGGTTTTCTTTTTCTTTGTATTCTTGGTTAAGGATCTTAATCTATCGTATTCTATTATTCCAATCTCTTGAGCTTCAATTTTGTTTTTCCAAAAACATTTTGTTTTAGCTTTACGTACCTATTTCGTAATGTTTTTTATCAATACAACCCCTTTAAGATGTAAATTTCAAGCTTGTAGGTCAATGGGAAGTACCCAAAAGGTTTTGACGATCTGTAAGTCAGTCAATCAGTAACAAAAGCGATTTTTGAGATCCTGTATCTCGGAACCTACTAATGTTGGAAGATTAATCTTTTGTCAACATCGAGTCACGATAGCATTTAACAATTGTACGAAATTACATCTCTCCACCTACTTCCAGTACCGTGTTATAAGCCTCTAAAAAATGGCTAAGTTGTTTCGTGTAAAAGAAGGTAGTGTGAGAACAAGTTCTCAATCTGGTGCAGTACCCTGCACCTAGATAATAAATGCCGAAAATCCGCAGTCCACCGACGAAACCGAATCAACAAGAGGTAAGGGTAAACTTTCTCGACTGAATAGCATCGTGTCACCCGTCTTTTGAATAATGGAACCTAATCATCGTGGATGACTATTGACGTATCTCCCGCTATCCGAGAGTTAACCATCGAGAGCTATCGATAACAGCCAGGTTATCGAAGCCCTGATAACAGCTCTTCGATCCGCCCCCCTCACGTGAAAATTTGATGTTACAGTAAATTCACGTGGCTTATATAGGGAGGCCAATGCCGGCTACAACAAATGACACGACATCACCCTTCGATCCCTTGCTTAAACCCTTCGTTACGCGAAAATCACTGAAATTTTATCAACCGACTCGGCAGGTTTCTTCTTTTTTTTTCTAAGGTCATACATCGCGTCAGTCTATTCGGATAATGGAGTTGCATCGTATAATGTAGCGGCATTACGCCATGGTAATCTGTCTTTATTCAAATTTACGTTCATTCGACGAAATATTCGTTCGGTACACGCTAGTCCGAGGTAGATTAGAACGTAGCCCTTTCTTACATATAAACCAAACATGGTTTACGGCATCAATAAATAAATAAATAACAATAATATTTAATAGTGCTTTCTTTTTGAAAAAAATGTTTATTAGCTTATTTTTTTTTGTACATTATATTATATAAATTGGTGCCTTAATAAGCATAATGAAAACTAACCAATCGTTCTTGAGTTTGAATCTAGTTGACTGTATATATACAGTGCTCCAGGATTAACATTATTATTTAGTACGTTTCCAACCATTGTCTCATACAATTCAAATCAACTCAGTTCAATGGTTAAATTAAATAAGTAAAATTAATAGAAAATGAAATTTACCTTTGATAAAGGTTCAAACTAGAACCGAAACGTTAGGCATATCTGCAAAATAGCTAATTGATTAAAAATTGATCGAAACTGTTGCGTCGGAAACATTAATTTAAAAATTATTAAATATTTGCGATCGATATAATTGATTAATTATTATTTAATATTGAAATAAGGTATGGTAAATGATAATGGGGTATGGTTAGTTCTATATTAAGTATGATTTTGTGGAAAATATATATTCAAGGAGCATTTTAAAAAACCTAAAAGGCGATTAGGTGATATTTAATAGTGCAACCCTCTTCACGAGGGTAAGTTCTGGCATGGTTTCGGTCGTGATTATCCATGGGATTAATTGTTCGGTGATAAATTAAGTTTCCAAGTGACGCTGATTATAGTGCCACTATTTCGAAATAATAATCGACCACTGTGAAACGTGTCGGTGACGGAAAAAAGAAATGCCGGACGGACTGCGTAATTTATTTCGTCGGTGCAACCGCGTATCGGTCGCGTCATTATTCGGTCACGCTTCCATGGTTCCACGGTCTGTTTTCACTTTTATGCTAAACGAAACGAGCATTATTATAAACGGCGCTATTAAAAATTATTATCCAGGAAATCGGCGTCGAAGTTCGATTTCGAGTTGTCTCGGGCAATTACGGTGTGGTTTCCGCGCCATTGGAGCGTTGTTTCCGTTTTCGGTCCAATGAGAAAACAATGAGGTTTCTTGTACGTAGGATTGCTCAACATTAACCCCGCGCTATCATGAATCGCTTGTACGTGTCAATTTGTTTCTGCACATTATCGTGTCGTGAATCGATTGCATTAGAAATCATTCGACAAATTCGAATTTTTTCGAGAACTGAACCGATGGGGAATGAAATATTATTATTATTATTATTATTATTATTATTATTATTATTATTATTATTATTATTATTTATTTATTTTAAACGGACCGAAGTCCTTTTATACAAATGTATGCAGTATTATATAGTATGACAGAAAAGAATCTTAATCTTAAGTCTTAATCTAAAATTCACATAATTATGGACAGCGCGAAACTTAGCAAATATAGGTACTATTAACGAATAGTAAAAAAATCAATATTATTATAAAATATGTTTGAGCTAGCAATAATGCGATTTAAAGGATAAAGAAAAATATATTTTGTATTAGGTATTTTTACAGCGAGCTCTCGAATAAGTATAAAGTAACGAGTACACGGCTGAGAGAACACCATTATATCTATGTTGTATATTGTATACCTGTATTATTCATTTTGTGTTTGATTAACGCTGTTAAGCGATCGCCTATGCTGATATATGAAAATCCAAAAGAGAAAATTCAATACAGTATTAGCGATAGTTTTTTGCGAATATCTCGTAAACTAAAATCGGTGAGCAAGCCCCTAATGTAAATAATTATCAAATACCTTCGAGTGCAAAGGGTTAAATAGTGTTGCACTAGCCAAGTGTATACCGAGCGAGCCCTCGAATAAGTATAAAGTAACTAAGTAACGAGTACACGGCTGGAAGAAGACCGTTCCTGACTTCATGAATTATCGAACAAACAGATGTTATAATGGCCGGCTCGCTGCTGTTCTAATGTAAATTGATCGCACGAGAAGATAGAGACTCGCTCGGAATGCTCCCTGCGCTTCTGTCGTAATTACTGACGAGGGTTTATTAATTGCTTGGCAATATGACACGAGCCTAATTATCCCGCGGGCCGACTCATTATAAACGGCACGGCTTAATGTTTCGTCGATGCGGCCACCGGTCCTGGGTCACCGATCATTGACTATACGCATGTGTCGTTCCGTCGTTTTAATCGGCGAAATGCAAACGAGCCGTAACACCGAGTCACGAGTTCATTAAATCGGCCGAAAACGGCCGAGATACAGATCGTCTCGGTCGGTTTACACAGCGTGGACCGAATCCAAGTCGATTTTGCAATTACTTGTTTGAAGAACACGACCATATTTGTGGAACGCACTTTGTTACAAAGTCGTCGTCGACGCGTTAACACTGGCCGCATTTCTCGACGAAGCGACGCACGGTGGCCGATTCCGATGAAATCTGGAGTTCCAACAATTCTCGAGTGAATATTTAATTTGTTGATGTTTTCGGCGCACAGTTTCGATCGATTGATAACTGAATTAGCAATTTTGCAATTTAAACTTTTTCTTTCGTGACGTTTCGGTCCTGGTTTGGTCCCTTCTCAAAGGAATTTGCGTCTAAAAAATATATTCGTAAAATTTTTTCTCGATCGCACTTGAAATATATATAATAAATTTATGATTTCGGCGCGTGGTTCGATCAATAAACAACAACGCAAATAATTAGCACATCCTCAACGTTTCGATCCCAATGTGGATCATTATCAAGAGAGACATTTCTGCGTCTGAAAAAACCAAATAAATATAATAATAATTGAACAAATTATTGGGACACAGCCAAAAAGAACAAAAAAAGAACGAAAAAGAAAGCGCATACTTGTTGCGACAAAATAGAAATTAAAAGACGAATAATTAATGAGTTACGAAGACAGCAAACTTTAACCCATGATGGTGAATAAGTAACTGAACCATGTGGGAACTGAGCATTGAAAACTCGTGTATTCTAGGACAAGAACGTTCTATGATTGGTTGATCGATATCGATCAATCGAATTTCGAAATCATATATGGCGGCAAAAAAAATATATTGTATAATAGAAAGAAATTATATTAATACGTACTTGCTATGTATAAAATTAATTGTGTAAATTGAACATTGAGAAATGATTTGAATACGATGCTGGTTGAAATCATAATGAGGTCAAAGTGACCGTTTGAACAGAGCCAAAGTCATTTTCCCCTTTCTGGAGTGAAATGGAAATTTATATTCTTTCTTAATATGCTCGATAGGTTGAAAATAAAATGCATAATATCCGTTTGTGTATTGATAACGTATTTATCAGACTCTGTTCAGAATCCTCGTCGCTGACACGATATTACAGGGCAAGGGGTTAACACTGCCAATAACAGGTTTGACGTAGTTACGCAGTCACGAGAAAGGTGAAACATTGTGAAATGATTTTTCCGTTCGTTCAACCGTGCAATGACGAAAACGAAACCTTCGCGGAAGGATTGGTAATGAGATTCGAATAAATATCGCAGGTGTCTGGTGCCGGGGGAAATGAAAAAAATGATCGTCGCCCACCAATGCGTGACTATAAAGTTTGCTGGCCGGCGATCCGTTTTCATTTCTGGACCGGCGGGTAAAAGGAGAGACCTTTCTAAAACAATCGATCGGAGAAGGCCGGAAGTGAAACTGTTGCTCGAATTTTTTGCTTCGTAAAAGGCTGACGGAATAAGTGATGCATGCATAAATAATTAATGCCGTGATTGTCGTCACAGTTCATTGGTGAACAGGCAAATAATTGTGAACAATTATCTTTTCTTTCTAAAAGAATTCTTTTCGTCAGAAGAAATAATAAGAAAGATCTTTAAAAAGTATTTCATGGAATAGATTTGTTTACCCTGTCTCTTAAGAAATGAACAACTGTCGGAAAGATAGATTATAAAAAAAATGTTTGGTTCTAGAGCAAGACAATTTGAATGGTCAAGAAACTTTCAGCTCCCGATCGTGAACACAGGCGATTGTGTCTTGTGGACGCGAACCGATCGACGGTATCCTTGTCGAGGTCAAAAACAAGTTCGATTGTGACTCGATAACCCGTTCACCGAACAAGGTGCAGGCTGCAAATTCAATAGCTACTTTTGCCAATGGCGCAGGTATAGGCCAGTGAGAGGTGCGACCCAGAAAACCGGTGTCGGTCCTACTAGCGCAAACTAAACGGCTACCTGATACCGAAACAGCGCTAAGGAAAGTCTGTCCATTGAACTCTTTTCCTTGTTCGATCGATCGGGCCTCACCTTTCTCCGCTAGCGATCCTTTAGAGGGGATCTGGAACACGGCCAGATCGAAGATCGTTTACACTGTTATTATGAAACTCAACACGATTCTCAAACAAATTTTTCACTCTCACGTGAAAGGTGTACAGGATGTCCTATAAAATGTTACACGTCCTTTCTTGAGAGACAAAATTTTCGTAACAACCTTTCGTAGATCATATAAATATTACCTTAAATGTACTATATAATAAATGTACTATAATATTTTCTTTACTTGTCAAATCGAGATTGTCTAAACAATTGTAATTTATTGATTTACCTCCAGCTGCACGCCGAAAAGATCTCGCGATCTACCGGATCGTGGTGTGTCTAACTCCTGCATTTCTGCTTCTCTTTCAGCCAGTCCCATTTCTCCCAAGTATCTGGAACGAGAAATTAATTATTATTAGAGAGTTAATATTTTACAGCTTTTACGTTGTTCGCGTTATCAATTTGGTTTCCTTAGTAAATACAAGTAGGTCTTGTACAAAAAGATCTTTTTTTTTCAATTAATTATATCGTTATTTCAGAACTCGTTTAACATGTGTGAACTTCCTCTGATCAGGTATTTCACAAGCTCGTTGAATAACATTATCATAACGTGACACGTGGTGCATTGCATTTTAACACGTTCACTGTCACCAACTCCTTCGAGAAATGTCATAACACCTGAATACACGATGGATCGTTGTCACACTGCCATTTTTAACTGTATGAAAGAAAAGTGTTAATTCGTCGGAAGGACTTATGTAAATTGATAATTTGTTAGTCTAGGACGAAACGTTCCTTTCCTTTTATGGGTGACATCACATAAGTTAGAAATAACCCGCTAACTATATGCAACAGGATATTTATCATCAACACCGGTCACATTTGGTGAACCACCGATGTATATCGCTGAGGAATAAGCAATTGTATAAAAATTACAGTAATGTAACATAATGATCGAACCATGGCGCCGAGAAGAAATTAAAATCTTAGTTATTAAAACATTTACGATCGAGAATTAAATATATCTAGATGATTGCGTGAGCCAGACAGTAATCAGGATCATCGCGAAGGAGTGTGACTCGATATTGTAGGGCAAGGGGTTAAGGGGTTAAAGAGAATCGCCAGATGTACACGGATTGGTTAGCCGCGGATGGTCATGAATCATACGAAATACGGAGAACAATCCCAGACGTTTCCAGGTGCAATTAAACGTCTCTAAACGTTGCGTGCTGAGCGCGGCAACAAATCACGTTCCTTTTTTCCTCCCTTCTTTTTCGTTTTCATTACGACGGCCGTGCTTAATGCAATTAGAAGGAAATTGCCGCGGAACCCACGCGCAACAACAATGCGCTCCCCGGGCGAAACAATGGACGCACTCGGAGCTTCTTGAACCCGCTCCGACTGTGACGATTCCGCCGACAGAGGAGCATTTGGTAATTATCTGTAATTAATCCTCGAGATGCCGAGGACCTGATCTGCCTAATCCGTCTGATAAAGTGTCGTGATTACGGTTTGGCAAAAATTAACAGAGCATTATATTTATTTCCTTAGCTTTTTCTCCAGTTTTCTCTGGCGAAACATTTTCACAGCGTAATAATAAAGTAATAATAAAATAATGAACCGTGGTGCCGATAAGAAATTACAATCTGAGTTATCAAAAACATTTACGATCGATAATTGAATACCTCTGTAATAATAAAGTCAACGCTTCTTCTTAAAGCTAAATTCTAACGAACACTTCAACAAGGCCTTGTCGAAATCAACGTGTATCTTGTTATCACGTTACTAAACGTACGCTTGTTTCTGTACGAGACGCATACTAGTCACTTTGGCTTTCAGCGTATTATTCACATTTCTCGGCCTGAGAACTAGACCGTCGTAATTGTTCTTTTGTGATTTTTTCCAGCGGGGTAGAAAAACAATAGCGATCGGGTATAAGATAACATCGTGAGTGGGTACTAAGATAATATTATCGGAGAGTAGATAATGTAATAGTTAAAGTGGTTTACACTTCTAGATCTTCTTTATCTATAATCCCATGGAAAAGAAGCCTTTAGCACACTGTCAATCACAAAATTCCCAGTTGCTGTGCGAACAGTAAGAGTTGCCTGTCAAACACCCTGTGGACGAGAGGCCCGTGCATTCGTTTCAGTCGCGATCAAGCTCTCTTTTGTTAAGAGAGAATTTTCTCGTTTCGTTTTCAACGCGAGAGCGTTGTGAGTCACCGTGTCCATTGCGAAATCAGTCGCTGCAACCATAGCGGAATCGCGACCGAGTGCATTAAAGCGATTTAGCGAAATTCTTCCATCCGTCTCTTTCTCTCCTTCGCCGCCGTTCCATTTCACCGAGCCGAACGTTATGTAAATGGCACTCCGCGGGATAATAGATGCAATGACGTTTTCTACAGGGGTGTTAAAACGCCAATAAATTATGTACGATTATTGATATTCCAAAGATGCAATCGTAAGAAATTATTCAACAAATTCATTTCCTTCTGTATCGGGTAAACTGTACAATGATTGGCCCCTAAGACAAAATCGTAGTAAAAATCTTTTTATCTTTCTTTGAAATGTCTAAACGACCTTAACTTTCGATTATTATAAGCTACTAGCTTTTCCCCGCGGCTTCGCTCGCACAGGAAACTGTTGAATGCCCTCGAAAATTGATATTGTTTCTCCATAAAACCTTTCAACCCCCATTCATCTCATTCAGATTGTATCAAAGAGCAATAAGACCAAGTACCAAGCAAATCTGATCACGAA
This sequence comes from Lasioglossum morio, assembly GCA_916610235.2. NCBI lineage: Eukaryota > Metazoa > Arthropoda > Insecta > Hymenoptera > Halictidae > Lasioglossum > Lasioglossum morio. The sequence goes on along the minus strand of OU744324.1, from coordinate 20,452,770 downwards.
CAAAATATTCCTCATACAAACGTTGGAGCCCCTTTTCACCCCCTTAGTGATTGAATTTTGTAAAATGCTGAAATACGTGTTTGATTAATTATATCAAAGAGCATTTAGACCAAGTTTCAAGCAAGTCTGATCACGAACAAAATATTTCTCATACAAACGGTGTAACCCCTTTTCACCCCCTTAGTGGTTGTATTTTGTAAAATGCGGACATACGTGTTTGATTAATTATATCAAAGAGCATTAAGACCAAGTTTCAAGCAAATCGGACCGCGAACAAAGTATTCCTCATACAAACGTTGCAACCCCTTTTCACCCCCTTAGGGGTTGAATTTTGTAAAATGCTGAAATAGGTGTTTGATTAATTATATCAAAGAGCATTAAGACCGAGTTTCAAGCAAATCGGACCGCGAACAAAGTATTCCTCATACAAACGTTGCAACCCCCTTTCACCCTCTTAGGAGTTGAATTTCGAAATATCCTTTCTTATCCCTTGTATAGACCATAAAGGAAACCTCTGTGCAAAATTTCAGCTTTCTAGGTCCAAGGGTTTAGCCGGGGCGTTGATAGGTGAATAAGTCAGGACATCATTTTTATATATAGAAGATCTTTATATATATAAGATAGAGAATAGAGATTTCTCAGCAAAATCAAACAGTTGTTACGAGTCCTAAATCTTTTATTATAAAATATATTCAGTGGCACATTTGTTAACAGTCATATGTGGGAACTCCGTTATGAAAACTTACAACGTTGCTTTGAAATTGTATAAATAAGAAGCAATAAAAACAACTGATTTTCTATACTAGAAATTCTTAACATTTGCTGTTTAAATCAAAATTGCCAATGATTATTGCAATGCCAGCAATAGTACAATTTACCCTATATTCGAAAACGAATCCTGTTCGAATTCCTGTTATTTTCGCAAAGCAACGCAAAACAGTCACTCAAAATACAACAAACAAAATACGGCTAAATCGTCAAGTGGATCTAACGAAAACTCGTGGAAGGTATCGCTAACAATCGTCGCGCATTAGTCACGGGGAGTTCCGTTCGCGAGGAACGTCAGTTTATAGGAAGCGGAGCAGTGCAAGGGTTGAAGAGAAGGAAGTGATGTAACACGGTAGCATTTCTCTCGGTTGTATGCAGACCCCATTCACCTTTCCCGAACCGATCGGAAAGGTTAAAATTTCGTCGAAAACGACTCCCGCCGCGCCATTAATCAAACGCGGCGTGAAGGTTGGGGCGCAGAAGGGGGTGGTTTGGCGCGGTGCGGTGGCGCGATTCGACACGGCACACGCTCGGTGTAAGAGCGTCATGGGGTTGAAACGGGGTTGAAACGGGGTTGAACCGTTGGGCGGCGTGGGCTCAAAACACCGGTTGCCACGACGCTCCGGAAGCAACCTCGTTATCGATTGCAGGAAAAATTCTTTGTCAGCTTGGTGTCCGGCATCAGGACACGTCGTGTACTTTCCCTGGGCTGTTATCACGGGCACGTGTCAACAGACAGAACGCGACCATCCGATACGAAAGTACCGCCGTTCGGACTGTCCACCCGCGCGAGAATAATAATTAACGTTCCTTCGCGTCCCTTTTCTCGGGCCGCGTGTAAACAGCTCGGTCCGGGCCGAAGCGACGGTTTTGCGAGCCGCCCACGATGGATAAATAATAAGCGGCAATAACAACCTGCCACACGGACTGCGCGAGAGCCCTGTGCGTTATTACGAGCTGCTCTATCTGCGAAGAGGATCTCTGTCCAGGCGAGCTCTCGTCGCGCCAACCCTCTTTTCGTTTCGCTCACTTATCAAGTTTTACCACGTGAAACAACCAGGCCGCCATCTATGTCCGCGCAGCGCCCGTATCGGCTCGTTTTACAGCGGGGATTTAAGGAAATGTTTCTGGACATTCCGGACGAAGGAAATTGCGCGACGTTATGGAAGAGAAATCGTTATCGGCAGGCCGGATCGTTACGTGACCTCCGATAAGAGATCGTTCACCGATTATTAACACTGGAACCACCGTTTTCGATTCGAAATATTAAAAGTATAAATGTGTTTCTACGAGAAATTTCTTTAGTCAACTTCTCTGTTAGATATTCTCTATTTTTAACGATCGTAAATTTTGTATATGCTCTATATGATATCGGCGTTACAGGTTCGATCACAAATACAAAAAAATTAGCAATTTTGCAGAATTATAATTTCGACGTTTCGGTTCTGTTTTGAACCATTTTCAAGAAAAGTCCGCGCCAAATATGGATTCTTGGGTTCTTGACACACGATTGGCTAGTTATATTTCCGATATTCTTTTGTTTTCCGTGTTGACTTTGCCACAACAGTAACAGTTTAGTACAGTTCCAACCGGCTTAGTGACTAGTAACATTCCATTGAATTTGGTTTCATTCCGTTTTTTTTTTCACAATTAGCATGTATGTATAAACACCTAATTTTCATAACTATTAAATAGTCAGTTTAATGAATAACAAATTCTATTACTTTAATTTTCACAGACGCGGACTTTTCTTGAAAATGGTTCAAAACAGAACCGAAACGTCGAAATTATAATTCTTCAAAATTGCTAAATTTTTTGTATTTGTGATCGAACCTGTAGCGCCGATTCTCTGTTGGAGTACATATTTAAATAAAACTTGCACGAAATCGAAATAAATGGTATATTGTCGTTACTATAATGCAATGTATGCCAACTGCGTTTAGTGCTCGGTAGTTCTAGTGTTAAAGCGAGTGCGAGAGGCAGGACAAGGGTAGAAGGATAAGATGGTGAAATGTACCCAAAACCAAACTTTTTTTCTGATCCCAAGGAAAACCCTCTGTAACAATATTTCAAGTCTTTTCACCTCTGCCATAAGGCTAGTTACAGGGTCAGTCATGGTTTTATGAATTATGGTTCTTCTATTCTGCTGAACAAAACGTTACGAACAAAATTCATAAATATTCTACCAAGTAGCACGCATGACAGTGAATTATTTTAGAAATTTTTATTGAAAGACTCGATTGTAATCTTATAGAATCGGCGATTTTATTCATTGAAAGATTCTGAAATAATTCACTGTCTTGTATGCATTCAGGTAGATTGTTCGTGCATTTTTTCCTGTAATATTTCGTTAAGCAGAACAGAAGAAATGATTCGTTAAACAGTGGCCAATCTGAAAGTACCCTTGCGGTAGAGAGGAGCTGATTTGGATATTGTCACGGAAGGCTTTCTTTGGAAGCCCTATCGAATAGTGTGACCAACGTGGGACACTCTGTATACGGTACAGTTAACACATAGTCTCTTTCGGTTCTATTCTTTTGAAACATTGTTAAATGAAAATATAGAATAGTTCTTGAATATTTGGAGCAAAGGGGTATTTAATATTGATGTTGGAACTAGATGCATGCGATACAGCGGAGGCCGGAAACGGCCTAACGTTCCCAAAAATAAGCGGATCCGCATTGTAATCTTCAGCGTATCGATCCCACAACTATCGAATTTGCAACCCACGGATACTCCGGTTATCGCGATCCGATGTCAGCATAGAACTTCTCAGAAAATGTAGGAAGGTTAGTAGTAACAGCAAGGAATATTTATTCCAGGAATTACGGGAGCCGTATTAGCGTGCACTCGTCCAACCAGGTTCCAAGAAGGTGCATAGGCGGACCATGTGCACGCGATGCAGTTCGTTACGTTAAAGCGGAGCATGTAAATGAGTCTACGCTAGCGCTAGCTTTTTTCCCTTTACACAGAGAAAACCACGAAAAAAGAATGTAATTGAAATGCAGCGGTTTTCAATCCATCTAACCGTCCGTGATTTGCCCAATTATACTTTCAATACGTATTACAAAAAAAAAAACAAGCAAGAAACAGTATACCAATTTAGTGCCTTTCAACGTGAACGTTCGTTTACAATACTTTGTTAACAGTTTCATTCCTGAAATCGCTAGACGTAACCTTTTTCCTCGACGAAAATCTTCTCCGTGTGTATTTTCGTTGATATCTCCTTAACGAAGTCACGGAGAAGATTTTCGCAAAGGAAACGATTACTTGAAATGACACCAAGAATCGCCCTTCGTAGGAGAATGCTTTGCGTATGCCTTTTGTAATATTAAATTAATATGAAAAAAATTTTATACAGAAAATTTATTATTATTGATGGTATATAAAATTAATTTGAAAAAGTTTTGTACAGATAATTTATTAGTATTGAGGGTAATATTAAATTAATATGAAAAAATTTGTGTACGGAAAATCTATTGAGGGTAATATTAAATTAGTATGAAAAAATTTTTATGTAAAAAATTTATTATTATTGAGGGTTATATTAAATTAATATGAAAAATTTTTTCTGTAAAAATTTTATTATTCTTGAGGGTAATATTAAATTAAATTGCAAATCTATAGTGTCTTTTGTAATGGCAGCAAGAATATCATTCGGGGCACCAGGAGCGTGACTGGGCGTTCGTGAACCTGGGCAAACCAGTAGTTGCTCGAGTGAACGCGATTCCGCGTGAACGTTCTCCTCGTGGGCAAATAATCTTTTTGCAAACATCGCTTCCGGTGTAGGATGAACGGGCGTAAGCTATTACGTCGACCGATGAACTTTGAAAGTGCAGCGATGTCCGTCGTAAACTCCGTCGCCTTTATCACGCTTGGAATCCCGGTGTCTGAGGGTGGTGCTTTTGTTCGTAATTAAGAGTAATTAGACGTCGTGCCACCGGTGTAACTCGCTAGGTGCGAGCGTATAATTACCTGCAAAAAGGCACCTGGAATGCCCGAGCTTAATAAAGCATGTCATTATCTCTCGCTCTCTCTCTCTCTTTCTCTCGAATCGACCGTCTTCCTGTCGTGACCTTTTTCTATCTCACGCGCGTCTCACTCTTTTATTTCCGCTAGGGACGTAGATACGCGCGCACCTAAGACGTCTCGACAGCCCTCACCCTTCCCAACAACACCGCGTTCCTTTTTCGTTCCAAAGATCGTTAGGTCCAGTTCTGACATTAACGAGCCCCGCTTTCTTCACGATCCGAACGAGTTTAGCGAAAGAGATCGATCGATTGTCCCGAGACAAACGCCGGACAGGAAATTTTCATTATTTCTGTGGACTCCACGTAAACAAGCAGACGAACCCACAGCCCCACAGATATTTTCTTAAACGAAAAAGTATCTTGGGAGTTGTACACTTGTACGTATTAACACTTTGCACTCGGAGATATTTTAACTCGAAAATTAAACACTTCTTCCTAGCAAGAATAATTCCATTCGATACGATTTCTTTCTTTTTATAGATATGAAATTGATGTAATACCTCATACAATACTGAAATGTTTAATGAATGATTACATACCAACATATTTAATAATGCAAACAATATTTTTAATATTGTCTAGATTTCCATGTTTTTGGTTTTTTGCTTTGGCCTAAAGATCACTTTGACAAAGCAACTGAGTTCAATGATTAAATTACATAAGTAAAATTAATCAGGGTATCTAAATTAGAAGGGTATGTATTAATATTTTCTTCATCTTCAATCCATGTACATTACATACTTTTCATTATATATATATTTCTTTAGTTTTTTAGACGCAATTTACCTTTGATAAAGATTCAAACTAGAACCGAAACGTTAGGCATATATGCAAAATAGCTAATTGATTAAAAATTGATCGAAACTGTTGCGCCGAAAACATTAATTTAAACATTATAATATTTTTAACCACTCGAGTGGCGCCTCTGAGGCGCCACTAAAAATTGCTGTACTATTATTTAAATAATTGTTTACACTATCACATATGTCGGTATCTAACCAATAACTACACATTTAAGTATTGTATGAGGTATTATATCAATTTCATATTTATCAAATTTAAAAAATCATAGAGAATGGAAATATTGTAGGTCAGAAGAAACGTTTAATTTTCCAGTTAAAATAGCTCCGAGTGCAAAGGGTTAATAATGGTACACCAATTTTTAGTGGTGACTCTTTGTCATAAGGGTTAATAAAAAGACGTTATTCAGAAAATGCTTTTACCCAAGAGCACATTATAGTAAGAATATTGAAAAAATTTCGATTCAATCCGTTTTATAGAGGTCGTTTGAGGACGAGTATTTTTTAAACCGTGAAAAATATCATTTTCAAAAGATTAAATATTTGAAGAGTGTAATCTCAACTGGATTTCGGGTAACACGGACCGACCGGATCGATTAGGGGTGGGTTTTGTTGGCAACCGTGTCGAGTGCATGAACTCTTGATTGTCAACGCAGAACGACTCCGAAGCGAGCTCGATGGCGAACAAAAAGCGCATAACTGTGCAGCGCACGTGCCGGCCGAGAATGACGATTAACATTACCGGTAACGGCAACTAGGTCATGACTACACTCAGATAAACGACCGATCAAGAACACACCGGCCGATCCAAGACCTAGACAGCTCGACACTAACCTCGCTCGGCTTATTCTTCCCTCTGTCCTTTCGCAACCCTGATCATCGCATGGTCAATGGGCAATAGGGGCTGGTGGAAGTCATGCTCGATGGACAGGATAGAAGTGTTCGATTGATCGGAAGGCAGATCCTCGGAATGAGTAAGGGTGAGACACTTAACTGTACCACTTATAGAGAAAACATAGGAGTTATCTACTAAAAACATTTTTTTTTTATTTTAGAAAATCTCATATGAGATTTATTACAACACAATTACAAAACAGAAATACACTACATACAATACAGAGTATGAAGATTACAAAACAGAATAGGTTTCTTGTAGAAATACAAATATTATAATACGAACTTTAATTAACTTTGATTAATAGGAACATTATATGAGCAGAGAGAAAACAAAACTTATACTTTAAGGCCACAGCTTTTAAAAAATGATAACATGTAATGACAGGCCCTAATATCAGGTTTGACTATCATTACTGAGACATCCATTGGAAGCTGAAAGTCTATTTTACTGAGTTTATTAATCAATGAGTGTCTCTCATCATTGTACAAATTACATTGCCATAAAACACGATTCAGCGACTCATCTCCATCCCCACAACTACACTCAGGATCATTAATGAAAGCAATGCTTGCTAGGGAAAAAGCTAAATGGTAGTGGTCAGATCTACACCTATTTATACTGACAATGGTTGAACGGGCTAAATTTAACTGAGAAAACCATGGAAGTCGATTTTCATTACTCAAAACATTTATTCGTTCCTACTCAACGTTTATTCTTCGTATTATGAATACTTGAAGGAATATAGAGAAATTTATAAACGAAGACATCGGTGATTTAAATTATCTGGAAAACTACGAAATAAGTAACAAATGAACAATTTTTAATTATATTTTAAGACAAGAAAGTTTAAAGAATTAATTAAAAAGTGATTTACTTGTCGCCTACAGTGAAGAGTACGAGACGGGGCGAAAACTTTAATTCGGGAAGACTGAATATAAAGAACCGGATTAATTTCATTAAAAAGAAGAGAGAGAGAGTATCGTTAACGCTGACAGAGTGATGATAACGAAAGCCAGGAAAATGAAGATTAAAAGTCACGTCATGTTGCTGGTTCTCCGTAATGGCGGTTACGTGGCGAACAACCTCGGTTTCCCTGCCGTCTGGTTTCGTTACTTGGGTACGGGCCGTGGATTGGCCCGTCACTTAAATGCCAACGAACCCTCGAGACTGTCACGAGCACCCCTGAAGACAGTCGTGTTCGCTAGCAGCGGGACGAATTGATAGAAAGGGTAAGTTATGACAATACGTGGAAATGCCAGTGTCCCAGACGTATCTTCAATATATTCACTTAATCGAGAATTAGAATAAATAAATAAATATAGCCTCTTCCTAATTTACCCCCTCGTAAACTCCACATCAAATTAATCGAAAATTTGTTAAAAATCTATCAACTACTCCTCAACATAAAAATCTATTCCATAATTTCTAACAAACACACCTTACTTACACCTTACATGTTTGTTATTTTTACAAATACATAACTCTCAACAATTTGATCTCCACCATTGACGGGATAGATACTGAATGTAACGAATACAGAGATTACTCTGTACTTGTTTCAATCTTCCCAAGTAATCCAATTGAAAATACCTTACAGCTTATTCACAGTCGATTCCCGTCAAAGTTTGCGCATTAATAGATCCGTAAATTCAACATGGATTTCGTGCAGTAACTTTACACTTGGCTCCAAAGCCAAGAGACAGAGGAAGTCGAAATCTATTAGTCCGTAACTTGCAGGAAAAGAAGACATCGGTCTGCACCATGGAAGGACCAAAAAATGGTGCTTTGTACACAGTATGATTTGGTGAACCTTATTTATTTATCATATTCTAAGAAGATTCTAATTGTTTGAATTATCTCTTATAGCTTGAATATTCTTGCACATTCTTGTACATTCTTGTATATTCTTGAATCTTCTTGTATATTCTGTATATTCTTGAATCTTCTTGTATATTCTGTATATTCTTTAATCTTCTTGTATATTCTTGAATATTATTGTATATTCTTGAATATTCTTGTATATTCTTGTATATTCTTATATATTCTTGAATATTCTTGTACATTCTTGTATATTCTTGAATCTTCTTGTATATTCTTATATATTCTTAAATATTCTTGTATATTGTTGAATATTCTTGTATATTCTTGAATATTCTTGTATATTCTTGAATATTCTTGCATATTCTTGAATATTCTTGTATATTCTTGAATATTCTTGTATATTCTTGTATATTCTTGTACATTCTTGTATATTCTTGAATCTTCTTGTATATTCTGTATATTCTTGAATCTTCTTGTATATTCTTGAATATTATTGTATATTCTTGAATATTCTTGTATATTCTTGTATATTCTTATATATTCTTGAATATTCTTGTACATTCTTGTATATTCTTGAATCTTCTTGTATATTCTTATATATTCTTGAATATTCTTGTATATTGTTGAATATTCTTGTATATTCTTGAATATTCTTGTATATTCTTGAATATTCTTGCATATTCTTGAATATTCTTGTATATTCTTGAATATTCTTGTATATTCTTGTATATTCTTGTACATTCTTGTATATTCTTGAATATTCTTGTACATTCTTATATATTCTTGAATATTCTTGTATATTCTTGAATATTCTTGTATATTCTTGAATATTCTTGTATATTCTTGAATATTCTTGTATATTCTTGTATATTCTTGTACATTCTTGTATATTCTTGAATATGCTTGTATATTCTTGTATATTCTTGTATATTCTTGAATATTCTTATATATTCTTGTATATTCTTATACATTCTTGTATATTCTTGAATCTACTTTGTACATTCCAGAATATTCTTGTATATCCTTATATAATTCATTGAAAATCCATTGTTACACATTGACTACGAGAAGAGAATAAGTCGGTAAGATTTCAATCGTCTTCCGACGACGGGACATTTCGAGCAGTCGCAGTCCGGTGTCCATAATTCACAGGACAGCCAGTCGCAGCAATTTAAAAAGACAATGAATTTCCTTTTATGATAACAGAAACGCGTCTTTCGAAAGTCGCTGACGTTGCGTCGCGAGTTCGCCGTGTCGTACGCAAGTGAAATATCAGTCACTCGGAAAGCAGCCGAGCAGTAACTTCCCGGCAGGGACTCGGTGCCAATTTTCAGGACATAAATCTCGCCGAGAAGCTGTCAGTAGATGCCGCGTGATTTTATTCCACGGTATCCGTAGTGTGTATAGCCCGGTTAAAAAGTATACCGCACCGCTACCTGTTTGGATTTCCACCGGATAGATCATGGCCAGGCAGCGAGCCAAAATTTTAAATCTTCAATGAATCACTCCGTGACTATAATGCGGATACGGGAATGATAAATTGCGGTTACCCGGGCATTGGGAAGAGTTGATCCACCATCTTCTCTCGAAATTAGACTTTCAATTTCGACCCTCGAGTGGAGATTTCCAAAAATCTACTTATGGATTAATTAATCCAATGCATTATTGCAACAATCATGCACTATTTACAATCGTATTGATTTCTTCATTGAATCTTTACAATATTTTAAAATGCAACTACGCAGGATTATATGATAATACAATATCGATTGTATCATTATTATATTTATTTCTTTTTCTGCAAGTCCCTTCTTTGTTATCAGACGAGTAGTTTTGTATCTTTCTCTTTTTTTATTGTAACACTTATGTAAAAGGGTTTCGGTCTGTCTATAATAAAAAATAGCCCCTTTTTGGAAACCTTTCGCACTGCTTCAGGCCTGTCACATTTCTACATGAGATTCACTCTTCCTTGTGATATGAAAGAAGTGAAAATTGTCGAAATAGAATTCGATTGTTTTCAGAGATCTAGACCGGAACCTGGAGCCGGCATTCCGACGTCGAATCAACCCCGATATCCGGCCGCGAAAGGTTAAGGGTACAGGTAAAGGTCGAGCGATAAGTGTCCTTTCTTTTCACTTTCCTTGCTGCAGTACGACAGGACATTCGATCGTGGCAGGATCGGGAACATTCTCCAGGGAGTACGAGGTACGCGAGACCAGAGTAAACTCGCTTTATATACGTTTACACGGGGCGCGATATCGACACCTCGTAAACCAAGAGGAAGTCGTACCTTTCCCGTGTGTACACGCCGTAATAAAACGAGCATACAAGCACCAGTGTCGCCGTACGCCGGCATAAAGCAATATTGATCCGGCGTGCCTTCTACGTGGATTTTTCTTCGTTATGAAATTCGATGGACGGCCGATCGCTGTCATTTCGAAACATTATTAATATACTGCTTCCTTGAACCTATCTCATTTACCGATCGTTGCACGAGCAACTCTTCCAGGATTCAATACAGTCTTGTCTCCATTTCTTCTGTTATTCTTTTGCCATCGTATTCGTCTTGGTTTTCCCATTAAATTGACACCAAACACGACATAGTTACGATCATAATCACTTGTCGAACAAGCGATCGAAGTTTCGGACTTCACAGTTACGGTAACGATGTGAATCAGGAGTAATTATAATTACAAGAGTAATTTATATAAAATAATAAATAGTTTGAAGGGAAATTTATATAAAATAATTTTATTTAAATTGATTTATTATAATTACATAATATTTGAGGGAAAATTCTAAATAATTTTATAAAATTGAGTAATTTATATAAGTTTAATTAATTTTTATCATTATATAAAATTTGAGAGGGAATTTATATAAAATAAATTATATTTGAATTGATTTATTGTAATTACATAAAATTTGAGGGAAAATTCTAAATAATTTTATAAAATTGAGTGAATTTATATAAGTTTAATTAATTTTTATAATTATATAAAATTTGAGAGGGAATTTATATAAAATAAATTTTATTTGAATTGATTCATTATGATTATATAAAGAGGAAAAATTTTATATTATTGTGTGAATTTAAATAAAATTATTTTATTTGAACTAGTTATTATAATTATATAAAATTTGAGGGAAAATTGTAAATAATTATATAAAATTAAGTAAATTTATATAAGTGTAATCAATTTTTATAAACAGGAGTAATTATAATTGTAACTGTATCGTGTTTGGTGTCGTTTTAATCAGAGAAACGAGACGAACATGTCGGTGAAAGTTTCATACGGAACATCGACAATTCGAAACGTTGTAATTTTCGTTTCACAGGGTCGCGTGACTATTCTGGGCAGAAGGAGGGTAACTCTAATTGTGACGTAAAATAACGTAGATGCCGAAAGCTTGGACGGAAGGAGAATTTTTATCTTGATCTGAGAATTGTTCGGATATGAAAAACTTTAATAACTTGATGCATAATTCAATGTGTTAGTTACGACCACGTCGTAAAATATATTGTGCAAAGTATTGAGACGAGGTTCGCAATCATTAGGGGAGAATAATTAATGGGATTAGTTGCGTCAATAGAACAAAAGCTATCGGACAATGGTTGAAAGAGGTATAGCGTTTTCTATGGATTTATCGAGGCGCTATATATACATTGGCACCTCGTAAACTAGAAGGAAGTCATTCCTCTCTCGTTTGCCGGCTCGCAATAAAACGAGCGTACATCGCTGACATTCGTTTCGTGCGCGCAGGTAAAGTAACGTCAATTTGTGGTACCTGGCGAACGTAACCGACGGTGAATTAGTAAACTAATTCAAGAATGGCGACGGGAACCGTCTCCCCGTGAATCGATTTGCCGTAGCGAACGCGGCGGCATTCGCTTCGGTACAAGCGTATTTATAAGTTAGACTTGTGCTTTAACTATTTTCGTTAGGTACACGCTTTCCATCCTATTTTTACTAGGCGATACACCACAAATGCGTCTTCCGTGTTTCTTTTTCTACGTACAGTGACTCACGGAATTCCTCGCTAGACATCTCAACACGTACATACTTGAGAAGAATTGAAAACTATTAACACATTACCGACCGGTGATTATTGCATATTTTTGAAAAATGTATGGTACATGGCTAAATTTTCATTTAGCATTTAGTATGAACTAAGTCACCCTCAATAACGTTGTCTAATAGTTTCATTTAAGATTGCAATGTCAAAGAAAATTTCTATGCTTTTTTTTTGATACAGCAGAATTATTGAAAATCCTATTAATAGGCTTCCGGTCGGTAAAGTGTTAATATTATAAAACTAGTTAGAACTATAAAGAGTGGAAATAAATTTCTACTTGACTGTCAGAAAGCCTATCGATCACTTTAAATTAGAATGAATTTTTAAAAAAGAATCCAACGACTTCAATCTTCCTGTACAACCAGAAGGATTTAGTAATATTCAACGAAAATGTTGGAATAATTGTATTTGCTAGAATATCAAATAAAAAGGAGCGAGACTCGCTGTGATAAGAGTGAAATTGATCTCCTGCATTTATCTGGATCGTGTTAACGAGAGAACGAGGCTAGAACCATAACACCCATCAGTCTCGATTTTCATTTTAGATTAGCTCGTGAATATAGAATGGTTATTTAATATTATAGAATGTTGTTTAACAGTGTAACACGCTATATAATCTTCAGGGAAATCATTTTTTGTAATAATTAGATTGCTGTACCATTAATTCGATGCTCCCATGTTTCCCCTTGTTTCGTTCGGATAATCGAGGTACTGTCAGTATAGAGTCATTAACTCCGACAGGGTTCCAACAACGATAAAATGCTGCGGTCATAACTGTCGCATAATTCTTCGTCGAAGTAAAGCAAAGAAAGAAAAGAAATTCGAAAGGGAAATAAGAAAAATTCGACTGGTGTTCCCTAACGATCCGTTGTATCGGCAGCTCGTAAAGCAGCAGGAAGTCTTAGGCAGCAATAAACTTGAGTGCTCTGCCTCGGCTCCGTGTATCCTGACAGGACTCCGTGACCCATGCGAACACCTCGTTGCGAAAAACGCGGAGGCCGTGTTTAGATAGCGGACCGTGCAGCCTGGCGCAGGAGGAGCAACGAGAAAAATCACGGTCGGTTTAGAGACACCTGGCCGTTTGCGTTTTCAAGCGATCCATTCGACGCGAACACCGTGAGAAATTCGAACGGTGAGCTGGGTCGATGATCCTCGAACAAGTGCCTGGCGACCTTGAAGCCAGGAGAGCTGCACTCTCGATCATGACGAACGATCGCCGTCCTCATCCGCCGGAAGTCTTGCTTCTGACAGCGAACTCCTTCTGGACTCCGTTATTCGAAAATTCCAGTGTTACACGGAACATACGTTTCGGACGACAGTTACGGGATATTTGTTTCGAAACGCTTGTGGGAGCCGTAAAAAAAATATCAATCCTTTGCACTCGAGGCCTTTTTCGCTTGCGCGAACCAGCAACTCGAGACGATTTCGGCCAAATTAGGTAAACACTTTACAGGTACTTTAAAAACATTTATAAACAAACAAGCGTATACAAATAATAAAATCTCACCAGTTTATTCATTTATAACTAGATTGGATTTCTTGTCGGCGCACAGGTTCGATCATATGTTACAACAAACTCTATAATTTTTATAATAAAATATGCTTATTCCTCAGTAATATACATCGGAGGTTCACTAAATGTGAACCAATTTGATGCTAGTATCCTGTTTATTATAAAAATTATATAGTTTGTTGTAACATATGATCGAACCTGTGCGCCGACAAGAAATCAAATCTAGTTATCAAAACATGGCGATCGATAATTGAATACCTTTATTCATTTATATGTCGAAAACAACAAACTTTGATAAATGTTACACTCTGTAATTAGTGTTGGTGTGATATTTAGTGAAACAATAGCCAAGATGCATCCTAGGTTTATCAGAAACGTCCGAACTCGAGCTGATCTGATCTTTCTCCATATTTTAGGGCTCAAACATTTTTTAGTTACTATATGACTGTTTCAAGCGAATGCTACGCTGAGACTAACTGAACTGAACTAAGATTTGGCTACAATGTCAGCCGAGCCTAGTCCACGATAGTACTTCATAGAAAAATATCTTATTGCACATCGTAAATAAACAGATCGAGTTACAAAAGACCATAGTGCCATAGCAGCGTCGCTCCAGTGCAAAGGGTTTACCCTCTTCGCTGCGTGAATTTATCAATTGGGATGAAAAAATTTAAAGAAATTACGAACAACATTTTCAGAAAAACAAATATAGTAAGAGAACACATTATTAGTTTATTATATACTCGAGTTCGTACTGGAAAGGTGCAAGGGGAATAATGAAAAAGGAAGTAGGGATTCAACAAAAAGTGAAGGAAATACTGGCTGAGGATGGGAGGGGGGAAGAGTGAATGAGGAAATTAGATAGGGAGAGAAATGAAATATAAGAGGAGCAAGAAGATGAGAGAGAGAAAGGAGAAGACAGAGGTAAATGGGTGAATGAATGTGAGAGAGAAAATGCGGAAAAAAAAATATTTTAATTTAGTTATAGATTTTGTAAGAGATCAAAGAATATATATTGTAAAGGGAACGGGGTCTCTTTTGTAACCCGTATGGGAACAATAAACAAATACATACATACATATATACCAGAGTTGTTAACGTTCCTCAGGGTGAAAATTCATTCAATATTCATCCATTCAATATTCTCACAAAGTGTACAATTATGCATCCTTTAATAATAATGTGTTGATTTAACGTGTAAAATAGAAATGGGTGGATTGTTATCCTAGTGTCTTTTGTGCAGTTATTTTTTAGGGTGAACTGTATCGGATACGATACGCTAGAGGATTAATCGGTAAGGTTATCTAGCGGGCCCTGTCTTAGACGTTGGATTAGGAGCTTTTGATGAATTCGCAAACCACCCCGTAAATTTTCTCCCGCCTATACTCGAACAAAACTCTGTATAATCGCAAGCTGTGCAGCGGCGTGAACAAGTTTCCCGAGGGTCTTACAATTAGTGTAATATTCGTCTTCTTGCGGCAGCTTCTCGGGCTACCGCGAAGTCCGGCTGGAGAACGCAACAGAAAGGGTAGAAAGAAAGTTTTCTATCGATCCGTGGCGAATGTTTTGAGGTCAGGGCGCTGCGCCAGCACTGCGGCGACGGGGCACCACCGATGCCTACCGGCGAAGTCATCGTCGACGGAACCCCGGCCGAAGATCCAGCTAATGATCTTCTCGGGACTATAGACCGCTGGTTTTTCGACGAAACTTCGCCATCCCCGACCGATTGAAATTCCTCCGTTCCTTCGCTTCTTCCTCGGTCCTCTTTTTCGGGGACCGCAATGCGGATGGTCACCCTTGCGTGGCCAGTCTAATACTAGAACAACGCCTTCCTGCTTTTGTTTCTTGCAGCGTTGATTCTTTTCAATGTATACATCGAACGTACATTCTGGAGCCAAACTGAACCACGGTAGTCTTTTAATAGTTATCGTCGCCATTACTTTTCCTAGATCTTGTCCCGTGTTCGTTCCGATTCTTTGAGCTGGCTCGTTCCGACAATTAGCATAACTTTTATTCTCATATTCGATCTTCGATTAAATGGCAATCAGTTCGAGGTCAATTAAAATCAACAATTTCGACGTTTAACTAGGGAAAAATGTAACCAACTAAACGCGACACATTGCCGATCGATGTATATAGTGAAATTGTTAAGCGAGATCACTTTTATTCCCATATTCGATCTTCGATTAAATGGAAATCATTTCGAGGTCAATTAAAATCAACAATTTCGACGTTTCACTAGGAAAAAATG